>CM042259.1:12117560-12607560 GCA_023566225.1 Romanogobio albipinnatus | reverse complement strand
CAAGGTTACTGAGATGTGACAACTAGCCTAGGTCTTCCCTAAAAGTATAGCAAATCCAATAGAGAAGTGATTCACTCACCTTAATGCCATAACGCTTGCGCATTGACACCCTCATGGACATGGTTATGGGTGGGACACACCCGCAGAAGTCCAGCAGGGGGAGACATAAGCACTCACCATAATTCTTGGCTTTTATGCACGTGAAACACGAGAAACACCAGTAAGCAAAGCAGCCTGTTTACAGAAAGGGAGATGATAATAATATTTATTATAACATATTACATGACATCATGACACAATCAATTAAATGCTCTGGAGGTGTTGTAGCCTATAGGATAAAGATATGAGCAGATAAATCAAAACATATAGGCCTACGTTCATTCTGCAGGAATTCAGGGGAACTCTCACTGTAACTTTGTAACTGGTTCTGATCTATGTCTATGTAGGAAACTACTCAATAGATCTTTTGTGTTCCACAAAAGGAAGTTTGTTACAATTAATTTTAAGTTGACATAGTTACATTATACTTAGGCTACTCAAATAAGTACAGAGTAATATTATTAACTACATGTACTTAGATTACAGTTGTGGTTAGGTTAGTTACTTGCAATTATGCATAATTTACTGTTATTGCTACAGTTAGTACATGTAGTAACGTGTAACTACGTCACCTTAAAATAAAGTGTTGAAAGTCAGTCACACAGGTTTGAAATGACCTCAGGGTGAGTGTTTTCATTTTGGGGTGAACTTTCCCCTTAGTTCCACTACATTACTAACTATAAGTAACTTTCCAACTACATGTCAACTAACCTTCATTAGATTTAGACAGTCTGCTTATATCTGCTAACCTTATTTTGATGTTCGCCCAACAGTATCAGTGTACTACAGTCTACAAATTCTGTAATGGGAGTTAGTTGCCATGTGGTTGCAAAGTTACTCATAGTTAGTAGAATGTCTAAAGTGGGCCATAAATAAAGTGTAACCTTTGTATTTTATTCCAAACTTTACTTACATTCAGGCACGTCATCACAGCAGTCAAAGACGCCTGATTTCCACTGATCAGAATGATTAGAGATCATAACAGGCTGTGGCTGCATGACTACCATTGAGTTTGACATGCTTACAGCTAAAAATGTACAACAGATAGATTTCAGCATCACTCTCCAGTGATTTGTTATATAGTTAATAGTTAGTTCACTGTTCAAATGTTCATGTTAGTTCACAGGGCATTAAATAATGTTAACAGATACTTTTTTGAGCTTAAAAATGTATTAGTAAATGTTAAGATTAACATTAAGTTTTGTTCCTTGTTAGTTCATGTTAACTAGTTTCCATAATATGTTTAGTATATTATCAACTTTCTGCATAAGTAGACCTAATTTTAATTTACTACTTGTATATATTTGAGATTTTAAACAGATAGAGGTTTTATTGATATGACAGATATGATTAAAAGTGATTAAATGTGAAAGGACTTGTCACAGTGAAAACCATTCAAGTCCTAATACTAAAGGCTAAATAATCATCTTTAAAATGCATATTAAAAATGCAGATGCAGATATGATTCTTCATATTTCTGTAGAAAATATACACTCACCTGTGTGTTGAAAGGTCCAATGTAATGGAAAGTATCTGCTGTTTATAAATCTGTGATCACAATCTTGCCTTTTTACTGAGTGGGTATCCAAAGAAAAAGAAAAAAAAAAGAACATCACATTGGCTCATTGGCATCACAAAGGCAAACCTCCATAACCTGTTAGACCCGTTCACAGCAGCATCCAAAACAGGGTGTAGAACAAGACTGCATTGCTCCATTGCATATGAAGAGTCCAGACATTCTTAATGCATGAAAATATACCATAGGGAATGAAACTTGCAACATCATCATTGAAACAACATAATAAAAACACCTTCAGATATTAAGACAGAAATATATCCAGACACAAGATTATTTAATTATATTTTAAAATGGTTATGACATTAAATTCAAAGACAGTCACTGGGGAAAATAGCCAAGCTGCATCTCTATCAGAACAAAACCTGAAGACTTCCTCATTGAGATTCTTTCTCATTCAGAGTTTTCGTCAGATGAAAGCTGTTCGATTTTTTTAGAAGGGCTTTTGAGCTGTCTCCGCTGAGGTAAAGGAATCCTGTTAGCAGTAGCATCCATTAAACATTTCCCATAAGTGCCTTTCACTCATGAAAAATGCAATATATTAAGAACGGACCTGGTAACACGCTGAAATATCTTGACATCGTGCAGAAATGTTCAAATGGCGATGAGAGTCATTGCACAACTTTTAACAGAGAAGATGTGGCTTTTGTTTTCAGCACGTTTACAGTTTCCATGGAGTCATAAGGAAATATCTGAAGCATAGTTATCATAGTATCATAGGTTTTATATGGAGATTTGTTAAGGTATGCCAACAAATAATCCTCGCTTCCTTATAAGTTTTGTTTTGATCCTCCTTTGATCCTTTTTCATTCCTTTCTCATGACGCAGCATCTTCAGTGGTTTTACATTTACATTTATTCATTTAGCAGACACTTTAATTCAAAGCAACTTGAATTGAAGTATACAACAAGCGATTAAGGCGAGGTGCGGCAGGTGAAAACATTGTTTTTTCATGCAGTGGTCAATTTTGAGGTTTTGGATCAGTTTGCTCCCATTACACATTAAGGTGGTTATTTCATTATATTTTGTCACCGTGCGCCTTTAGATTTCTACCCGAAATCATCAAAAGTTATTCTAACGCGAGCTCCCGTGCCGTCTCCATTCACAGAAACATGTCATGCCTGGTATCTCACACACAGCTGTCTAATCCAAATATGGGCATTTCCTTTGTAGAACTAACTAACCGCGAAAGTTTGCAGCCGAAAACCACATCTGATTTGTCAATGTGAATTTCTCACTACGCGCTGCCTTTTCATTGGGTATATTCCGTCTGAGAGAAAATACTGCAGACAACGCCGAAATCAGCTCATAAAAAGAAAGTAAACAACAACAGATTAGACGACGAAACCTCAGAATTAGATTCAAATAGTTATAGATGGACAAATACAACAAACAGGGACAGTCCATCTGCAGTTTTTGTGACTGGTGTTATGTGTGTTTGTTAAGGTAGTTCTCTTAAAGGTCCCGTTCTTTGTGATCCCACTGTTCAAACTTTAGTTAGTGTGTAGCCTAATCATGGGCGTCGGAACCATTGTATGTGTGTGCGACAAGACCCACCCACTTTTTACGATCAATGATATTGGACCCACTCACTTTTATCGTCTCTAATTCAGCACATGTCTGTTTACTTACCCCTGTATTTGGCCCTAACCAATAAACACTTATTATTAAACACGTTAGATGCTTTATTTACACTTTTCTAATATTTTCTTCATTTAAAAAAATAAATAAATGCCTTTTCGATCTGATATGTGATGGGAAAATGGAGTGAGTTCAGCAAAAGGCGGATTCGAACCGCGGGTAGATTTGCGTCAAAACTTGATGCTATGCATCTTACCACTACACTATTGCCACTCTCAGTGATGAAGCGATTTCCATAATTTTGTCTTTCCAAACCAGACGTTTAGCAAACAAAGCCGTATAATTGATGTAAATGGCATCTCCAGTAATTTTTTTTCTGAGAGGACCCACTCACATTTTTTTTGCTTCCGACACCCATGTGTGTAATGTTGCTGTTAGAGCATAAATAATACCTGTAAAATTATAAAGCTCAAAGTTCAATGCCAAGCGAGATATTTTATTTAACAGAAGTTTCCTTTCAAAGCCTACAGCGAACGGCCGGCTTTGACTACATCCTGGTACTTCCTTCATTAATTACGCCGGTAGAACAGTAGAACAGACTAACCTCCGCCCACAAGAATACGCGCAAAAAGGGGGCGAGAAGAGGACGTGTCGCGTGGAGAAAAGGAAGTGCTGCGTTTCAGTGTGTTTGTCGCCATGTCGTCGAGACGCTGTTATTTTCATCCCGGAGTCAAATCACCTTTGTTTGGCTTTCCCAAGGACGCTGTAGAGATCATTAAGCGCATATATCTCCCGTTAAGAGGCGTGACCTTTCCACGTGCGCTAAGCTGCTGTCGAATCACAACACAGGAACCGGGCCACGTTCGCTAAGCTGCTGTCCAATCACAACACGGGAACCGCTGGCACAATCAGAACTCGTTACGTATTTCTGAAGGAGGGACTTCATAGAATAAAGGAAGTCATCAGCCGTTTTCAGGACAGTGAATACAGCGGTATACAGATAAGTAAATTGTGTTAAAAATACAGTTTTTTTTTACACGCGAAACATGAACACATGTTATATTGCACACTGTAAACACAATCAAAGCTTCAAAAAACCACGAAGAACGGGACATTTAAGGTAGTTCTCTAATAGCTATTGCTATTAATAATTTATTAATTTATCAATTTCCACATGTTTTAAATATTATACACTACTGATATTAATGAACTGAATATATATTTGGTTTGTAGGTTGGGGGTTTTATAGAAATGTAGGCAGTTATACAGTATAAAACTAATAAAAGCTGTTTTCTCAAAATGAGTTTTTTTTCACACTCATAGTCAGATATATCCACGTCAGAAGCACCTACAAGCACCAATTTTTGCAGTCTTATACTGAACTTTATTCTGAAGGCTTTTACTGAGGGGTTTGTTGATATATCATTCCTATCCTGAGTTATAGGTCCTTTAACTCCAAAAAAAAAACATGGCGAAAATTGATTTTTATTGTCAGTCTCTAATTTACTAAAGCACAAAATAAGATATCCAGAATCCCCTCTGTAAAAGCCCTCTCATCTAATATGTCAACAAATAGAACCAATAATTTTAAACATGGTCCTTTCCAATTTCCAGATTTTGTTTTTGGAAAAGTATGCAAATGAGCGTATATTTAAGTGTATATAAGGCCCCATTTGCATATAAAAACATTAATTTACATTAAATTTTTTTCTTATGTTTATGCCAGTAATAAACTGGAGAAGTTTCACAGTGACATTTTGTAATTGAAAAAAATCCCTATTCACCTGTAGTGTCTTGCCTTAATCTAAAGAGGCAATAAATACAATAAATACCAATGTATTAATAGAAGTGCTATTAATACAATATTTCAGCCTTCGTTTCAAGATAGTACAAGCTAGAATAGGGCGGGATTAAGGAACGGTCAGAGCATAAGTGAAGGAATAGTTTTATGCTTTTCTGAGGTCAAAAAGTCTTGTGGGGGCCCTGGAATATTTCCTTATAGGGGGGCCTTGGGGGCAAAATGTTAAGAACCACGTTATCTTCAGGAAATTCGCTGTTATCTGATGTTGTTTTAATCCTTTCCCCAACTAAACGAAGAGACTGAGAGAGAGTTAGAGAATCTATACAGGGGCTTAATGGGTTCTTTGTATGGCAGTGGTGCTATATAGCACCTCAACCACCCCAAAGAACCGCTAAAGAACCACATTTTTTTGTGTGTAGGGTTGGGAAGATCATTTGACCAGCAAGGAACAGTGATTAAAAAAGTTCTTGAGAGTGATTTTGTGCCTGATGGTAACACGAGATTGCACACTTATTCCACCGAGAGGTCGCGTAGACTTGTAAGAGACAATGGAGATAGGAGGGTGCAGAGCCTGTGGCCATCCTGTAGGCAGACGCTGACAGGAGTGAAGTATTTTTACTCTACTCAAGTAAATTTTTCAAGTATCTGTAGTTTATCAGTGTTTTTCTTTGGAAAACTTTAACTTCACTACATCCCAAAGCATAATGTCATATTTTTATTGAGTAAAAGTAAGAAGGTGCTAGATTTCTAATGTCATTAAGTATTAAATTCAATTCAATACGAAACATAGTGCAGTAAAATATACAACATTGGAATGTAGTGAAGTAAACGTTTTTCAAAGAAAAACTCTCTAATGAAGACCAAACACTTGAAAAATGTACTTAAGCAGAGTAAAAATATTTCACTAATGTCGGCCTCTGCCTGTAGGCAAACACCAATATCCTGAACTTGTGAGCTGCAACTGGACAAGACTGCAGAGAGATAAACAGCGATGAGACGTAGGCTCTTTTGGGTTTGTTGAAGACCAGTCGAGCCACTGCATTCTGGATTATTTTGTAGGGGTTTGAATGCACATGATGGAAGTCGAGAAGAGAGGATGTGTTGCATGCTCAGCTAGAAAGGGCCTGATCTGAAGTTATACAGCACAAATCCTCATGAGTGTGCTATAGCAATGTAGTCTTTGAAGGTCAGCTGATCATCAAAGATTACCCCAAAATCTTGATCTTGATGGGATTATTGTTGATGAACCTAGCTGGATTCTAAAGTTGTACTGTACTGACAGGGTGGCTGTGAAAACGAGAAGCTCTGTCTTTGCTAGTTTGTAGGTGACGTTCTTTTGTCCATGCCGAGATGTCCGCCAGGTAGTCTGAGAAGCGTGAAGCTACTGTGAGATTATCTGGTTGAAATGAAAAGTATAGCTGTGTGTCATCAGCATAGCAATGGTAGGAGAAATCGTGTGCCTGTATAATGGGTCCCAGTGATGTAGTGCATATGGAGAAGAGGAGAGGTCCAAGAACTGATCCCAGGGGTACCCCAGTGACCTGATGATTGGTCTGTAAATTTCTACAATTCAAGTGTTTAATGTAGGAATTTTAAACAGTGGGGTTACTTGGGCATGATGAATGCCGTGGGGGAAATGCCTGAGTTGTGTGTGTTGATGATCTGTGTGAGTGATGGCAGACGTGTGAGAGAGATGGCTTGTAGAAGGTGTGAGGGGATGGGGCATTGGCGTAGGCAGAATTTTAAATTTGGTCGAACCTGGGCAAAAGTGAGGCCCTTTCACAGGGGGGTGGGGGGCGGTGGGCGGGGTGGTTTCGGAGTTGTTGGGGTGTAACTGTCAAAACTGTAGCTACAACCTGCCCGCATACAAAACATGAGTTCTTCTTCTGAGAGAGGAGAGAAGGATGAGAGGAGATTGTTAGCTGTGGGTGTGATTGGCTTGAGTTCCTAGGTGTGTGATGCCGAGAACTGTCTGCTGATGGTGGTAGTTTTGTATGTGAAGTAGTTAGCGAAGTCATCAGCTGTTAAAGAGATGGTGGGAGGTGGCAAAGGAAGGCAGAGGAGAGAACTGAATGTTTTGAAAAGTATGCTTGTGTCAGAAGTAGCCTACAGTTGATCTCTACAGTTGAAGTTTTGGCACCTGAACGTAGAGGTCTGCATTCCCGCGGCTCTCCCGCAGGAACCACAGGACCCGATCAGTTTTCTTGCAGCACGGGAGTACATTTGCAAATCAAAGAGGGTACTTTGGATGGGAGTGGGTTATAGCCTACTTGAATTGAACAAAACTTTCTGCAATGGTGGCATTCACACAATTCCCAGTTCCCTGGCCTGAACCTGGCAATATATGTTCTTTGCGTCCCGTTCACGAGAGCACCTTCAGAGAGACCATTCAGCCTTTGTGGTCGGATTTTGCAGGAGAGACATTTGGTAATGAAACTGTCATCAGTCAGTGACATTCTTTTCTTGCATGTTAAAAAAAAATTTCATTTTGCAGTAGCTATAGCTAGTAAGCCGACAGTTTTCATTTATTTGTATTTTTGGCTTATAATTTTGAGAGACAGATGTCGTATTTGATTTAACCTATTTTTCTCTGTGACATTTTTACAGTGTTGACAGTATCGTGATAAGAAAAAAATAATAAATTCAATTATTGTATAGCCAACATTTTATATTTGTTATCCCAGTCACCTCTTTCTTTAGGGGAATTTGAAATCTGAAAACGAGGTCTAAATGTATCAGAATCGTTCGGGTCGGGAAGAAAATCAGGAGTGAATTTTAAGCGGGAGCGGAATAGAACCTAGCGGGACGGGGGGAAAAAAGCAGTCCCGCGCAGACCTCTACCCGAAAGCAAAGACTGAGGTCAGCTGAATCTTTTGATTTGTGCCATTTTCTTTCAGCTGCCTTGAGCTTGGTCCGGTGCTCACAGAGAACATTAGATAACCACAGGATTAGAGAGAGTAACACACGCTGACCTGGAGAAGAGAGGACAAATTTAGTCTAGACAGGATGTTAGAGTGAAAAATAAAGTGTCTTTGGTGTTATTAACATGAGAATTGGGTAGGGGAGGGAAGAGAAGAGAGGATGACACAACAGAGGAAAGGTAGGAGGGAGAAAATGAGCATAGGTTTTGTCTGAATGGGACTGGCAGGGGGTTGGTGGTACGAAAAAGGGAAGTTGTAAATTAAAAGTGATAAGGAAGTGATTAGAAATGTAAAGAGGTTTAACCAAAATGTTTTCTGTGATACAGTTGTGTGTAAAGATGAGGTCAAACTGGTTGCCTGAGTACCTGGTGGTGAGCCATTAAAGATTGAAAGAGGCTATGGAGAGAGGGGAAATCTGCAGAAAAAAAGGCTTCTCCAGGTGGATGTTGAAGTCACTGAAGACTATGGGCTGCCATCCTCAGGGAATGAGGAAAGCAGCACATCCAGCTCTTCTAGAAACTTGCCCAGCTGACCTAGAGGGCAATGCATGAGTAATATTTCAGGGAGTTTTGAATGTATTTACTGAAAGCATAAATTAAAGATGCACATGATGAGCTCTGTCCCCTTCAGTAATCTTAGAGACAGATTGTGATTGAAGATGAGCCGGCCTACAACTTCTCTACGGATGTATTAGTTTGGTTCAAGGATTAAAGTCGGTACATTGTAAGCTGGAGTGCATCTGGGCAGTATACTAGAGTTATGACATAAGGGGGTGTTGGATTGGGATATCCTGATTTATCACGAAATGCTCTTCCAAAGACATACATGGTCAAAATTGGAATTTCTCAGAAATATATATATGATGTATGAGTGATGCTGAATGGTGACTCTATTTGAGCAATGTCTTGCTAAAGAAATCACGTTGTTATGTCCTGAGACATATTGTGTAGCTGGTCCTCTCTCTCTCTCTCTCTCTCTCTCTCTCTCTCCTTTTGTCCCACCCTTTCTTTCACAGGATTGGATCAGACCAGAGTGACAAGAGATTTAACATCCTGAAATATTAATTTAAAATGTCTTAGAACATCCTAGGAATTACATTAGACCCTCTTGCTGTTAATGTTGGAATTCTGAGAAATTGCACATTAGGATCCTTCATAAATTCAAGTATTCCAATTTTGACCATGGAAGGATGGTACTTTATGAATTTGCCTAATAACATTTTTAATTTAATTTAAATATATGTATTTAATATTTTAAAAAATCATAGCTTGTATACATGTAAGCTTGTATAAATGTAAGAACAAGATTTCTGTTTATATTTTATTTCTTCATTGACAGTGAGAGAAGACAGAATGGTGAGAAGAGGACAGTGGGACATTCACAATCACAATATTCTGTTAATGTTTATGTGGTTATGATCCCAAATACCATGGTATTTGTAGCATCCTTAAAAATGATTTCCATATGGCTCATTGACTTCATTTGCACGGTCACACACACACACACACACACACACACACACACACACACACACACACACACACACACACACACACACACACACACACACACACACAGAGAGAGAGAGAGAGAGAGAGAGAGAGAGAGAGAGAGAGAGAGAGAGAGAGAGAGAGAGAGAGAGAGAGAGAGAGAGAGAGAGAGAGAGAGAGACTAAAAATACTATAAGAAAAAACATTTACTCAAGAGAAAGAAAGTTGCCTAATCCAGTTTGGAAAGACATGAAGGCATATTATGACAGAATTAATGTTTTATATATATATATATATATATATATATATATATATATATATATATATATATATATATATATATATATATCTCTTTTTTAGATAAATTAATTTAAAGACACCTAAAGTGATGCGTCATTATAATTGAGGTTTATTACTCCACTAAAATGTATTGGTGTGTGAATGATATGTGACTCTCAGAACGTGGAGCTTTACGCCATCCGGTCCACTGCATCGTTTGACTGGAAGATCACACAGAACACAAAGACGATCATTACCGAGGGATGCTGGTCAAGAGCAGTTGAATTCTGCAGTATTCCGCCTGAATAACGAAGTGGAATGAAACACGAGCTCACTGCAGAGACAAGGACAAACGTATCCTCGCTACGTTCGTTAAGTCGTCCTATACACTCTGAATGCTGTACTGTTGCGGCGGTAGGGAGAAGGAGGAGAAGGAGCACACGGGCGCGGAAGAGGCGTTGATGAGCAGCGGGGAAGCGGACACCGTCACCGCTGAAAACCGGGAAGAAACTCCGGCTGCAGGGATGCTTGACACAACGGATATGCCCGAGCTCCTGCCGCCCTCTGGGCAACTTCAACCGAGTCCCTGTGACTCGGTGTGTGAGATGAAGCATTTGCGGGTTGAGTTCAACAGTGACTGCTTGAGCCCCGAATCCCCTCAGATTAGGTTAGGCCAGAGGGCCCCCAAACTCGGACAGATTGGACGGTCAAAGAGAGGCGAGTATATAGCTAATGTTTTTGTTTGATTTAATTAGATATGGATACTTTATGAATTTTCACCCCATCTTTAGGACGGTCACTCCATGAAATGTTTGCCTTTTTCCTTTTGAAAAGGTGATTTTTTTTGTAGGCTATATATTGAGATTTATTTGAGGAAATATAAAAAGTCAATTGCATTTATAACATACTGCAAGTTGAATATTATGATTTATTTATTTTTGTTGGGATATAGGCTACATACCTATAAAAAAAATATGTTCGTAACAGTTTTGACAGTTTTATTGCTCAATTAGCCTTGTGCTCAAGGTCATATAATATTACAACGTGTTTACTGGAAAAATGTAATGCTGATACTTCTACAAACAATCAGTTATTTAGCCTACTATACAAATCAAGGTAACAGTTTTATATTTCAGTCGGCACTGACTATAAGATGTTTAGGAAGATAATTTATTGTTGAGATTTCTACAAATACAATTTTCAAAAGTAATTTATAAAAAATTCATAAAGATGACAATTCAAGACTGCCATTTACTGACCGATTAAGATAAAAAAACTTGTTTAAATCATTGTTAAAAATCATTGTTTACACAGGTTCAGACACAAAAGGCACTTTTTATGGAATGACCTAGGCCTATTTAATGGAATATTTACATATTAAAGGGATAGTTCACACACAAATGAAAATTGGCCCATTTTGTGTATATGACCTACACTCTAAAAAAAAAGGTTCTATATGGCACCAAAAATGGTTCTTGGCTCGTAATCATAGAGGAACCTTTTTAAGTGCTATATAGCACCCATTTTGGTGCTTCAGTGGTTCTTCAGCGGTTCTTCAGAGGTTCTTCACCAGTTCTTTGACTAAGGTGCTATATAGCACCGCTGCCATATACAGAACATGTTAAGATATGGTGCTATATAGCACCAAAAGTGGTTCCCCTATGATTACGACGAAGAACCATTTTTGGTGCCATATAGAACCTTTTTTTTTTTTTGAGTGTAGGTGTATATGACATTCTTCTTTCAGACGAATGCAATCTAGGCCTTTTGAAGCGAAACGATGCGTTTGTGTAAGAAAAATATCCATATTTAAAACTTTACAAACTGTAATCTCTAACTTCCACTAACTGTTGTAGGCTACGCGCGTTCACGAGAGTCTGCCGTTCCAGCGCATGACGTAGGACGCTCTGGTGAGAATATGCTAGTTCTCGCAACAACCAAGTTTTGTTTTGCTCTATCGTCTGCGCTTCCATGTTCGTCACCAGGAACTTACGCTACACCTGCGTCCTATACGCCATATGCTGGAACGACAGTCTCTCGTGAACGTGTGTACAACAGCCGTGTAGAGCACTTTTATGATGGATGGATGGATGGATGATGGATGCACTTTTATGGACTTCAAAACAGAAACAGACATTCACTGCCACTATAAAGCTTGAAAGAGCCAGGACATTTTTAATATAACTCCGATTGTATTCGTCTGAAAGAAGAATGTCATATACACCTAGGATGACTTGAAGGTGAGTAAATCATGGGATAAATGTCATTTTTGGGTGAACTATCCCTTTAACGGCGCCACTGATTTAATTACATGGTAACTGCGAATTTTCACCTCTGTTTAAAATAGGATGTGGATTTTATTTTATAGTGGTTATAGAGGATGAAGATCTGGATGACGTCATAAACAACAACAACAACAACAACGGACCACTCCCTGTCCCTCTCAGCAATGAGCCATCCTGAGCCTCCCAGACACTTAATATTCTGGACCAGCTATTCGAGAAATACTCCCTTCTGCCACAGGACAGTCGGGACACTTTCAGCAGGAGAAAAGACAGACACCTCTCTCCCAGTATCGATTCACACGAGATCCGCATGCGTTTCAGCTGTAGTTTACTAGTCGCATGGCAGCAGTTGTCAGCCTACAACAGGCCACACAGGTGATTTGTTGCATAGTAGCTTCTTAGATCAGAGCTCTGTATGTGACACTCGTGCCTCCCAGAGGGAGAAATGTGCGTATGTAGGCTGATCAACATATTTCAGACCAAAGGTAAAGACCAGCCACTGTAGATAACTCTGTCCAGATTTGTGCTGTTAAAAAGATGTTGTCTTTCACTTTATTTATTTCAACATTTGGCGAGACGAATGGCAGTGTTCTATTTGTAGTGAAGTTGGTCTCTTAAAACCAGGTAATGTTGGAAATATGCTTCCTAGAGTTGTGGTTTTCAACCTTTTGTTGATGATATCCATGCCCCCCATGACCCATGCAGACTAAGATATTTCAAAGATTTGTATTAAGAGAATCTCCACCTGAGAACCTGGAGAACATTTTTTTGTGAATTTAGTATTTTTTTGTGCCATTACATTGTTTAGAGCATAAGATAAAATGGAAAAAAAGAACATTTTTGGAAAATTATATTTTATTCATATGTTATGCTATGTCCTCTGTAGAGGACACCAGGACTATTTGTTTTTAAAAATAAAAAGACATTAATTTGTTTTAGGTTTTAGGATTTTTTTCTATCCTCCTGGGACCCAGGAATAGACTTTTGTCCACTGTGGTGGACATTATATTTTAGTGAACTTCTCTGACATCATACATGTCACATGTCACAGTTTGGATGTCCTGTAAAGAGCACATTCGGGGCTTTGCAGAGATACCAAATGTTTGGAGGTTTCACCAGGACAACAACTTGGCTGACATTAATGTTTAGCACTCATATGGAAATATGATAATATTTTTTAATTATAATTTAAATCGGATTAATTTTCAAATTGTTTGTTATAAATCAACATCTCAGGAAAATGTTATGGGGTTTCTAATCAAAATATGACTTTGTTACAAAACAGGGCATTGATTTCATACATGTCCACTGTAGTGGACGCCAGGACTTAAATCATGTTTATCAGGCATTTTGGAGACATAAAAAGTGAATAGGGAAATAAATTACATATCAATATTCCTATGAAATATTAGATATTATTATGAAAATGTTGCCAATTATTACTCCCATTATTACACTTCTTTTTTCATTACATGTTGCACCAAGAACACATTAATATGCAAATTAGATGCAGTGTATAGATACATTGTATTGAATGGGAAAATCCAAGTATGGCCATTTTACCCACATATTTCATAAAGTAAAATGGTTTATCAATGCATTTCGTTATTTATTTCATAACATAGTTCAGAATCATCTTTAAACAAAGTTTGTTTAAAAAAATTAAACCTAAAAATTGATTGGTGAATTAAAATACATGCATACATGCAATTTCATGTAATTTTATTTTTTAAACAACTGAGTCCTGGTGTCAACTACAGAAGACATATAACATGAATAAAATATAATTTTTCAACTAAATTTTTTTTCCCCCCATTTGTTTCTTATGCTCTAAACAATGTAATGACATAAAAAATACTAAATTCAAAAACCTTTTTTTTCTGGGTCCCAGGAGGATATACCAGGCTTTGTATAAAGATGATTATCAGCTATGTTGTGAAAGATATAACAGAATTATTTAATATATAATTTTTCTTTATTTGCTTTTGGTTTCCCCATTATATGTATCTATACATTGCATCTAATTTGCATATTAATGTGTTCTTGGGGCAACATGTAATTAAAAAAGAAGTGTAATAATGGGAGTAGTAATTAGCAAGATTTTTAATAATAATAAATAATATCTCATAGGGATATTGAAATATTCACTTGTGTCTTCCAAAATGCCTGATAAACATGATGTAAGTCCTGGTCCTCTACAGTGGACATGTATGAAATCGATGTCCTAATTCATAACAGAAAGTCATATATTGATTTGAAACCCCATATCATTTTACTGAGATGTTGATTTATGGCAAACAATTAAAAAATTTGTCATTTAGAAATTAAATGATAATTACACAATTTTATCATATTTCTATAAGAGTGTTAAATTTGATCACTAAATTAATTACATTTTTAAAGTCCAAGCAGAGGCAGTTGGCATTGTGAAACTTCCAAACATTTGGTATATCTGAAAATCCCTGAATGTGCTCTTTACAGGACTAAAACTGTGACATGTTGTCAGAGAAATTGACTAAAATATGTCCACAGAGGACAAAAGTCCATTCCTGGGTCCCAGGAGGATCTTCAGGTTAAAATAATGATTCATTTCCAGTTTTTAAGAACTAAACTTAGTTTGTAAATGTTTGTTTGTAATACCATTTTTATTAAGTTGGATTACTTATACATTTTTTTCTCATTTTGCACGCCCTGGTTGAGAATCACTTTCCTAAAGGCTTTGCATCTCTAGCTAGTTTACATGCTTTTATGCCTTATGAAACATTGCACGTTGCATTAGTTATCACTTTGAAAAGCTATGCACTTGCTTGATTATTCCCATGATAAATTATTTTTATGGATTTTTGATCAACTAATAAGTTTATATGATCAGTGGGCTGAATTATTCTGTGGCACGTATGAAGAATTTATATTGTTTTATTTGTTGCTTGCATTCTGTATTTCAGCACTGGAAAAGGGGACATGCAAAAAAGAATAAAAGTGTAAATCAGTATGACATACGCAATATACATGACAAGTGTAAAGCCGAGTTTATTTGTGTCAAAGTGTCGAGCTGTTCCCTCTTTGGCCACAAGATGGCAACAAACCCTAAGAAATAGCCCTAAACAGTTCTACGTTTGGCTTTTGCTAGCTTTGCCTACTTCAGCTCTTTTTTTGCAACCATGTTTACACCACGTACTTGCGAACTGCTTCAAAATGTATTGTGGAAAATGTCTGGAAAAACTGAATTAGGTGGGTTACGTTTTTAAGGAATTTCCAACTGGTTTTTCTGGATGTAGGCTAATATTTTGAGGTTCCATCGTTCTTGGCGCCCTTTATCAAAATCACCCAAAACGTCTGCAATCAAACAGACTTTTGATATTTTGTGATATGTAAATCTTGACAGCATTTATGTTTCGTAAAATCCTATACCGCTTCAAACCAAAGGTGGCCAACTATGGTAATGTTACCATGGCAATTCCCTCAGGTAACGTTAAACACGATTTGTGTTGTCAGGCGTCTACCACTGGCTATACTTTAATTTGTAATATTGTTACCGATTCGTTTATAAATTAAACCATGTTGGCACGTATTTACTATATAGGCCAACTTATATGTATAAAGAATAAGACTACCAACTTATTATTCTTATTTTGACTTAGCAGGACCAACATTTTTTTCGCATTTGACCGACGAGGATAGTGGCAGTAGATAGGACAACACCCAAACAAGGAGGAAAAGTACCTTACATTTAGTCTCACATATTGCTAGCTGGTGAAACTCATATTCCCTTTGTAAACAAGTGTTTTATTATTCATGTTCTTACTTAATATAATAGCATATTCGTGAAATACAACTGGCAGCATGGTGCTGATCGAATTCACAAATTTTACCTGGTGACCCATTTTTCCTTGACTCATATTATTCTCCCATTACAGGATTATTTACATTAACACATGCAGCGATAGCTAAAACATGCAAATAATGCTGAAACAAAAGCCAGACGACCACGTGACTCATCAAGGCTGAGGTATTTGCAAATCACTCATGTGGGTAAACTCCCACCAGGGTTACTTTTATAATGTATCTCACTACAGATGACAAAATACATGCTTTAAAAAGTAATTTAGAATACTTTGGAATGCTCTGTCAATATACTAATAAGGTATGTAACACCAAACAACTTGGTTTTCCACTGCATATTTTAAACAATCAGTTTTCCACAATATTTCATGAAGCAAAAAATGCAGACAATCTTAGAAAAAAGAAAAAAATACTGATGCTCAGGAAGGCAACACGATGCATTAAGATCTGGAGTGTGAAACCGTTTTGAATTGGATGAACAGGGTAAAATGTACTTATTTTGTCTTCTGGGAAACATGTATGATTGTTTAATCTGTATGATCTGTATGATGTAGGAAGCTTGTTTCCGCCACTAAATATAAAAGTAAAACAGGTAATAGCGACTTTTTATCTCACAATTCTCAGAAAAGAAGTCAGAATTATGAGATATAATATTGCAATTGTGAGAAAGTCAGAATTGTGAGATAAAAAAAGGTCGCAATTATCTAAACAAATTACTTAACATGAAACATGAAGAAAAAAAAAGTAGTGAATCATTCAGGTAACAACACAGTTAAGATTCAAGGGCATGTCAATTTTTGAATGTAGCAATTTGTATAAATTCAGTCATTTTGTCTTGTGGACTGAATGTAAACTATTATGTGAAATAGCTTATTCAGGACAGTACTAAATATAAGTAACGTGCCATTTTTATGATCCCAGATCCCTCTCATTTTGTTAAAATTATGTATATTCTGCAAGGGGTGTGAAACTTGTGAGCACGACACGTCACAAATTGGGGTTTACATTAATGTTTAAATGAAATAAATGACATTTAATTCTAAGTAATCACTTTGGTCATCTAAAATACTTTTCAGTTGTAACTATCATTTGATTACCACCCATTTAAAAATGTAACTAATGAAATAGTTACTCAAATTTTGTATTTTAAATACGTTACTAACTATGCATTTCGTTACTCCCCAACCCTGATTGCCACAGATATCATTAGGCACATATAAAAAAGGACACATTACGGACAGGTCTTGTTTAAAAAATTTATTTACATAAAATTTGTAATTTGCAAACTTAACAATCGAAAACATTTTTAAAAGTTAAATATTTGCATAAGCTGGTCACAAATATGATGTGAACTACATTTACCTAAACAGACTTGAGGGCAACCCATCTCAAGTGGTCCAAGCATAAAGACCAAAGAAGAAAAAAAAAAATTTGTTTTTGTTGTGGACAGATAGAAAAAGACATAATCCATGTGACCTCTTTGTAACCAGCTGTGATAGAACTGAACCAATATCCACAGCCATTTTCTCCTGACCAGTAAGTGGCGTGTATAAATACAAGAAAGGAGTATCAAAACATTTTGTAACATTAGCTTTATAAATGTGCACATGCAATGAGGACGACACTGAGGAGCCAAAAGCACAAAAGCTAAGGTTAAGTTTCACTTTGCATAAATAAGAGCCATTTCTTTGATTTAAAAAAAAACAAAAAAAAAAAAAAATTATTTTATATAAAATATTGATCAGGTTGCTCAGAAAAAGAAACCGACCAATCTGCAAATTTTAAAGCTTAGTTAGAAGTTCTCAGACTAGTTCAGTAAGTTTCTACTTCATTTAAAATAATAATAAAAAAAAAGAAAAGAAAACTAGAAATTTGCGCGTTTATGCCTTGGTTCTATAAAAAAAAGAAAATAAATAAAAATAAAAGTATATATATTATATATACACACAATAAATGCAAGTTCTTCTCATGCACCCCAGTGTCTGGCACATTTGATTTGATGACGTACACAGCAAGCAAGGCAGATGATGAGGTCAGGACATGGCTTTACAGCAGTAATCAGTGATGAAGTGTAACTGAGCGGTACGAGTGATGATTTTTCCCTGAGCATGCCTCCCTCTTTCATGGTCGCTAAACATGGCAGTCTTATGAAACGAGGAACACACTGGGGAAGAACCCCCCACTCCCCCTCCCCACCTCAACCCCTTCCCAAACTCACATCAGCAACAGGATTCATAATAAGAAGAAAAAAGACTGTGCTTACAAAAGAAAGAAAACAGAAGTGACCTTTTTTTCTGAGGTGGGCTGCTGTATCGAGCATGAGTAAAAGTTGCCAGAGAACCCTGATCTGAGCAGTTTGTTCTACTCTAAGTCAACAACAATAAAAAAAAATACAATAACAACAGATCTCAGATCAGCTGACTTGGGAAATTTCTACCCACGCTCTGTGATTCGTTTTGGACTTCTTCAGCTTGTGAACAACTGATGTGGCTCAAACGTACTCCTTGCTGCTGCTGGGGGGTCTGGAGGACTTGGGGTACTTGGGAGTAGATTTACCCTTTGGGCAGGAGGCAGCCAACATGCCTCCACCCATTATGTCCAGGAACGCACCTGCCCAGGCGATGAAAATGGCTGCACCAAACTCATACCTATAGAAATGGAGTATTATATTATGAGCTGTGATTAACAATACTGAGAAGGACAAAGGATTCTTTCACTTTAAAAAGTAAATTACCTTATGATTTACTCACCCTTAAGCCAACCTACACTGGTAAAAATGATGTGTTGGATTTACTTAAAATATATATGCACCATTTTTGCATCACACTTTTTAAGTAAACCCAACTTGGAATAATTGTACTTAAAATTAACAAGAAAACCTGTTATATGTACTTAAATATTTGAGTGCGCTCAACATTCTTTACTTAAAAATATATGTAACATGCAAGTATGTGCAAGTTGTGTTAACATTACTTAGTAGATTTTATCGGGTTACATTTATTTTTAAGTTGAGTTCAGTGAACTCAAATATTTAAGTGCAAATAAAGGTTTCCTTGTTAATTTTAAGTAAAATTATTCCAAGTTCCTTAAAATATATATGCACCATTTTTGCATCACACTTTAAGTAAATCCAACACATAAGTTTTACCAGTGTATACGACTTTATTCTTTCTGATGAACACAGAGTTAATAAATATCCTGACGCTTCCAAGCTTTATAATGGCAGTGATGGGGTCCATTGATTTTGAAGCTCAAAAATGTGCATCCATCCATCATAAACACACTCCACACGGCTCCGGGGGGTTAATAAAAGTCCTTCTAAAGCAAATCTATCGAGTTTTGTAAAAAAAAATATCCATATTTAAAACTTTATAAAGTAAAATATCTGGCTTCCGCCAGACCACTTTCCGTATTAAACTTATAGAAAGTATAACACCTCTTGTGGTTCAAAACGCTTATGCTACGTCCGACGTCACACATCTCACCAGTTACGCTTTTTTCGTAAGTTGAATATGGTCTGGCGGAAGCTAGATATTTTACTTTATAAAGTTTTAAATATGGATATTTTTCTTACAAAACTCGATCGATTCACTTCAGAAGGGCTTTATTAACCCCCCGGAGCCGTGTGGAGCACTTTTAAGATGAATGGATGCACTTTGAGCTTCAAACTCAACGGACCCCATCACTGCCATTATAAAGCTTGGAAACGTCAGGATATTTATTAATATAACTATGTGTTCATCAGAAAGAAGAAAGTCATATACACCTAGGATGGCTTGAGGGTGAGTAAATCATGGGGTAGTTTTCATTCTAAAGTGAACTAATCCTTTAAGAGAAACTATAAAATAAGGGGAAGCACATGGATAAATGCCTATACTCTTATGGTTTGCAGCCACATTTAAACTTACTTTGTATTGACAGGGGTGAAGGGGTTGTAGAAGTCCCGGACAATTTGACTTGTAAACCAGCCACAGGCAACAATGCTGCAGAGGGCTGAGGAATGGAAGAGAAGCGATAAATTAGTTACTTATGAAAAAACTTCCAAACACAGTATCTGTTTTTGACACAGTATCTGCCCACTGACAGAGTGAACATTTTCTGCACGTCATCTGTCAAAGTTACATTCTCTAATTCAGAGCAATGAGAAACCAAAACCCTGCAGACCGACATTCCAAACCTGCCAAGAGTTAATTTAACCTTGATACTTAAAAAAACTAATCTAGAAAATGCTGCTGTAGTTTACTTAAATAAATTTAATTATATTAGAGTGAATGTACCTGCAACAATGAGGATTATACCGCCTGTCATGGCAATACGGGACTTTTTGACCTTGTCATCCCCACCACAGTTAGTGCACTTCATGCCCATGCTAGCCACACCCAGTCCCGCTACTGTGAAGAGGATTGATACAATCATCAGGGCACGAGTTGCCTGGAGAGCACCTGAAAGGGGGAGGGTAGAGAAAGAAAGAGAAAAGTTAATAATTTGGTCTCGACATGTACATTCATGACGATGACATTCAGATCGTGGTTGAAGTTTAGCACACAAAAAGGGTGTGCGCCAATAGTGAAACAAAGATTATGAACATACTAAAGGGTTTTGAAATGGCCCAATTCTCAGCAGGGACAAAACAAAAAAAAATCCCTTCCCCCCACTACACCTGCAGTCAGGTGCAACAAAGACCGGTTCCAACCGGAAGCCTCCTTTGAGAGAAGTTTATACTCATATGTGGGCAGCGATTTGCCCTTTAGATATAGAGCAAGAACAGGTTTAACCAGTCATGGGAACCTGGGTTTTACTGTAACATCTATATACTTTTGCTTTGTGGGCACGGCTTTCAAAAGTATTAAAAACATCCTTTTAGTATCAAGCCAAATTATTAATAATTCTTAGGAAGAACTCCATTCATTAGGAACTTGTCACCTGAAGTAAAATGCATATTCAAATCTTACAAGATGTAATGGCCAGCAGCCATTTTGTACGTCACCTTACCGGGTTCTCTTCTCACTTTGCTTGTGTGCCGTAAAATCTCATGGTTCATCCCCAACAGCAATACTACATACAGTAATTGGTGTTGTACTTTTGTGTAGATAACATACAATGCAAAATAAACTCTATAAAGCTCTGTATCGATATAAACACAAATGGCAGACGTGAGCCATGACTCCTTTACATCAGTCTCAGGTGTGGAGAGTAAACAGGGGAAGAAATAAGGTAAACATCACAGGAGCAAACGCCTCTGTTATTCTAAAAAAGCACTTTGAGTTTAGAAAGAAACATTGCCTGTGTTTAGGTATTTTCACAAAGGAGTCCTCATTTGGTTGTTTTAATAAGCTGTGGGGAAAATACTCGAGTGATTCAAAGACAATGCCTGACTCCCCCACCCAATATAGAACCGGAGCTTCCTCGAGTGGAGGAAGGGTGGGATTCACGCCCGTATAATCATTACTTTGAGTAAAAGCGTAACCCAACCGTATCACCGAACACTAAACTAGCATTGTCCCAGTTTGAATGTTCACTCTAACCTTAAAACGATACACATTTTTGTTTATTAACAATGAATAATCTCCTATTTTGACTACTCTGGCTTGAAAACTAACTGTTCGCACATTCCCGAAGAACGGCTGCCCTTTTTACCACCTGTGAGCTTCCTTTGACCCAAAACAAATTAATACATACAAATCCTTGTATAACAAAGATAAAATCAAAACAAATAGCATTAGCTAACACCAAGCTGTGCAAGAATGTGAGATACTAGTCAACTAGATTATGACAACAAACGCCAAATTGTATATAAATCAAGGGGGAAAATGCGAATTTCTGAGGGAACGCATAGAATAACAGGTGCGTGTCCTTGCTGTGGTAACACGAGATGAGTTGCTATAGGGTGTGGCAAAGAAAAACAATTTGGGTGCTAGCTTTCATGTACGGATAAAGATAAACATCACAACAGTTTTAAATATAACTTGTGCCTTTATATTTGACAGGTAAAAATAAAAAAGGACCAATAGTTGTTTTTATCGACAAAGTTTAAAAGTTTTATTATTTGCTCAGCTAACAGCTGTATGACAGGACACAAATAAATGATATCAGTGAGCTGGCACCACTCGACGCCAGAACACTCGTATCATTATCATCAGTGTGTGAAGAAGCGATCATATGCTAGTATACGCTGAACAGTGCGCGCATGCGCCCTCTCAGGTACAGTCTTTCGCCAAGCAAATGCTAGTTTAAAAAAATCAGATGAAGGATGTTACTAACTAGAAGGATGTTCTAAAATAGACATCCAGCAGTGTTATCAATAACCTAATATAGTACAATATATGTAAAAACCTTACAGGTGGGTTGTACTTACTATCGAGTTGTAGAATGGAGTCGTACACCTTGCACTGGATTTGTCCGGTACTCTGAAATGCGCACGACATCCAAAGGCCTGAATACATCGCTATCGCTGTGATTATATTATCTCCAACGTAGGCAGACATCTTCCATTGAGGCAAGATTGTGCCAACAATGAGCCCAATCAAACCCAGAACCGATAGAGTAAATCCCAGAAGCTGCATTCCTTTATTTGCCATCTTCTCACAATGAATCTAAAAAGATTAACTAGTCTAAAAATATATCTGTTTGATATCTGGAAACAATAGTTCAGTGCGGTTTCTGTAGTCCTCCGACTTTGAATCGGTTAAATTCACAAAAAAGTTTTTTAAAAAATATAATAAAAATCCGCTAAAAAGAGCTGTTGTGGATGCCCAGACTCAGACACCTGTTGAGTGAAACCGCACCTTGAATATGAAATGAACTGCTGATTTGAGCTTAAGAGTCTCTTCCTCTTTATGGGCGGAGACATTCTGAGTTTCGCCTAGGTTGAGTTTGCCCATGTTGTTTGCAAAGGTCTGGGGGTTTCGTGACGACACCGTATCGAAGTATGAGTAACGTTATCACGAATCACAACTTGGTCATACTTTCATCGTTTGATGATATAGAATGTTTATCGCATCTTGTTTCTGACCTGAATGTCAAGATGCCTCGTTTAAAGACGTTGCCTAAACCCTTCTCCATATAATATGGGCTACGTTATGCAGTGCGTGTCTGTGTTTATATACAAATAAAGTATATTATATATATATATATATATATATATATATATATATATAGGCTATATACATACTTTATTTGTATACTTTATATATATATATATATATATATATATATATATATATATATATATATATATATATATATATATATATATATATATATATATATATAAGAGACTACTTAACTTTTTCCAGAGCTGTGTATAGGCTATACATAAATATATACATTATATATAGGCTATACATACATACATACATTAGGCTATATGAGGACTATAATAAACGATATAGGACTATATAATAGGACTATATAAACACAGACACGCACGAGAAGGGTTTACTTTAGGCAACGTATTCCTTTTAACGAGGCTTCTTGACATTCAGGTCAGAGACAAGATGCAATACAGATTATATATCATCAAACAATGAAAGTATGACCAAGTTGTGATTTGTATATATATATATATATATATACTAAAAAATATATATTTTATACTAAAAAGATTGGGGTCGGTAAGATTTTTTTATGTTTTTATGCTCATTGGGGAGTAACTAGTTACATGTAACTAGATTATGTAATTTAATTATAAAATAAATGGAACTGTAATCAGTTACAGTAACTGAGAAAAGATGTGTAATTAAATTACAGTTACTTATGAAAATGTTAACATTACAAAGGGGGTTACATCTGAATATTTTCTGTGAAAAGCTAGGATATGTTGTATAATATTAATTTGTTGCTTTGCCTGTTTTTGATGTGCATGATGCCTCCTACCATTTAAAGACTATTTAGTAAAGCAAGGCTATTCTGATGCTTTTGATTGGCTCTCTTGTTTGAAATTGCAGTGCACCAAGTCTGCCAATTAGCAACATCAATCCACATTGCTGCTGAAAGCTACAACCTGTCTGAGAGTTGCCACCATGGCAAGTGATAAAAAGGCGTTTCAGTGCTGGAAATTAAAAAAAATTTTATCAAAAAGTAATCAAATGTAATCAGTTACATTACCTAAATAAAATAATTTAAATAGTACACTACTTATTACATTTTAAATGTAATCTGTAACCTATTACATTTCCAAAATAACCTTTCCAACACTGCTTATGTTCACCACGACGGAATTTATTGGATATTTTGAATGGTAACTTTGTTGACATTTTTTTTTCTCTACGGGATTCACTGTTCAAACAAACTGTTGTAGTACTGAGTCATATTCTGAAGGATGACATTGTTACAAATGAAGTGCCAAACAGTGAAAATGTCATCACAATCTTAGGCCAGTTATTAGATGGAGGAATTATTTTTAGATTAAATTGACATGATTGATTGAGTGATGATTATTAACCACGGACAGGAAACTGTGATCACCTGCCACAACATTTACAGGAAATGCAGCTGAAATGCCATGTGCATATGATTGACACAGACACAATATTGCTTAGGAGCATATAGCTGTTCCTTGTACAGGGGTTTTAAACTTCTTTCAACTTTTTTTGTTGTTGAAACTTTATGCAAATATATATTTGTATTAGCTAAGCCAAAGCAAATTGTTAAAATGTTATCTAAGTTAACATATACCCACTAACGGAGTAGGCTAATGTTAATGTATAAACACGAAGAGAAACATTTTTCAAATTTCAATTCAAATTTAAGCAGAATAAAAGGAGCAATAAATATATTTGTTTTGGCATGAAATGTTATGCGGCCATCCTGAGGGTCCCTCAAATGTCTACCCTTTTCAACTTATTGTTTCATAAACAGATTGTTTCAGTGTTGTTCTGACATGTCTTCCTGTTTTAGTAACTGATAGTAAGTGCTGATAAAATGTATCTGTATTGTAAAAAGCCAAACTGTTCAGGTTCTTAGTAACTGCTCTGTAGTTCCTTAGAAATGTATTCTTCTTAAAATAGTTTTTCAGTGGAGTTATTGCACTTCAGGATAACTTTTAATTGCTGTTTGTATAGCCACATTATCAAAACATACAGAGAAAGAGAAAAGGGAGTGTCTTTATTATGATGTCACAGGTTTCAGTCAGAAAGAAACATCTCTGATATGATTCATGTGTTGCACTCATTCACTTCCTAGTTTATGAGTATGTGAAACTGTTCACTAAAGCATTATTTGCCGCAGCTCTTGTGAGTGGGAGGGTTTAACGTACTGGTACTCGTCAAACAGGTTCTACTGTGAACCACAAACACCAACCCTGGGCATTTCCTGGAATCTAAGCTGAAGATATTAATACATATAAAGATCTCTGATTTATATTACTCTCCACACACGCAATCCAATACAAACATCCACGTATCACAATTCTCTCATACTATCTTATGCTCTAGTGAGACATTTCACACACCCTACCAGTCACTGTCTCAGAGAGCATGAGAAACTCGGAAGTTTATTTCTGACGTTGTGTGCTGATTCTAACTTCCTAAAAATATCTTTGTCATGGAAGTATAAGAATAATCTTTTTTCCTGGGCAGACATTTGAATGTCACCTCTATGTTTTTGGGTGGTGGGGGGAAAGGTTTAAGGGGGGTCTTAGACCCACCCCTATAATTGTTTGGGAGTTCCAAGTCAAATCATTCAAACTGTCAACTGATAGTGATTCATAGCTGGGAGTAAATGGGACGAGTATCAGAGAAGCTCGTAATTCTGACAACTACTGTTTTGCTTTCATGGTATTGTTAACATGTATCGCTTTATATAGTTTAATTAGCTCTGGGGTGTTTGCATATATATATATATCTTATAGCATGGGGCATTATTATTACTTTGATCATACCCACCACGGTTCCTATGGAGACGAGTTTCATGGAAACTCTTTTTCTCTGTCTGTTCATACACGCAGTTTCCACTTTCTACCGCCCCCTATTGGAAATATCCCGCTAGTGTTCAGTTCAGCCACTAGGGGGGAGTCGTGGCCTTTTATTGTAGCTTCAGTCAAGGGTCTGAGAGCTCTGACATTTGTTTTGTTCTTTCCTTTATCGGTGTAATGGATGCTTAACACCACCAAATGCCTCAGCACACTCTCTGTTTTTCTCTTTGTTCTTCCTTCTTGGGGTCTGATAACAACAATGGCCATTTACATCCTAATGAGAACAAGAAGGTGAGATGGAGAGAATGAGGGAATAAAGGACAGAAGAGAATGTGTGGGAATGAGATAAAAGCGAAATCAATGGTGATGTTACCAGGGCCTCACAGGGAAGGATAATGGAGGACATTAGGATAAATACTGAATGTGTGTTTTTGTAAGAGACTGCATGTCTGAGACCACTAAAATGAAATACTACTATTTACACTACTTCATTACAAAATATGTTATGACCATAACCATTTTAATTACATTTTGTTTGTCTCTCTTTTGCTTTATTGACAGCAGCACTTGAGCTGAATATTATTCTCAAAATTATCCTATTATTTTTCATTCAGATTTTTGTAATATGACCTACATGCACTGTAAAACCGAATAAGTTGGTAAAACTAAAAAGATTGAGGCAATCAGTTTCCTCAGATTTTTAAGTTAAGAAATTTAAAGTTTAAGTAAGCAGAACTTGCAGAATTTTTATTTTGTAATCATACGTTTTAATTGCTCTGAACTTGAAATATTTGAGTAAGCTTCATACATTTAACTTAAAAGTATAATCAACATTTTTTTTTGTTGTGGAAACTTCACTGAAAAAAACATATTGTCCAATTTACTTAATCATATTATTTGCGATGCGATCTACGCAACAAAATTGTGTTTCTCTTCTAAATGTGAATTCTTTGATTTCGATTAATGTAATTCTCTAAAATGTGCAATCTAAATTGCATTTTTGGGGGGTGAATGTGAACCAATTAAAGGGTTAGTTCACCCAAAATTGATCATGTTGTTCCAACCATGTAAGACCTTCGTTCATCTTCAGAACATAATTTAGTATATTTTTGATGAAATCTGAGAGCTGTCTCAGTCCTCCATAGGCTTTCAGAGGGACTGAAACTTGATGGCCCAGAATAGTAAGTAAAAACGTCATTTAAGGAGTCCAAATGACTACAGTGGCTCTGTATTAAGTCACTTAATACAGAGCCACTGTAGTCATTTGGCGTTTTTACTTACTATTCTGGGCCATCAAGTTTCAGTCCCTCTGAAAGCCTATGGAGGAGTGAGACAGCTCTCAGATTTCATCAAAAATATACTAAATTATGTTCCGAAGATGAACGAAGGTCTTACATGGTTGGAACAACATGAGGGTGAGTAATTACTGACTTTATTTTCAATTTTGGGTGAACTAACCCTTTAAGCACTTGAAAATGATTTTTGCTGAAACAGTAGTTCCCAGCATGCTTTGCTTGGGACTTGACGAGAAGAGTAAAATTGTTGGGCAAAATAAGAAAAGGGGGAGACGTTATCTTGTTAATAATAGTGTTTAATGTTTAATTATGTTGGAATTATTAGAACCATTTAAATTATTCTGGGTTACCATAGTGGAGAAGAGTGGAGCAATTGCTTAGTGGACTGATACAGCACATGTCATTAGCTTAAAAAGCATTTCATACAGCACTTGGCATGTTCATTATGTGCTTTGGCTGGCTAATAATGATAGCTAGTTAGTACAGTCTTATAAATCACCAAACGACAACAAAAATTTACAAAATAAAGTGAACTTGTGTTTTGTGATTTGATTAAAGAAGTAGGGTTTTAAGCCCCCCTGTGCACACCCAACCTGTTCTCATCAATTTGCGTATAAATAACTCAGCTTTACACTTTCCAATTGCGTGTAATGTGTTGGGAGGCATATTAAAATCATTTTGAGACTACTCAATTGGGTTACTTAAAAATTACTTCATTCCACGATGTTGAAATTAAGAGAACAAATGATGTTTGTATAACTTGATTGATTAATGTGGAACCGATGTACATGATTAAATCATGTAAATCCAGCACACCTTTTTTTTTTTTCCAGTGATAGCTTTAACTAGCTAATTCAATAAATGCCACCTTGCTAATTGCTTACACAATGCTTTGGTAGCATTAGTATAGCACTTGCTGAATGAGGATAGCAATATAACACATTTAAAATACATCTGTTCTCAAAATAAGCTCATCGTCACCATGATGGTAACCCCCCAAAAACACAACATAACAGAAACTCTTCTAAATTAGCATAGAAAAGCATTAAACACTACTAAATCTCCCACTTAACGTTAATCTTGCACAAACAACATTATATAACCTAATTTTGGCATTTACTGCCCCTTTTGAGTGCCATGGCAAAGCATGCTGGGAAATAGAGTCCAGTTTTGGTTAAATTTAAGTTAGTCTAAATTAAAAGAAACAAGTTCATAAAACTCCAAACAATGAAACAGTCCAGATAACTTAAAATGTGTCAGTTTTGAGAGTTTGTCAAAAACAAACTCTTCTCTAAAATGTGCAATCTAAATTGCATTTTTGGGGGGTGAATGTGAACCAATTAAAGGGTTAGTTCACCCAAAATTGAAAATAAAGTCAGTAATTACTCACCCTCATGTTGTTCCAACCATGTAAGACCTTCGTTCATCTTCAGAACATAATTTAGTATATTTTTGATGAAATCTGAGAGCTGTCTCACTCCTCCATAGGCTTTCAGAGGGACTGAAACTTGATGGCCCAGAATAGTAAGTAAAAACGTCATTTAAGGAGTCCAAATGACTACAGTGGCTACAGTAGTAGATTCTACTACTACTAATCTCAGTTCTCGCGCATGCGTCGTGGCACTCCCGCAAACTCTCGTCAGAGGCTCAAATTGGCTTTATGCACAGCTGCACTACTTCCTGAACTTCAGCCAGCTCCTTTGTTTCCTGTTTGCCATTATTGGACAAACTGATTAATCCAGGTGTGCCTGACCTCTGTAGTCGCAACAACAATAATCAGACACACCTGGATTAATCAGTTTGTCCAATAATGGCAGACAGGAAACAAAGGAGCTGGCTGAAGTTCAGGAAGTAGTACAGCTGTGCATAAAGCCAATTGAACAACAATAATAGTGGGATAAAGTCGTTATTTTTGTTGTTTTTCCGCTCAAAAAGTATTTTCGTCGCATGATAGACTTAATCAGGGGCGTAGCCATCTTTTCAGAAGTGAGGGGGACAGAAATGTCAGGTGTAATACCATTTTTTTTTCCTGACCTTTGTCTAATTGACAGATTTAATTGATCTCATCTCTTGCTTTTAATTCAGTAAGATATCAAATACACTGCTGAACAATAACCACTAATATCTATCATGTTTTCCCTATATGTTATGCCAATTTTATGACTGGTTTATGTAGTCTACTACAAACACTTGTGCATTAAGTCCCCATGGATTTTATGCTTTGTAAAAAAATATATCACTGAATAAGGCAGAAAATATAAAGTACCTATCAAAAGTTTGGAAACATTACAATTGTTAAATGTTTTTGAAAGAAGTCTTCTGCTCACCAAGGCTGCATTTATTTAATAAAAAAATGCAGTAAAAATGTAATACAGTGAAATATTATCCCAATGTAAAGCAGCTGTGTGAATATAAAAATTAAAAAATCTTTGTAATTTATTCCTGTGATCACAGCTGAATTTATCATCATTACTCCAGTCTTTAGTGTCACATGATCTTTCAGAAATCATTCTAATATGTTCATTTGATGCTCCATAAACATTTATGATTATTATCAATGTTGAAAACAGTTGTGCTGCTTCATTTTGGTGGAAATCATGAAACTATTCAAACATTTGTGGTAAGATAAAAAAAAGAGATATTAATACTTTTATTCATCAAACATGCATTAAATTGATCAAGTGGCATTTATAATATAACAAAAGATTTATACATGCTTTATTCAATGCAAATAAATGCTGTTCATTTAACTTTCTATTCATTAAAGAATCCTGAAAAATAAAATGCATCATGGTTTCCACAGCTGTTTTCAACAATGATTATAATCATAAATGTTTCTTCTTCATTAAATTATCATATTAGAATGATTTCAGAAGGATCATGTGATACTGAAGACTGGAGTAATGATGCTGAAAATTCAACTTTGATCACAGGAATCAATTACACTTTACTATATCATTACAAATAAAAACATCTGTGAATATATATGTGAATATATTTCGCAATATTGATGTTTTAACTGTATTTTTTATAAAATAAATGCAGCCTTGGCAAGCAGAAGATACTAAACATTAAAAAGGCTGTCAGTTAGCACTGCATTATTCATATTCTTTATTGTCAATAAATACCTTGAGATGGCTGGAAAACACACAAACCATATATTGTCGCAATCGTGTTTGTTGTCACGTTTCATCAGTCATAGCGATTATTTTTATTCAGCTGCTGCTACAGCGCTGAATGCCTTTGGAACGTGACAGGTTTTACTTCAACGAATCAGTTTAGTTTTTTCTTTGAGAGCGCGTCCTATGGCTGCGAGTATGAATTGGAGTGTTGCACGAGAGTGTTAGCACTCCATAGTGTTCAGATCGCCTCATTTTTGGATACGAATAAAATGACAGGTCATGTATAGATTATTTTGTTTCTTTGAATTTAAATCTAGATTTATTTACATTGGATTATACGTAAACAACTTGCTTGTGTAACAGACGTAGGCCAGTAAGAGCGGTGCGACTAGACGCCGGATCGAATCCCGCACGGAGCGGGTCAACTAGGACGGGTGCGACCCGGTAAAAGTGCGGGGGACAATGTATGTTTTATTAAAAGTGCGGGGGACATGTCCCCCCCATCCCCCGCGTAATCTACGCCCATGGACTTAATACAGAGCCACTGTAGTCATTTGGCGTTTTTACTTACTATTCTGGGCCATCAAGTTTCAGTCCCTCTGAAAGCCTATGGAGGAGTGAGACAGCTCTCAGATTTCATCAAAAATATACTAAATTATGTTCCGAAGATGAACGAAGGTCTTACATGGTTGGAACAACATGAGGGTGAGTAATTACTGACTTTATTTTCAATTTTGGGTGAACTAACCCTTTAAGCACTTGAAAATGATTTTTGCTGAAACAGTAGTTCCCAGCATGCTTTGCTTGGGACTTGACGAGAAGAGTAAAATTGTTGGGCAAAATAAGAAAAGGGGGAGACTTTATCTTGTTAATAATAGTGTTTAATGTTTAATTATGTTGGAATTATTAGAACCATTTAAATTATTCTGGGTTACCATAGTGGAGAAGAGTGGAGCAATTGCTTAGTGGACTGATACAGCACATGTCATTAGCTTAAAAAGCATTTCATACAGCACTTGGCATGTTCATTATGTGCTTTGGCTGGCTAATAATGATAGCTAGTTAGTACAGTCTTATAAATCACCAAACGACAACAAAAATGTACAAAATAAAGTGAACTTGTGTTTTGTGATTTGATTAAAGAAGTAGGGTTTTAAGCCCCCCTGTGCACACCCAACCTGTTCTCATCAATTTGCGTATAAATAACTCAGCTTTACACTTTCCAATTGCGTGTAATGTGTTGGGAGGCATATTAAAATCATTTTGAGACTACTCAATTGGGTTACTTAAAAATTACTTCATTCCACGATGTTGAAATTAAGAGAACAAATGATGTTTGTATAACTTGATTGATTAATGTGGAACCGATGTACATGATTAAATCATGTAAATCCAGCACACCTTTTTTTTTTTTCCAGTGATAGCTTTAACTAGCTAATTCAATAAATGCCACCTTGCTAATTGCTTACACAATGCTTTGGTAGCATTAGTATAGCACTTGCTGAATGAGGATAGCAATATAACACATTTAAAATACATCTGTTCTCAAAATAAGCTCATGCTCCACTCGTCACCATGATGGTAACCCCCCAAAAACACAACATAACAGAAACTCTTCTAAATTAGCATAGAAAAGCATTAAACACTACTAAATCTCCCACTTAACGTTAATCTTGCACAAACAACATTATATAACCTAATTTTGGCATTTACTGCCCCTTCTGAGTGCCATGGCAAAGCATGCTGGGAAATAGAGTCCAGTTTTGGTTACATTTAAGTTAGTCTAAATTAAAAGAAACAAGTTCATAAAACTCCAAACAATGAAACAGTCCAGATAACTTAAAATGTGTCAGTTTTGAGAGTTTGTCGTCAATTCGGACATATAGGTTATATGCAGACAATTAGAAGCCTCACACTAGTTTTTTTATACAGTGGGTGAGGGCTTCAACTTTAATAACACAATAACAAACTTCTTAGTTGGTGTTATCTGCAGCTGTCTCACCTTGAAGTTTCCAAGAACTTGTTCAAGGCAGACAACGAACACTAGTTCTAATAAGAAAAGTATCAAAGTTTATCAAACAAAAATGTGTACAGAAAACTAGAATTCCCCTTACATTGAACAAAAACATTGTATAATATAATTAAAAAATGCTTTATATGGTTTGATATAGTTTATGTTAAAACATTTCCCTTACAAGCTCAAAAGTTCATTTGTTTGAACCAATTTGTTTAAAGCAGCACTAGGTAACTTTTCAACCTTCATAATATATTTTCAAGACTCTTGTGATGATACCTCGACTTACAATAGGTTGAATGGCACGTCTGCCATAGCCTGACGGGGGTCTGTATCGTTTTTAATCGTACTTTTAAACTTCGGGTTTCGGGTCGTAACCCGAGAAAAAAAAGAACTACAAAATTCGACTGCTTTACGGCATTACGTCACTTCCACCACTTCCTTAAATTCGGACGTGCGAGCCCAACTATCCTTTGTTTGCCGGATGTTATAGTCATGATCGAGGCAGCACAGAAAAAGAAGAAAGCAAAGGTTTTGTCGGAGGAATGCAAAAAGAGGAAACGAGAAAGTGATCGTATTAAAGTATTATATTTGTTTATTTGTCTTGCCTCAAGCTATAATGCAAATCGATTTTTCAAATTTGAAGATTCATCTATGGTAGCTTGATATTATATTGACGATATATGGTTATTACCTACCACTCAAACATTGAAGTATCATATAGATTCTGTAAAACGGTAACCAATAGACTAGACTACTATAATGACGCTGGCTTGTAAAGTGAGCATCACGATCATTTGGCGTTTGAAAAAAAAAAAAAAAAACATGAAATTATTTTCATATGACATGCTGAAACATATGCCACTGTACCTGGGATGAAGACATTTCACACGTGACGCAAGCAGAACACCTGCATGTGAACTCCTCCTGCAGTGTTCAGGGCTATCATAGTTGTCATGTCAACAGATGCACGTGCGATGCATCCCCTGATGCAGGATGACAGAGTTTATGACAGTAGTAGAGGACAATACTGTTTCCCAACTGTAGGGGGACCCCGAGAGCAAAACCTACCTAGCGCTGCTTTAATTTGAGTTAGCTCTACTCAAACCAATGAATTATTTTGAGCGTGATTACAGTGTAATCATAGCCCAGTAGGGTTTTTTATTTTTTACTGAAGATCTAAATCTCCATTTTACCATAAAGTAGGTATGGATTGTTTTGTTTTTTCAGAACGGTGATTTTTACCCTGGATAATATAATCATTTAATAACCATTTTGGATAAATTTCACTGCAGAATACAATACAATTTTATTATGTGTATTTATGAGGTAATATAATATTTTTCATTGAGGATGTTTGAAGCAGTTTAAGTTGTAATTTTGCGGTCTTATAATATAACAAAATTTAGTATCAACCTTATGTTAACTATTAAAGGAGCATTAGGGTTAAAGTAACACAATAAGTTGGCTATTTTAGGTAATTGGCCACATCCTCATAATCAAGGCTGCTGACTCAGGTTTCATTTGCATGGTGCATACAGCGTCTCCTTCATCCACTAGAGAGCAGTATAAAACAAGTCTTAAATTGTTGCAGTCTCCTACGCTTGATGATCAGTTTAGGTGGTACATTCAGGGGAGAGTCTGTAGATGTGCTCAGGAGGCCTCAGGGCAGAGCCTCAGGGAAGAGTTCAAAAAGTGTGTACGATGTCAGGTTTGGATGCACACAGCATACAGAGTGAGAAGATTTGAGAAGATGCCATGTTGGATCAAATCATCACCCGAGAGATCATAGAGGCTTGTAAGAGAACACAAGTGTGACGCGTGTCTGTGTGCGTGCGCCAGTGTGTATGTGTGCATGTACAGATTTGTTTCTGCATGCATTAATCTTGCAGCCTATATGTGTGTGTGTGTGTGTAGGGTGAGATCAGGAAGGGAAGCCCCGTTTTAAAAGCTCTCCCCAGCAGCAATGCAGAGGTGCGTTCTCTGACCCTGCCACCCTCGCTATCCTCTTCCCTTCCTCCCCAGGGACACGTCCATGAATAATGCATGGATCAATTATTGCTTCTAACATGTTGGTGTATTTCCTCCAGAGCGCTGTGAACACAGGCGAGATTGCAGCGGGGTGCCCAGCAATCTGCTTTTATGTGGTCACTTGGAAGACTTACCATTAGCATTTAACCATGGGAAGAAAAAAAAAAAATCTACTGAACATTTAACACCCTTGACAGATTTGTGCATTACTGTTGTGGTTTACCTTTATCGAAAGTTGCAGAGGTTTGCCACAGGTGATGGTCTGATACAACCATCTCTCATAGCCTCTGATGCTTTCAAATTCAGCAGCCTGGGGACTCAGAACCAAGTGCTAGCACGCTTGTGTTATTGGGTGTGTAAAATGCCGTCATATCATACGTATTTGTGACGTAATTTAGTGTATTTTTTCTGCTGTCAGTATCTTATGGAAGCCCAAGGGGTCATGAATTATTGATGTTTTACAGCCTTCTTTTGTGTTTTCAAGTTTTACAATATTTATACTTTGTATTTACGTTCGTTTTTACGTTGATCAGTGATTTAGGCTACTCGAGGTGAAATAGCTCTATTATGTCTGTCATTGATGAGTGACCTTCAGTTACTAACAATTTCAAACAATTTGCGTAGATATGAGCACAGAAAATAAAAGTCCAGCGGATTCACAATAGAGAGGGTATGCACGGACGTCACCCTCGGCTGGAGTGACTGCGGTTACGCCCACTGAGTGGCAAGAGAGGCAGCATTAGTTTTCAGCATGAATGCCGCGAAGGTCAGGGGTAATTTCACGTGCTTCCATGTCAAAGTATCTGTTATCAGATCTGTTGAAGATGCGGTTTCTGTTCATGTGTGCCAAGACATTTTAGAAATCCCGACCAGACGTTGTTTTACGGCCATGTTCGGAATAAAGAGTATGTGTGGTAACCCTACAGACATTCAGTTAAGGTGATATTAAAGTTCCAGTGTGTAGTATTTATGAGGATCTACTGACAGAAATGCAATATAATATACATAACTATGTTTTCAGTGGTGTATAAAGACCTTACTTAAAGAACCATTATATTTTTATTACCTTAGAATGAGCCATTTCTATCTACATACACCGCGGGTCCCCTTACAATGAAGTCGCCATTTTGCGCCGCCATGTTTCTACAGTAGCCCTAAATGGACAAACTTCTCTACAGAGCGCTTGTCACTCTCTCCGACGACGACAGATTTGTCCTGTGCCGGCTACTATAGCGCTGGTGGATTGCAATTCACAACCTCACAACTAGATGCCGCTAAAATTACACACCACACCGCACCTTAAACTGTGATATAAGATTTTGGATAATTGCCCATCTTAAGTCATTTATTCCCTGTGCAACTTTTTGCAAATACTTGCGTTTCGTTTGGTCACACCACAAGGTGTCACTGTGGCCTCAAAGCTTCAGCACTGCCACTCTGAGCTGGATTGCTATGTCTGAGGAAAAAACACACCTCCTCATTAGCATACAGACAGAGAAATGTAGAAATAAATAAATGTGGAAATACATAAATGTACACATAAATACATATATACATAAATAAATGTGGAAAAAAATAAAATTATACACAAGGAAATAAAAGTATAAATACTAATTTCTTTTTGTATTTTTACATTTCTTTGTATATTTATTTATGTATTTTTTGCTTTTTTACATTTCTTTGTATATTTATTTATTTATAATTTAATCAGCTTTGGAATTCCATACTCTATAGGTGTGTACACAAATAGTTTTGTTCTTACCCTCGGTCTTGTAGTAGCCAATCGATGGATCGGAATGAGGGCGTGCACACGCCCAAAACATGACCAAATAAGGGCTTGCTGCTGTACTATCACCTGTCTCTGCCACCCACTCCCTCTCTCGCGTGCACAAGCCTAAGAGCATGCGCAGAAAGACGGAAAAGGGGCGCCATTATCAAAACCGGTAATACAATACATAATGTCCTACAATGTTTTGTCTTACAATTTTTATTGTAACTCATACATAATTCAAGCTTGAATAGAGTCACTTATTCTTTATCTAACAGTCTAATGTGTTTTAAAAGTCTTAAAGACATTTCCCCTGTGGGGAAAATCGAGTTTTTGTTGTTGTTTTAATGTTGTTTACATGTCTATATGGTGTTTTTATTATGCTTTAAGTCAAACCATGTGCAAATTCATCAGTTATTGCTGAGTATTTTCTCCTTAACTGCAGTTGACCAAAGACGGCCTCAAAAACACGGTTTGAAATTGCGATTGTTCTCTACATCACAAACATGTTGTAACTAGGGCTGTAATCAACCAAAGAAAATCTTGGTCGACTGAGGTCCTGAAATTTTCTACAAAAAATCGACTAAAAACGACGTTAGGAAAAAAAAACGTTAAATTAATTAGCTGCGCACTGTGCGCAGTACTTGGTGGCCTTGTTATCTGCCTAAATTAATTATAAATAAACATAAAAAACTAGTGGGCTATTTTCAGTATATTAAATCGTTTTTGACATTTTTATTTTGGACTGAAATGAGTCTGACACACGAGTCTGTCGGCTCTGATTGCATCACGTGCACCCGCGCAATATCATAGCCTATGATTTCCGAAAATATAGTAACTGTTACTATGTTGTCAACTAGTGATATCATCACAAGAACTTTTGAGGAATATGCAACATAATTTAGACAATTGTTTTTGTCATATGTATTATAATAACTGACAGACACTATGATTTCAGCTGCTCTGTGCAGCTCGAACATAGGAGCTCAGCTCAGCTTCGCGGCTGAGACACAAATAGACTATTAACTTAAAGCTTTTACTCTTAAACATAAAATGCACGTCAACTTTAATAAAAAAGGAATATTTATTAAACAAGCCAGATCAAGAGCAGAAACGTAATAAAGTGCAACTCAAAACAGACGGGGTAACCTAACGCAGACAAGTTAGCTTACTGTTTTTAGGTGATATGACATGTCTGTCGTCGAGCTGTGATATGCAAACTGTTGCTTGCAAAATTGGCATTCGACTTTTTTCCCATTTTCTATTTTTTAAAAATGCTGCCACACTGCCGATGTCTTTGTTGACATGGTAGAAGAGGACTGACTAGGAAAACACTCTCACAATTAAATAAATAATAGGCCTATACAGCAAAGTAGCCTAACGTTACTTCAATCTGTCTCTCTTCTCCAGCAGGTTGGGCTAATCCAAAAGAAGTGAAAACAAGGGGGGTGTTCTGAAGACAGACTGTTACCTGTGAAACAGGGATGCTCTGAAAACACCCCCATTAGCAATTAGTGCTTTCCACCAGATGAATTGAACGCGGCCAAGCTGAAGAATTCGTCCAGACTGGATAAAAGCATCTGCTAAATGACTAAACGTAAATGTAAAAAATGTAAATGAAATGAACACGGCCAAACTGATGGGCCAAACTGATGAAATGAACGCTGCAAAAATCAGAATTTTGGTCGAGCCAGAACATATCGACTAATAATCGACTAATCGACTGGGAGATTACCCTAGTTGTAACCAATCCCGTCAATTGTGCTAGGCGGGCTTTAGCATATTATTAACTAGCTATGCTGCGAAGCAGGGGGGGATCGAGATGGCGAATGGGAACATGGTTTGTGTAACATTAGCAACACATTATAGACATTATTCAGAGCAGCGCCATGACAGGTATGAAAGCAAGGCTGTGAAGGATAGACTTGCCGTGTTTTCAATGGCATCCGCTGTAAAAAGCTGTATAGGCCTAAAGCTCCTAGATCACTTAGAATTTTCCACAACTCAAGATTTTTGCCTACTGCAATTTCTTGGAAAGATATTTTTGCAGTGTTTCGTCAGCAGAACAATCCAAAAACACATGAAATAATAGTATAACCCTCTGAAGAGATGTAGGCCTATGTCTATCCCTCACAGCCTTGCTTTCATTCCCATTGAAAAGCAAAGATGGTGCTGCTGTAGATAAGATCTGTTAGCTGTTTGATAACGTAGTCAAGCCAAAGGCTGATCATATCAACTACGGTTATGTTTCAGACGTAGAGAGCGATACATTCTGAATACTTACCATTCTAATACGTGTAGACGAGCCTGTATAATTCACTCTTCGACTTCTTCAGAATCAGTTTCTGCTTTGAACATATGGCTGAATTGAACCAGTATTTCGACTTGACATCGGGTAGCGTTTACGGCAGTATAGTTGACAGAGTGGATCAGGTATACCACTCTAAAAAATGCTGGGTTAAAAACAACCCAAGTTGGGTTGAAAATGGACAAACCTAGCGATTGGGTTCTTTTAAGCAAACATTTAACCCAACCGGTAGGTTAAATTGCTTTGTCCCAATTGGGTTGTTTAGCATTTTTTAGCATTCTAATATGCATATTCATGGTTCCGCATGTACAAAATGAAGCAAGGGCATTACATTCAAGCTATTTTAAGACATGAAGAAATCATTTTCACGGGACAAAACATTTAAATATTTCATTTTGGTGATCAAATATGAGTTTTAAGGGATACAATTATATACTACTTTTTGAAAATTAAACAATGATTATAAAATTATGTTTAACAGATTTGATCTTTTGTTGAGATTGCGAAATTAACTTGTGACCACAAACAAACAAGACTTCCATTTTGTTTTCTAAAACTTTCAACAGCTTTTAGTGTCTCCCTTCCTCCCACAGAGAACCGATCAATGTGCAACCATCTTTTATGATTTATGCCATACATCTGAAGTCTTCACTTTTTGATTGTTTAACCCACATGCTGTCATTATCCCAGACAAGCAATCTGCCCTCAAAATATTTCTGAACGTTCTCGCAGCAGGAGTCCTGATCTAGAATTAGTTTCTTGGATTACTTTTAGTTAAACAGCAGAGGGATCTGAATTACGTTTCGCTCTCCCATGCTGAAATTCAGACCCTGTTCTGCATGTAATTTTCTCATATTAATCCATCAACTGCCAGCTAATCCTCAAATGAAGAAGCTTGTTTTAAGAGTTTGTTGGGTCTGTAAAGGCGTTCAAGACAATTATCTCCGCTTGCTTGAAGGGTCTGGAAGATGATCTACGATTTTCTAACAAGAGCGAGAGTGGGCTGTGGTTTATATTTCGCCCTGCGGTATTAATTCTGTTCCTTGTCTGATTAGCGAGTGACATAATGCAGATGTTTGTAGGTGGCCAGTGAGAGGATTAGTCAAGGTCTGGTGACATAAAAAGGGGAAAAGTTTCATAAATACTGGGCAGAGCGAGTGTTTCATGTGTGGGAATGTGTTGTCCGTGTGCAGTGTGCCAATGCTAAGGGAAGGGAGCAGAGGTTGTCTGTCACCTGTCACCTGACTGCTCACCTGTGAGTACCTGCAGCTGTCTGTGCCATCTGTTTCCTACATGCCTCTGATGTTACGCATGGAAATGCTCTAAAACACCTAAGAGCACACATTTTACACAACATAGTCCATCACACATCTTACAATAATACAAATATAACTGTTTATTCAATAATATGTAATAATAAGACACACCCCTCCCTCCTTCCAGCCCAGAGATGTATAATTGCTCTAGAAACGTACACAGGATGGCAAGTTGGAGGTCAGGAGAGGGTGCTAAGGAGATCCTGTGCTCTGTAACGGGAGTCTTTTCCTAGTATTCCCGAAGTGGGATGCATGCAATAGAGTCTTAGTACTCTGCCAGGTGTGTCGGCTTTCAGAGCAGCACGTCCGCCATGCTGGTTAGGGGCGCAGGGGATGGCCAGGTGACCCCGGCTGTTAAGTCTATGGTCAGCCGCCTTTGAGTCTCCGCGTAGGTCTCCATGCTGTTTCATAGGGCAGGTGTGTGTAGCTCCGCCTCCACTGGCTGTCAGCCAATCAGTCTGTTCCTGCATTCACTGTAAGATTGAGGGCAGGGCTTATGCAGGAAGCCATGTTTGGTTTGGCAGTTACTGCCACACTCAGGCAAACCCTGGCTAGTGGAAGACTTTTCTTTTTGGAAGACGAGAAGATAGGGGAGAAAAGGATTGGCTTGTTTTCTTCTTTCATGTGGAAGACCTGATTAGAAAAAGGTGCGTTGGCTTTCAGGTTTCAGTTTGAGTATTTTTGTTTAGTTTTTTTGCTTAACTTGCAAATCAAATGTGGGTGAAGTGGTCTCGAAAAGTCCAATTACTTCATTAACGACACAGCTTTAAGAAAAACAATTAAAAAGGGGAAAAGAATATATAAAAACAAGTTTGCACAAGGGGAAATATGGCAGAGGAACAAAAAACAGGTTAATACATCTTTTCCATTAAATATAAAAGCAAATTTCAAGGAAGTACCCATCAGTTCTTCAAAATGACATTTTCACTGTGGGTGAAATGGCCTTTAGTTGCTTCAGATAATATCACAATTTAATAAAAACAAATACAAAAGAAACTCAAATCTGTACATGTCCACAGTCCATATGGCTCACAGCAGTTTTGGCAAGACCAGGCAGTCCATCTCCCCAAAAGCACCCATTTACAGTACTGTCATCATTTTTTGATTGCATTTAATATTACTTTTTAATCATTCTTTGATTTATATACACATATTTTTCTCTTTTACTCCTCTGAGATAGATAGTATGAAATCAATTTTTCGTCACAAAAATACAGCATGAAAATTGTATAAGTGTTCCCTTGATCGTCTCACTCTTTTTGCATGCTTGAATTGAGGGCAAATGAAACAGAGGGTGGACTCAATGTGTCCTTGAGAACTTGCCCTGATTTAAAAGAGAGAGCGAGAGTCAGGAGAGATCTGAGACCGTAGTACTAGCCACTCCACAGCAAAACCAGGTCTGGGCAGAAGAAAGAGAGCGAGATCAAGCGAGCAAGGCCCATTTGACAATACCAAAATTGGGTTTACGATCTGAATGTCACTTTATCTCCATGTTGTCTCCTCCTCCGCTGCTTTCTCGCCGACTGGATAAAGTCCCCCACACACACACACACACACACACAAAAACCCTCTCAGTTCATCGTCTGCTAATGTCCTCGGGTTCCTCGGTTGCACAGGGAAATTATTGCTCACAACGCTGGGCTATTGCTCTCCAGTTTGGTTTTTATTGAGTCAATCGATCGTTACTTCGCTCTATCTCTCTCTCTCTCTCTCTCTTTCTCTCTCACTCACGCTCTCACACACAGAGCTGGAGGGAAGGTTAATAGCCACTGGACACACAGGAGAGGGTTTGGGGAGATTGCTCAGGAAATGGAGCGTGACTTTGAAGCACACATGAGGGGGCGTGTGCACGGCGCATTCGTCCTTGTGTTCTCAACGTCTCCGTCGGGCCAGGTAACTACATCGCACGCACGCGTATAAACGCTCCCCTCCCCCGTCCTCAAAGGACCTTGTTCCTCGCCTTCCGCTCAATCAGCAAGAATTCATTCAGTGTCTAATTCACAGAACAGGATCTTCCTCTCATCATTAACACCAAAGCACACACTCTCGCACACACACTCTCCTCCACGAATCCAACTTAATGATCTCCTGGTTTTGCTCCTCATAATTTAATGCCCCTAAAGCCGTCTTCCTTTCCACCAGCTAACTTCAATCACTGAGCTGCCCTCAGGACTTTCAGAGTCTCTCGCAGCCAGCGAATCGTCGCATAACCAAACTTTCTCCAGACGTTCTCTTGCTACACATTACCATCCCTTTTAAAAGGAATGTTCCAGGTGCAATACAATTTAAACTGCACTTGTGGCATTATGATGATTAACACAAAAACTAATTTAATTTTGTCTCTCCTTTTTAAAAAGAAAAAAAAAAGAAGCAAAATCTGGGTTACAGTGAGGCACTTACAATGAAAGTTAAGGGTACGTATGAACGGAATGCTAACATGCTCACTGTTTTAATAGAATAGCCGCAAGACATAAAACATTTTAACATGATTTCATCATCAACAAAAAAAAAGCGCCTAACTAACCCTTGGTATAAAGGTATATGACAATGAAACAGCTGTAAATCCTTTAAAAATAAGCCCTATTCACTTCCCTTGTAAGTGCATCACTGTAACCCCCATTTTTTATTTTTTTATAAAGAAAACTAGTTTAAATACATTTTGGCTGTAATCAACACAATGTCCAAATGATGCCTATTAAGCTTAACTTGTATCGAACCTGGAATATTCCGTAACATTCAACTTGGCCAATTCACCTCTCATTGAGACACATACGCGTACCATAGTTCAACATGCTCAATACGTTCTGCATCATGCACAAACCCTCACTGACATCCGCTATACATTCTTCCGACTTCCTGTTGCATTTTCCTTAATATTTTCCCTTCGATTGAATATTCAAAGTTTCATTCATTTTATTTCATTCATTTTTTTGCTGTCAAGGTGGTCAGGACACAGCTCAAGGACATTGAGATGGCCACTCAAACACAAATACGAATCAACAAATGACCTTTTTCACACAGAACAACAGCAAAACCAAACTTGTGATTCTGTCACATCAGCAGCCACTCAGATCGCACCTTCCATATTCGCACCGGTTGCAATTGGCCCACAAATGATTGATATCCTAATCACAGAGCAGTTCTCTTTCCCTTCTGAAGGACAAAAGGTCACCATCTGCAAGATGGTTGACCAACTCTTTACTCAAACACACACATTGCAAACAATGTACGGAGTGTGGTGTGTGTGGACCGGTAAGATGCCTGTGATTCTGGAAGTCACAGCACTTCCTCTTGGTTATGTGTCAATTATGAAACCTGGAGAAGGTCATCAGTCAACATCTCCAGGCAGATTAAAATGCCCAGACTCGACCGAACCATTAAAATGATCAACTGTGGTGTGTGAGCCAGTGTGTTTACACATGTGTGCCCAGACTGCCACACACACACACACACACACACACACACACACACACACACACACACACACACACACACACAGATAAATAATGGAAGCAGATGTTCATTTCGCATCATTCTGTCTCTTTCACACTCCAATAGACACGTCTACACGCACACAAACACTGCGTCATTGATCGGCTCGCCACAATTTAAATTAGCATATTTAAATTTCTCATCCGAGCTGCTTGAACGAGCCGTGCGTTCCTGGGAAAAGGAGTAAATAATTCAAGCAATCATGGCTGGACTCCATGTAATCCCCTGTACGAATTCCATCAAAGAGCTATCAAACAACTGCCCCGAATAATCTGCACTCGTTTGCCAATGATACGGATGCTGCTCCGAGCCCACTGGCCATTAAACATTAATAGAGTCGTCACAAGAGAATTTACTTGTTTTTTCATTTTTTTGGGGGGGGGGGGGGGGGGGGGGGGGGTCTTACAGCCTGCAGGTGAAGCCACAATTAAACCAAAAACAGATGCGGTTGTGGATTCAATCTAAACTCATTATCATCGGGTTGTTTTTGAGAATATCAGGAAGGAATTGGAACTAAAGACTTTTGTTTTATTTTAAAAGCTGCCTGATCACAAATTCTGGACGATACCATTGGTTTCCCTGGCAGTGGCCCAGAAGAAATCAGTGTACACCTGCTGACCAATAGAACCGGATCCTCCTTTTTTACTGCACTCCTTCCTATAGTTCGGATTGGCACAGAGCAGCTGTTGGCAAAGTGATGGCAGGAAAAAATGAACCAGCAAGGGTCTCATCTGCTGGAATCATTATGATATTAGATAATAACCTCTCTCTCTCGCTCCCTCGCTCTCGTTCTCACACCAAAAGAATCTTTGTTCAAACAAAAAGAAAAGTCAATTGAATTCTTCAGTTAGGATATATATTGTTTGCATTTTTCGTCTGTGATAGAACTCAAGTAGGGCATGTGGGGGCACAGAAACATGTTTGCAGGGGATTATAGGATCATATGGTGGGTCAGGTGTCATGCCGGGTCAGTGGAAATATATATGAGCTGGTTCGACCGAGAGAGGCAGGGATTTTCCTCTCATTGCTTAGAGCCAGGGGCTGCTGTCTGATTTCGCCCCTATTCAAAAGCGAGCAGCCGCTCATACAGCTCTTCCTGCCCCCATTGCAAGAAGGAAAATGGAGTTCTCAGTATCAATGTAGTCCTTCACCCTCCCTGTGTGCGCCCCCTGTGCTATGAAGCATCAGCTCTGGGGGCATCTTTCCTGCCATTCTGGTGGGAGGGGGAGTCTGAAGTCTTTACGGTTTTGCGAGGAGGACTCTGCTCCGCTACAAGCTCATGCAGTGACGGTTCCTTGTACATGGCCACTGAGGGAAAGAGAAGAACAAAGACACTGATGTTATTTAAAGCAACAACAGAGGAACTAAAATAAGTTTCATGAATAGTGCAACTATTTATGACAGTGAGAATCTGCAACTGAAAACCCCATGCTTATTGATCACTAATATGAATATTTGGAGGGGCATTAGCTGATCCAAGCAAGTTGCTATCCAGTCAACTAGTACAAACTGGATATTAGCTGGTCTATGCTGGTGCAAGCTGGTTAGTCACTAGTCCAGGCAGGTTATTAACTACTTTAAGATGGTTATTGGCTGATTTAATCTGGTGCAAACTGGTTATTAAGTGGTGTAAGGTGGATATTATCTGGTCTTAACATGCAAGCTGGTTATTATCTGGTCTAAGATAGAATAAACTGGATATTAGCTATGCTGGCGTAATCTATTAGCTGGTCCAAGCAGGTTATTAACTGCTCTTAATTGGTTATTGGCTGGTTTAAGATGGTGCAAGCTGGTTATTAGTTCATCTAAAATGATCATCACCTGCTGCAGACTGGGATTTTGGTCTATGTGGTCTAAGCTGGTCTTTAGCTGGTGTAAACTGGTTATTAACTAGTTCAGCCTTGCTGTAAAATTGTTAGTGGCTGGTTTAATCTGGTACAAGCTGGTTATTACCTGGTTTATGCTAGTGCATGCTGGTCCAAGCAGGTTGCTTGGTAATTGCTCTTATTTTGAGTAAGATTGAGTCAAGTTAATTCATACATTTAACTTAAAATTATCATGTAATCTCAATTTAAATATTTTTAGTAGTATTTTTAATCTTGCTCGAAAAACACATAACACTTAATTTTAGCATTTACTCTCCCTTTCGAGTGACATGACAAAGCATGCTGGGAAATAGCCCAGCTTAAGGTACATTTAAGTTAGTCTAAATGAAAAGAAACAAGTTCATAGAACTCAAAACAATGAAACAATTCAGATTACTTCAAATGTGTCTCGTTAAAAGTTCTAAATACTAATAAAAGTTAATGTGATTGAACTATTATGTTTAATTTGAGTTTGCCTTACTCAAACCATTTAATAATTTAGAGCGTTAGGGTTTACAGTGTGGTTTAATCTGGTGCAAGATGGTTTTTAGTTGGCGTAAAGGGTTTTTAGCTAGTCCGAGGTGGCCATTATCTGGTCTAAGATAGTCCGAGTTTGATATTAGCTGGTCTATGCTAGAGCAAGCTGGACATTAGTCATTAGTCAGGGTTATTAGCTTGTCCAGGTTATTAGCTGTTTGACCAGGCACCATGTTTAACCACCTTAGGTTTGTTACTGGTCCAAAATGGTCTACTAGCATATCACCTGCTTGGACCAGCTAATGACAAGCTTCAACCCCAAAACTTACCATTTTAGGCTAGATTTTCCATCATGAAATTTCATTCTTTGCTCATCTATATTCTGCATCTGAATGTGTCTCAAGTTTTTTTAAAACCTGATCTGACCTTCAATGACTTTAGGTAGGAAGTGTGCAGCCGCTTTGGTCTTCTTCACGCGGTTGCCCTTCATTACTTGGCCGTCCCGGTTGATGCCAATGTACCACGAGCGTCCCGACTGGCTTTGGCGATACAGCATGGAGGAGTACGTCACATAGTAGTTCTCAAACACACTCTCTTTGAATTTGCACTCGGGGTTGAAATGCTCCTGCCAAAGAATGAAAAACACAAATATGCTAATAAGCACAGAGATCTGAAATACATGCACATACGTGACCAAGTTAGCATGTTGCAAACAGAAATAACATTGTGCCATATTTTTGATTGGTTGTGCTGCGTCTATAGAGGGATTGGGGAAATCTCATCATGGTGTTTTTTGAAAGCAATGTTCTCCAGAGAGCAGGAGGTAGATTATACTACTCATCAACTGCGCATTCATTTGCATGACTGATGAACTTTACACGGTCCCCAAAGGTACTCTGAGAGTAGAGAAGCGGTGAGCTCCACTCAACATACACACAGGCATGCAAATGTAAACATACAAACTTGAAAGCAGAACCCACAAATCTACAGATACTCTAAATGTCTCGACCTAAGATGAAGAAAAACACACTCTGCTTTCAACCTAAAACTTGAATTTAACTGATTCCGAACATAACCTCGCTGTTCCCATTCATCTCCCTTTCGCTAAGAGCCCTTCCCACCAATCCAAGCTGCTGTAGCGGGGTGACTGTAACTAGTAGCGACATGTATACATCTCTCTTAGTCTTCGTCAGGGTCCTTGCCCTGTCAGAGAGCAGACCCAATCAGTAGGATTGATTTACTGAGGGTAGCCAAGCAGAAACGGCTGACTGAAGCCTTTCGGCAAGCCACCGGAGACCGAGAGATTCGGACCGAGTGAGGGAAAGAGAAACGGAGAAGACGCTGAGGTCTCGAAGGGGATGAAAGGGTTACAGGGAGTTTTTCTTCCCCAGTATTAAGCAGCTTGAGTGAAAACTAGCGAATACGACCAAATTTCTGCCTGTCTGCTTTTAGTCTAAGCAACATTCAGGATTTTTTTTCTTAGATTTGTCTTCATCAGCTCTCCTGTTCTTTTTCTTACACTTATTTTATCCAACCCTCCCTCCCACCCTCCCTCCTGGCTTATGCATCAAACTAAGCAGCTTTTGCCTCACGTATTTGATGTCCTCAGAATCTCTCAGACGGAGGAGATCAATAGATGATCAGCCTCATGGAATACTAATAACAATCTAATCGTGTGAATCGAGTTACCATGGCCACCGTAAAGGACATCGTCACCCCCAACCTCACATTTTCAAGTTCAATCTTCCAATATATGACCCCAAAGATAACCATTGACTTATCACTAGCATGCATCACATCATAGCATATCTTAAGACATTAAGAACTTGATCTCTATCCTCTGACTCCATCTACCAGGAGTCATTTAACATTTTGATGCCAAAAAACTGAATGATGATCTCCTTAGGATGGACCCTCTTCCTAAAATATAAATTCAGCTATATATTTTCACATACAAACATTCATTAATACTCTTTAGTGACTCATTAATAGTGATATTATAATTATAATAATATGAATTGTGGTGATATAAAGAAAACAAAATTAAATAAGGGTTTCCAAAATTAAATAATTGGCTTTTATATTTTCATTGATTAAGCAAAATGTTATTATTAATATTCTTTTATGATATATAAATATAATAATTCTATAATTAAAAATAATTAAAAGTCTATATGAAATCTAAATGATTAGAAAATAAATTAAGTATTATAAATTATAAAAGAAAAAAAACACGGAAAAATGTACTGGTAGTTTTCTGCCAGGGCATTATCCAGTAATTATTTAAGGAAATTTCCGTTAAAGCTGCTGTCCGTAACTTTTTTTGTGTTCAAGATTTACAAAAATGATATAATGAGAATGTACAACATGAATCCATTTTCCAAACTGTGTTTTTGTCTTACCCTGAATCATTATGGTACACTTATAATAATTGTTTATATCGGGACTATTTCAGACCGGTCTGGTAGGAACTGCTGCGGAGGAGCACAGTCCCTGCGTGACTCGCCATAGACATGAGAGAAGTAGCTCCGGCTGCAATGTTCTTCCGCAAGATGCATGCAGTTCTGTTTATTAACCGTTAGCATGCTAAAAGTTACCGACTGCAGCTTTAACCCTTAAAACACAACCTAATGGAATGCATAATTCAAAATACAGGTAAAACCAATACGTAAAATTCCTTCATATTAATACAGTACATTGTGCCCTATTTTTATACAGTGTAGTGCTATCAGTGCAATAATCACAGCTAATCTCATGATTCATGAGTCTTTAGAAAGGAATGGTATTTAATAGTTAATAATTTAAATAATATTTCATCGATATATTAAGTGCACATATTGTCATTGACAGTCCCAAAGACATATTTTGTCAAATCTTTTTTATTTTCTCAAACTTTTCACGGTCACCCTATAGCACCCTTTGCACCCCCTGGAGGTCCCTGGACCCCAGTTTGAAAGCCCCTGACCTAGATGACCAGCTCTCATCTGTGCGTGGGAGAGTTTGCATTGAGTAGCCATGATTACGGGCTTAAATAAAAAGCGAATCCTTTTGCTCTGACTCTTGAAGGAGTTAGACAGCCTCCTTCAGCTTGCGTGTCCTGGTGGAACGGGTTGGAATGACATGTGGAGAAAAAGGTAATATCCGGCCTGCGTGTGGAGAATCCCGATGACAATGCCATAATCTTTATTATGCATGCAGAGCAGCACTCTGACCTTCCCCTCGCCCCACCCTCTCTCCTCCCCTTCTCCTCCTCCTCGCTGCCTCCCTCCATTTCTCTCTTTTTGCATGCGTCCCATTGAATCTGTTTTATTTGGTCATAAAGAAAAAGATTCATAATCTGAAAACATGCTTCTCCCTCGGTAAATTCTTTGATGATGCCAGTTTGATGGATTGGGGCTGAACATCCTTAACCACTTCAAGCTAGAGATGGTAAGGCGGTGCCTTACATTCAAGCTCCACCCTCATTTTTTTCCTAATTTAATATTCTATTTGATAAAATGTCACAATACTAAAGTAAAGTCGTGCGGACGTGCGGTTCATGCAGATTTTAACAATGAGTTAAAGGAACATGGCGACTTTTTGGAACTTATTCACTGTATTCCCCAGAGCTAGATAAGTCCATACATACCATTCTCATCTCCGTGCGTGCCATAACTCTGTCTGACGCACCCACCGCTAGCCTAGCTTAGCACAAAGACTGGAGGTAAAGGGCTCCAGCTAGCCTACTGCTCAATAAGTGACAAAATAATGCAAACATTTTCCTATTTACATGTTGTGATGTGTATAGTTACATCGTGTACTAAGACCGACGGAAAATTAAAGTTGTGGTTTTCTAGGCCGATATGTCTAGGAACTATACTCCCATTCCTGCGTAATAATCAGGGAACTTTGAGCCGTACCATGGGTGCAGTGGCGCAATGATATTGCACATGATATTATCATTGCTTTTTCTTGCTTAAGAAAACACGATTTCTTCATACATGCCATTCAAAAGTAGGCTACTATACAAAAGGTAATATACCACATAGGGCTGGATATTGACATGATTTTCTCAAAGAAAACAAATCTCTGAACTAATGCTGTAAACTATCGGAGTCAGTTAGCCTACTAGGCTTCATTAGCCTACTATAATATTGAAGGTAAACATTTACTGATTTGTATACAAACACTTAAATTACACTTAACTTTTTTTATAATAATAAAGTTACACAAAATATAAACATTTAAATGGTGGCTGTCATAAAAAACTTGCCAGATTTATTCAAACATGCATTAAATATTGAAGATTAAAAAAATGATAAAAATGAATATGTAATATGGTGCATATATTTATCAAAATGCTCCTCTCTACGTACGACATTGTTTACAAACGGTTTTATTGACGTAATAAACATCAAACCGCTTTCCGCAGTTGAAACACTGATTGATTCCATGTGACTTGGTACAGATTTCGGTAAGTTGTACTCTCTTTTAACACACTTTCACTTTCTCATTCATGTTTATTTCACACTGTAACTGGTATTAAAGCGGAGGAGATGATCAGTTCATGTGCTGCCACTTCTCTTGAGCTGAGTTGCACAAGAGCAATTTCACGCCACAGCGCCAAAACGGTATTTATGTTTATGAATTTCGTAATAAAATGGATGTAATTTGAAATCGGAGACTTGTTTCCTATCAATAGTAACAAAGCACAAAGATTATAGCAAATTTATTGGATGGGAGGTGCGCTACCATTTCCCGTTCATTCATGAACTGAAAAAAGGATGACTAATCTATTCTTGGGATTTAAGAATAGACATCGGTTCGTAAAAATGAGAATTGATTAAAATCGAGAATCAATATACTCAGCCCTAATACCGCGTTATCAATTTCTTAAAACTATGGGCCCTATTTTAACGATCTGAGCACATGGTCTAAAGCGCACAACGCAGGAGCACTTGGCGTATCCGAATCCACTTTTGCTATTTTAACAAAGGGGAAAAATGGTCGGCGCACCCAGTGCATGGTCTAAAAGGGTCATGGGTGTGTTTTGGGCATAACGTGCAATAAACCAATCAAAGTCTCATCTCCCATTCCCTTTAAAAGCCAGTTGTGCTTGCTCCATGGCGGATTCGCTTTTTACATGGCGAAATATAGACACCACTCAACCTGACGAGTCATGTGTGTATTGCCACGATTGGTTAAATAAGTAGCCAATTTAATTAATCATTACTGCAAATAGGTAATTCTGATACATGCAATGACTATCCATTATGACATGTAGGCATTTTTATCTTTAAGTACACAATAATGATCTTTTTATCTCGTAATCCTTTTATTTTTAATACTTGCATGTTTGTGTGCTGTGCATATTACTAACACGCCCTTTATACAACACAAAAAATACTGCGCCATTGACTTTAGACCAGGTTTTTGTTGGTCAATGGCGCAGTCGTTTCAGTTGCCTCAAATAACAATGTGACAACATATGTGCCTGAAGTTGAATGGTAAATGGTAAATGGACTGCATTTATATAGCGCTTTTAACAGACCAATGGCCATCCAAAGCGCTTGAACACACCTCGTTTTCAGACCAGCACGCCCATGGGCGCACAAATGGACGCAAATGCATTTGCTATTTAAACAACGTGGCGCTGGACGTGAAAATGATAACTGCGTCGAGCTAAAACTAGCAAAAAACACTTTGCGCCACATTGTGCCGTGTTGCCCAATATGTTTCACTACAGATACAGTACTGACTTGGAAATGTATTGTATAATGTTGCTTGAATTTTTTAAGCTTACAAAATAATAATAATAAAAAATCTTTAATTTATTAAAGTGTGAACTACACATTCTAACAAACATGCAGACTCAACAAAATGTACCCACACACTCCGCAGCCACCACGGGACCTGAGCTGTGACGTCCCAATCCAAGTAGTTCTGCAAGCGTCTTGTCACAGCTCTTGGTTCAGAGAGCATGAAATTGACAGACGGAGGGTGTGGGATCCGACTGCTGTGCTGTTTCTATCTTTCGTCGAAGTGGAGTTAATGACCTTGTTACTGCCTATTGGCAAACTCAGAAACACTTTACTTGGGGGCAGTTTACAGAGCCCGCTCAAGTGCTACAAAGAGCAATCTGCAATGTTCCACAAGGCCTGTCGCACCTTTAACGGCCATCAAACCAATAACTAAAAGAGAAAGAAAAGTTCCAATGCCAACAACTAGAAAAGCACCCGTTTTAACCCATAGTAATAGTGGTTAAACCCATGAGCCCATATAACAAGTTTTTTACAAAGTTTTGCAACAGAGCAGCTTGGAAATTTTCTTGAAATTTGGAGACCAACGTGACCTCTATGTCCATTAGATTCTCAGCAGGAAGTTCTGGAAACGTAACACAATGCTGGAGACACGGTTGAATAATTGATATCAATTATGCTATTTCAAAGACACATGCATTATTCAGTGAAACTTTGTATTAGTCCCAAATCCATGACTACAGCTATAGGTGTTACACTGAGACAGGAAGTAGACAGAGAAATATGCCCTTCATCTCAAGATCATGCGAAACACACGAAACAAGCATCTCGGCCACAAAGGAACACTGGGAAATCAAAGTTACGACTCAAGCTATAAATGAGTGCCATGCTACCTGTGAGTGCAGAAGGCCTATGGCACTGGTGGAGAACGGAAAAAGAAAGAGAGGAGCTGGATAGCTAGCAGCTAATTTATTATATGCATGCTATGAAAAAAAAGTTATTAATATTAGCTTTTAGTATCTTATTTAGTCAGACAAGACAGGTATTTTTGAATGGCCATCAATAAAGCGCTGCAGGGATGATGTCATTTTGTAGGCCAACCCATAATCACCCGGGTTCCCTCGACAAAAAGCCAATAGGATTTTTCCATTGGCTTTTGGATTATTGCAATTAAAATAAGCTCTGTGACCAACAAAAGTTAATGGTTCTGTAGGATATACAGAAATTCGAAAATGAACAAAGACATTTACTTTACTGTTTCAACCCCCATTTTTCTTACCACAAGGGCCATTTGGAATTCCTAAAGACAAAGAGATGTTGATAGGCATGTAGGCCTAGATGTGTGCACATCAGGGGTCTATGAATTGTCACACCTTTATGGTGGGGGACGTTGTAATTATCTGACTGGTCAGTTTGAATGTCTCACATTTGGGTTTTAGTCTCATGGTCAAGGAAGGGATAAAAGAAGATTGCAACTGTTGCTCTGGCTCTCTCTTCTTGGGGCCTGCTGTTGCTGGGGCTTCTTTGCTCTGGCACTTTCTCTCTTCTCTTTTCTAAAGCCTACCTCTCCCTTTCTCTCTCTTTCTATCCCTCAGGTAACATTCTACATATATGCTGGGTACGATTAAGGGTATACGTTTTTATCATCTCATACATCTATTTTGTAACCATAATCATATTGTTATTAAATCCTTTCAATTACAAATGATGTGCTAACTAGTTTTGATTCAGTATTAACTTTGAAGTGCTACCTATTGCAATACAATATTGTCACACTATAGCAACGCTCTCCCACATATTTTGCTATTGTAACAGCACTATATGTTGCAGTGGGTGGTAATGGACGAGAAATCTAAATTTTTTCTACCATCTTGCTTATAACATTTCTTTAGTTATTCGGCAACCCTGCAGCCTGAACCACTGTAGGCGAACCACCCTTACAGTTCTTACATGTTTTGTTCATCATGATAATCCTCACAAATAAACACTTTTAACACGATTTTGAAGCCCAAAAAAGTGCATTCATCCATCATAAAAGTAATCCATATGGCTCCGGGGGTTAAAGGTGTCATGAACTGGCTTTTAAAAAAAATGTATATTGTTTTCTGAGGTCAACTTATGACGTTTGCATGGTTTTTACATTCAAAAACATCATAATGAATAAGTAATAGGCTATTTTCTGCCCTGGTTTTGAGGCTCTCTGAAAAACGCTCGGTTTTGATGGCGTGCCGCACTGAAGACTTGGAAGTAAACGCCCACGGCTAGGGTTGGATAAGATTTGCATATTTAATGAGCTTCAGCTCCCCTCAGTACATGTGGAAATTATTTTGAAAACATCTGGAAAAACACTCACAGGGCTCGCTAAATATCTTTATCAAACAAACACAATGATTCATCTTTCATCCACCCGCGATTGATTGGAATGTTATTTTTGTATTACTTGGCCGGCCTGATCAGTGAATATAACCGCGAACCGTACACACGTGCAGGAATGGAATGTCATTTCACTATTTAAGATAGCCCGTCGCCTGGCCGGTGATACATTTTGGTAGCCCGTCTGAAAAACACATAGCCCCGGGACGTTGGCCTTTGTGAGCACTGGCATTACAAGTCCGAGTCTGATCACGAATGAGCTAATAACACCTTCTCCAGCCTGTGACAGCGTGCTAAGGTATGTAATCAATAGATATCAAACGATCTGTTACTATGCAATACTAATACATATAAAACACGTTTTACTCACATAAGTGTGTTCCTGTCGGATCCAATATAGAAGGCACAGCATTGTGTTTTAATCTCAATATGTCTGCAAATCCAGTCTCGACTTGTATCTTGTTTACAAACGATTCTGCTGTGAAATGAAGCGAACAAAACACGCAATGTCAGCTGGAACCGGCCTGTTTATTGCTCGGTAGCGCGACCCGTTTGGCTCCACGAGTCGGTGGGCGGGCTTGAGGCGGTGCTTCTGCATTTTATGACGTCAGTGGTCGACATATTCTGAGATCTCTCGTTTTATGGGCCTGGTGTCAATAAAAGCTTTTCTTTGACTAACAAGGATGTTTTCAGCTCTGAAACTTACAGGATATTCTTATATCACGATGAACTTTTATATATCAAAGGCTCAGGGGTCAGGGGTTACTCTTTCGCCGCAAATCAAAATGTACAGCCGTCTGCCGGAAGTTTTAAATATGCATTATTTTTTCTTACAAAAACCCATCGCTTCACTTCAGAAGGCTTTTATTAGCCCTCTGGAGTCCGATTGATTACTTTTATGATCGAGGAATGCTTCAAAATCCCATTCACTACAATTATAAAGCTTGGAAGAACCAGGATAAATATATCTCTGATTGTGTAAATCTGAAACAACATGACATCATGACTTTGCGTAAACATACACGCCACTTTATAAAGCCAAATGGCATGTTATCTGTAGGCATTTTGAGCTATCCGCGTATGTCTACGCTATGTGATTCCGCGTGTATGTCTACGCCGTGTGATTCCGCGTGAATGTAAATGGATTTATAAACATACTAAATTATGTTTTTTTGAAAATGTAAAAATGCAGAATGTTTCTTGTGATGGGTAGGTTTAGGGGCAGGGGCAGTGTGTGTGTGTGTGTGTGTGTGTGTGTGTGAGTGTGTGTGATGGGTAGGTTTAGGGGTAGGGGCAGTGTAGGGGGATAGAATGAAACAGTGTTGATAAACACGCTAAAGCGATTATGCGTCTTGATAGCATGCCAAAATGGCATATGAATTGGCGTGTCATATATACGCCATTTCATGAGATCAGTCTGTCTGAAAGAAGATAGTCATATACACCTAGGAGGGCTTGAGGGTGAGTAAATCGTGGGATAATTAAAAATTTTGGGGTGAACTATCCCTTTAAGGGGGTATTACTATATTATTTTGTAGAATAAAACATGAATATATATTGAGCTTGTGTTAACAACGGACCTTATTTCAAGCATTTAACCAAACCCAATTGAAAAACCCATTGATTTTGGGATCGTGGAACCGGAAGTGCTAACAAAATTACATCATCCCTCCATAGAGAAAGATGTAGGCTGCATCTGAGTCAGCTCCCTAGTTCAGTAGTCAGTGCACTGATCAGGGTGTCGGCCATTTTGAGGGCTGTCGCGAAATCCTTCCAGTTCACTGAAAAAGTTCAGTTCAGTTAACTCCCTAAAAAGTCCCGCAATGCACCGTGAAAACCAGGACGCATTGATGCTCACTATGTTCCCTTAACAGAAGTTCTAAAGCGTGAAACATAAATCACTTAAGCCAACTCACTGCACATAATGACACATGATAGATGTTTTTTAAAAAACAAACCATTATTTAATTATGTCAGCATAAACAAACACTGCTAAACATAATCTAGCTAACATTTATAATTTACTTATGACTTAAATGTTCCACGTATATGTAACAAGCAAAGTATTTATCATAATAAATATATCATAAAATATAATATAATAACGATATCAATTCTGCTCTGTGGTTGTTCATAAATAACAGAAGTGATGTTCTACAATGAGGACGTTACCATATCGATGCCCCAATGTGTAGTGAGCCAGGGTCCTTATACTGTTCTTATCAGTGCCTGAGTTTGTGTACATGATATACTGGTTCACGACCTTGGAAGCATGGGAGTTGATTGAGACATAGGTGGTGTAGTAACGGTGTCCACCAGCAGGGGCTAAATGGTCCACGCTAACCAGGCTAAACCCTGACACTTTATTTCCACACGGATCTGATGCTGTCTGACCGAAAGTGGCCTCTACAGTGCTGTAATCTCTGTATGTCATTTGGGGCCAGTCTCGTCCATGATCATATCTCAACATAAAGCTCCTTAGTGGGGCTTATGTTTCATGTGTGAGTGTTTGTGTGTGTGTTTTCCTATACCCAATATGTTTATGTCTTGTGCTTGAACGCATGCGTGTACATATATGTAATAATGTGTCTTCCCACTTACATGTGTTGCTGTTGTACGTGTGTGTTCAGCACATGTTCAGTGACATACAACATTACATAAGTCTATAAAGCATGCAGGGCTACATTAGGAAATATCAATGGATGGATGAAACGAAAGCAGGCGAGGCCATAATCAATTTACGCTCTGCCTATGGTGACGTTTACTGATGGTTGTGCAGATGGTGAGTGTGGGCGGGGCTATTCCAGACCACTGATGGCATTTATCTTTGTTTTGAGTGATGAATGGAGGGTCCCTGTCAATAAGAATTATGTTATGGAATGTCAGATGGCATCTCCTGTTTTAATGAACGATCTGGAACAGGGCTGTCATTGGGGGGACAACCAGGAAGTATTACTAATAAGCATGCGGCAAAGAAAATGGATGTCATTTTTATTCGTATGTAAAGTGTGGAGCACATGTACATTTACAATATCAAAGTGCTGACAGCATCTAAAAAGTAAACGCTTCCCGAATCTATTAAGGTTCAACGATTAATCGAATAGGTTGTTTGTGTTTATAATAAATTAGATTTATTAAATATGTTTAACACCATCACATTGATTTGTTAACCAATTTACCTAATTTGACTTCATGCTTTCATTTTGTCGTGTAATGTCGAAAGATTGATCGGAACTGTTGTGACACCAATGACACACTTGAATCTGTAATGAGTGGAATGCATTCACTTTCCAGGCTATTTAGAATAGCATACTATTTGTACATTTTCTGCAGTGTATAGTATGTATGCACAGTATGTGCATTTTCTGATGAACTAGATTTTCCCTAAATGTGCAGTAGAACAAAGCATGAGATACTACATCCCACTGTGCAGTGCACTCGACTTGACCTTTCCATTTCCAGTGAGATTAATAAACTGTTAGACAAATCAGCTGTTAGTGACTCATTAATTGACTGCCACTGAGTACAGGCATTTTTACACAAAATTGGATTAAAAATATCCATTAATACAGGAAAACCTTTGGGAAATTATAAACCTCAATTGTGATTGTCACAATTGAGAGTGCCCCTGATTACCACCAGAGGGCACTCCACCCCGGACTGTCATTCCATCAAAGACTACATTACCCATAATCCTTTGCCCAGACTCATCAACACTCATTGTTTACACTTGTGTCTCATTTACCTCATTACCTTGCCTATATAAACCATGTTCACACTGTCATTCACTGCAAAGTCGTGTTTAGTGTTACACTGCATTTCTGAGTGGTTTTCCCGGTTTCATGTCTCTTAGTTTGTTGGATTACCCTTTTCCCTCTGTCCCATGCTCTGTTTGTTTGGACGGCCTACCTATGTTTTGACCTTGCCTGTATTTTTGACTACGATTGTGGATTACCCTTTCATTAAAGCTGCGTTTAGATCCTCAGCCTTCACGTCTCAGAGCTGTTCCATAACAGTGATCATGCAGGTCTTCCAATGAAGCTCAACTTTGGGAAGAACTAGAAGGCCCACTGAAGTGTCTTAAAACCCACAGCATTATTTAGTGCATTGACATAAATTCCACTGAAACAGGAAGACAGGGCGGGACATATCGAACAGCTCCTCCCCTTTTTAAAAATAGCCAATAGTATTTAGTTTATATCATAGCTTGGCTGAGTTCGGTAAAGCTGCGGTTTCCCTCCTCCTCCATATCGCTTCAAAATACAGCTTTCTGTGCAGAATTCAAATGAGTCCGATGTTTTCTGGTTTGCTCTGTCTATGATCCGCCAGACTGTGTGCGCGCTGTGGCGGTTCGTGTGACTCTAACGTGAAACCAGACTTCATTCGCCCCATTGGAAAGCATATATACAGTGTCTGAATCGTTCCCTATCCCCTATATAGTGCACTATGTTCCAATCACCATGCAACGGTAAATGTGTGAACAAGTGACAGATTTCAGCCACAGCTTCAACATCTATTTATATTGTATAGGGTGGGATGCTTTAGAGCATTTGATTTGACAGATAATCAGATGAGAAGCGCAGAGTGCACTCTAAAAAATGCTGAGTTAAAAATAACCCAAGTTGGGTTGAAAATGGACTAACCCAGCAATTGGGTTGTTTTAAGCAAACATTTAACCCAAATGCTGGGTTAGTCCATTTTCAACCCAACTTGGGTTATTTTTAACCCAGCATTTTTTAGAGTGTGATGTCATTAAAATCATTGATCCATACACTTTAAAAAATGCAACCCAAGCAATTGGGTTGTTTTAACCCAGCGGTTGGGTTAAATGTTTGCCCAACCTTCTGGGTAGTTTTATTTAACTCAACTACTGTTTAAAAATTACTGTATTGCTTAAAATGAAATGAACATAAGTTTAAAGGTCCAATGGCATTACATTTTCATTTTATGAGGTTTTTCAACATTAATATGAGTTCCCCTAGCCTGAATATTGTCCCCAAGTAGCTAGAAATTTTGATTGGTGTAAACCGAGTTTTGTCTTTCTCTGCCTTTGAGAAAATGACAGCCCAGACGAGCTGATCTTGAATTCTCCTGTTATGACGTCATAACATGAACGGTTATCTCCCTTTCCTCGGCCCAGAGAATTTGGCACGCCCATGCGAGCTCCATATTTGTTTGTCCTCGAGAGATCATGGCTTGTGAACGAGTGAATGCTGGCAGTTTCTCAGTGTTTGGATGTACAAATGAAAACAGAAGTGTTTTTTCAGTTCCTTCTGATCTGTGATCAGTGATATCTGATGTGCAGCTAATTATTCAAGTTCACACAGAACTTTATTATTCGTGCTGCGGCTTCTCTCTCTCCCGACAGAACGGTGTTTTCTGTCTTGTGAGTCAGTGTTTTTGTACGTCCTCGTCGCGTCGATCTGTTCTAAAATATGCATACAGTCGTGAGTTTCTGCTCAACATCGGCAAAGCCACATCTTTAGAGATAAACTTCACGCACGCCGAGGCTCGGGCTGCACTGACCGGTCGGCCTTCAACATCACCGACCCCCACTACTGCATCTCGCCCACAGCGGAGGCACCAAACGCGGCGCGAGATTAAGTAGAAGGGAGGTAAGCGTGAAGGTCTCCAGGCTAGGCTAGCCAGCTATCCCCACAATAAACTGGATTACATTCGATTACTGCGCTGTTGTCTTTGTTTGTGCATCACTGACGCTTTTCATATGATAGAAAAATATCAAAAAATAATGCTATAATCAACACTTACTCGTAATTCGTTCATCTCCTGTAATGGTACATTACATGTGTTACAAAGTTGGTAATAAGGAGGAAGACGGACTCGGCATGACTGGGACTCGTGTTTATTCAGAACTCTCAGATACAAACAAAATAAACTTGCGCTGACAGCGTTCACACAACTCAGTACAATATCATTTTGTTAGCAATCTCTCCGTCTCTGGTCCATTGATGTCCGGTTCGCGAACGAATCGTTCTCTTGAACCGGTTCTTTTTAGTGAACCAGTTCTTTTTAGTGAACCGGTCGAACCAGTTCACCAAATCGGACTGAATCGTTCTAAACGGTTCGCATCTCGAGCCAGCGCTGATCCATAATTTACTAAAGTTACTAACTTTCTGACATGAGTGACAGTCCCTCCGACTAGAATTGAAGTAATTACCTGAATATGTGCTACTACAACAGTTCACTGAACTGAGACGTGCTGAGAGAACTGATGAGAAGTGACACCCGTCTCTCTGAAACAGCCTTGTGCCTCGTAGACCTCGTTAAACCACGCCCCTTCCACTCATTTCAAATGCAAAGATGTCAGCCAATCAAAACAGTGGACATTTTTACTGAAGTCTCACAGCAGACACGCCCCTTAAAACAGGGCATTCAGCCAGAGGGCAAACATCAGTATAGAAAAAATCCCTTTTATTTCTAAATTATTTCTATTTTATGATGTAAAAATCATACTAACACTATAAGTACACCTCAGAATACATTATAAAATAAAATAAAAAATGCCATGGGACCTTTAATGAATAATGATTAAATAATAAACATTTATTAAATTGCTTATTAATAAATGTTCACCTTTTGATTATTATTGTTTCCTCTAGTAATTATGTGTCTGATTTTTAATTCCCAACTTATTTTGGGTTAATTTTAAGCCAGCCATATAGTAATTTTTAAACAATTGTTGGGTTAAAAAACTGCCCAGCACGTTGGCAAACATTTAACCCAACCGCTGGGTTTGTACATTTTCAACCCAACTTGGGTTGTTTTTAACCCAGCATTTTTAGAGTGTACTGGTAGAAGTGAGAGTTTTGAATGCTTATATATTCTAAATGCAAATTTTGTTGTTTTGGAGCACACTATAGCTTATAGATAACCTTAAAAGTGGTCATATGATGGCCCTTTTTACAAGATGTAAAATAAGTTTCTGATGTCCCCAGAGTGTGTATGTGAAGTTCTAGCTCAAAATACCCCACAGATAATTTTTTATAGCATGTTAAAATTGTCACTTTTTGAATGTGAGCAAAAACGTGCCGTTTGGTGTGTGTCCCTTTAAAAATGCAAATGAGCTGCGGCCCCCTTTCAAGAAGAGGTCGGAGCTTCAAGAGCTCGTTTTAGCAGCACCGATTACGCAGACACGCACTGAAAATGTCAGAAACTGTTCAGCCTTTTATGTTCAAACCGGAGTCGGACAATGATGGAGAGACTCATGAAGAAGTGACAACATGTAGAATGCAACAGGATGTTTCTGAAGTGGAGTTAATTATCTCCAAGACATTGATTAGCATGTTTTGTCATGGTAATCTATAAATCAAGTGGGAACTGTTGTAAGATGCCTTCAGAGCCAGAGAATATATGCTGCATGAAGATAGAACAGGTATAGTTTAGTTTAACTACGGTTATAACTTATATGTTGTCATCTTGCTTTTATGACATGATATTGCATTTGTGTTACGTAATGTATTGCAATAAATGTGAAAAGACGGATGCGACAGCTTGAGCAGACTCCCAAATGTGCTCTACTACAACAACTCTTCTTTTCCCGGGTGCAGGGTTTATGTGCATTTTAGGGTTATTGATGTCACTAACCCGTGAATAAGCTTGTTGTAGTCCCTACCAGCCATTTGTTGTAGTCCTTAAAAAGCGATTTCTTTACAAGTAAATATCTCCCTTTGCTTTAAACTTTGAGCGTTGTAACTTTGCAGATGTTGTTTAAGCTCAAACAGAAGATATTACATACTAACTAAAGTTAAAAGAGTGAAATCTTAATAATCAACCACCCATTTAAGTCTAACATATTCATACTAAAAGACAAAAAAACTTAATGGGGACTTTAAGGAGAATTGGAAAGAAGCTGAGCATGACACATGCGCAATGTTTTGTTAGTCAATACCCAGAAGAATGTCTGCTGTAATCAAAAAAACAAGGGAGTACCAATAAAATATTAATAACTGATTACACTGTAGTCAATGTGTGCTTTATTTCCTGTGAGTGTTTTGTTTTTCTGCCTTTTGCATTATAAAATAATACCCATATTTAATTATATGCTGGAGTTTGCCTTTCTTGCCATATCATTTTGTCATTTTAATACCTTAACCAACTTTAGTGCATTCTTCTTCCCCGTATAACATACTCCTCATCTTTTCATTGTTTAATTGATCCTGAAGTGTCATTAAAAGCAAATATTGTGCAAATATCCCCTACAGAAATCACTTAAAAAGGTTCCAGAATTTTCAGCTCCAAAGTTGCCAGAGGACATGGAAAGATTAGTATGTCTCTAAACTGTATATACATGATATCGTACATTTTAGTGTCTATCAACACATTCAAATATACACACTAATACTAATGAGATCACCTTGGGCAAAGACAGAGAGGCCACAGAATAACAAGATTCTCAATTGAAGGGTAAAAGGGTTCATAAGGGGGCTTATGGGAAATGGAGGCAGCTTAAAATGCCGCAGAGGGTTTATGGGGATGAACAGCTACAATCTGCAGTTCATTACCTGCAAGGGGGAAGGAGAAGATTACTGAATCACTTACACTTCTGTCTCTCTCTCTCTCTCTCTCTCTCTCTCTCTCTCTCTCTCTCTCTCTCTCTCTCTCTCTCTCTCTCTCTCTCTCTCTCTCTCTCTCCGTCCCTCGTCGACTTATGAGGGAATGCTTGGAATGAGGTGTGTTTGGAAGCAATTGCATGTGTTCTACTTTGGATTCATATCGGTATGTCTCCGGCTTTTCATTTACCTTTACAAACCACATGTCTCTCTTTGAGCCTGCAGTGTGATGGGTGTGATTGCATCTCAGTGACGGAAGCATTTTGAATCTCAATACCATAGAGGAGAGAGTCTATAGAAACCATTTATCAAACCTAAGATAAAGGCACCACAACACACACTATACACATCCTGTCTTAGGTCACACAATCACACACACATGCACCTATTGTGCTCAGACAATGCCATTATACTGCAAGTTATTTGTTTGAAGCGAGTAGCTTTAAATTGAAGCCTGTGTCGTCTGAATAATGGCTGATCATGGCAACAGGCCCATAACTATTTCTGTCAAGAACCTTACAACTGTGTCAGCGCCTCCCACTCCCCATATCTCTCTCATGTTCTCTTTCTCACCCTCTCTCGCTCAGCCCAGGAGGGTTTTTCCAGAGCATACTGTCTATAAAATGGGTCAGGACGGGACCAGGCTCTATTTTTATCAGGAAGCCATTTTCATAACTCCACAACAGGTATCTCATAGACCTTGATGCCCACATAACCGTAGACCAATAGCGTGGAGGTTCCCTCAGCAGTCCATTACCCATCGCTCTCCAGGGCTACACAACTGCTGCCTGGATAGTTACACATGCAGAACAATGAAGGCTGCTGGAAAGCTTTCAGCTCAGTGCTGATGTCTGTACGTTTGGAAGTCGATGGAATAGTTCAACCAGAATTGTAAATTCGGTCAACTTTTACTCATCTTCATGTCATTCCAAACAATCAGATTTTCTTTCTTTCATAGAAAACAAAAAGATAAGTTTCCAAGCAGCTTTTTCATTCAAGGAAAATGGGTGGTGTTTTACGTAAAGACTAATATAACATCATATTGGTTAGATTATGCTTTTTTTTCTTTTTGGAGCTTGACAATTACCCTCCACATTAGTCTTTAAGAGAAGCTCAGGTGGGCATGGAATTCAGTTTCCACCACAATGGAGCCCTGGAGGTGGGAAGCTCCAGGGTGTCCATGGCAGTCGCCCAGGCTGACCAGAGCTCACCCTTTCCGGTCAGAGGGGTCAAAAATCACTGCGATGGAGCCCTGGAGGTGGGAAGCTCCAGGGTGTCCATGGCAGTCCCCTAGGCCGACCAGGGGGAGCCTTGGCCGGTCAGAGGAGTCAAAAATCAACGAGATGGAGCTCTGGAGGTGAGAAGCTCCAGGGTGTCCATGGCAGTCCCCTAGGCCGACCAGGGTGAGCCTTGGCCAGTCAGAGGAGTCCAAAATCAACGAGATGGAGCTCTGCAGGTGAGAAGCTCCAGGGTGTCCATGGAAGCCCCCCAGGCCAAAAGGGATCAAAAATCACTGCGATGGATCACTGGAAGTATGAAAAACTCCAGGAAATGATAGGCTGGTTTTCTGAAAATGCATCCCAGGGAGGATACACCATTCTGGGGTGGTAATAAAGTGAAATACACCCTGGAGGAAATTCCTCCTGTAAAATAAACTGTAAGCTTAAAAAAAAAGTCCAAAAAGCCAAACATGGCCAGAGCTCCATGCTCTCCAACCTCCCTGGCCAGCCCAGGGAGGGTGCCTCAGTCCCGGGCACAGTCAGATACGTTGTCCCTCTGGAGGTCGGTTGTAAAAACATATACATTATGTAAAAATATCCTCTTTTCATTGGAAGAAAAAAAAAAAAAGTATAATAATGATGACAGAATATTGGATTACCTGTTTACCTGTTTTTGACCAATTGATTTCCACTCTTAAAAGATTGGGATTTATGGTTCCATGAAAAAGCTTTATCAACTATGGAAACTTTTCATTGCGCAGGTTCTTTCAAATGGAAAAAGATCGATTCATGTCAGATAGATTTTTTTTTAAAGGTTCTTTGGGGATTTCAAAATGGTTCTTCAATGGCATCATTGCGAAAGCCCACTTTTGGAACCTTTAGGATTCTAAAAATCATTTTGATTCAGACTGTTGTGGCTAATGAATTATCCAGACTATTTTGTAAACCGTTTGATCAATTAACTGAAAATAATCGACTCGTAGGAACAATCTGGTTGAAAGCAAGTTTTGCTCAGCAACAAGCCGGAATGTTTCTTTTTCATTAAACAGAACAAATTAAACAAATTAAAGTTAAATCTAATTCTAATTAGGGGATGCAAATAACCATCATAGACAATTTTCATCAGATCTTAAGGATTAAGGGCTTCCAAATGTTATTTTGGCAGTTAAGAGTATTAATACATAAAAAAGTAAGGTTACATTACCATAAAACATCTGTTCCTTGCATGCGCCGTCCAACGTAAAATACTAAATAGAAAAAGGAGAGTTCTTTGAGATAGCCAAGACATTTGTATTTTATAGATGTGCCATATTCAAAAGTAAATGACAATGGCATATTATCATAACTGCACATTTGGTGGATTTTAACCTTTTAAATCATGCAGCTGAATGGCCCCTTCCAGTTTTGACAGTGCATTTTAAACCTCAATGGTCATTACAGGCTTTGCACCAAATGCTGCATGAGGACATGAAGAATCTCTGCCCAAGCGGCTGTATGAAATCCATTATGTGGCAGAAGAGCACAATCCCTGAGGCAGTTCGTCTAATTTACGTGGGCTTATTACAATAAGATACTTATAGAGCTTGACAATATAGTGGCATATTATGAATGACCTTCTCTTTAGCTGCAGTGAGGAGGGGAGGGGAGGGGAACGGGAGCATGCGGAAGGGAAAAATGCTCCGGGGACTGAGGTGTTTCCCCATTGGCTGTGTCCTCCGAGTCTCTGAGCCTCTCTGACACACTTGTCTGTTCCGTTACACGCGCTTTCTCTAAGCCGATGGTTATCAAACACGCACTTGCACTCGCATTTAAACCCTGACGTATGCTTAAACAATCTAATGCAAACACGGACGCACTGGTGACATAACAAAACCCAGTATGATTTCCTGCATCCAGATGCCAGTTAAGCAGCATTGTAAACATAGATATCATTCCCAAATTAATCCGCTTACGTAACCCCCCCCGACATTGATTAAAACACCCAATTTTACCCAGAATTCAATGCAATGTTCTCTGATTCGACTGCAAGCGAAAATATTGTTTGTTTGAGTGCCAAAGACTGGAATAGGGAAAAGAAAGGACAAATTCAGATGGTTACAGTAGCAAGGAAAGGACAAATCTGTTAAGGACGAGTCCTAATGAGAGGAAGCGGTGACAGGGACAGGACAGACAGACCAGACCTAAGACATGAAAAGGGGAAGGGAGGAGGGACAGTTTTAGGATAGCAACACAGGGCAGGGTGTCCCAAAGCTCGCAGCGCATCGGTAAGCTACACAGTCTCTGAATTAGAGTCAGTTGCCTTTGAACCAAATGCCGCTCTCCACTTTCTGAGAAGAAAATCCCCTCATTTCTCAGTTCACAGAAAGGCAGGAGACAAAAGCTCTCTCATCCCCGCATTCTAATCGGCAGCTCTGGGATGCACACTCACACACACACATGCACAGCTTAACAAACAGACACTCAATATCTCTCTCTGAGAGCTGTCTCATCACGCTCTCTGTTCTCTTTATCCTGCTCTAGCCGTGACACAGTCTAAATATCTGCTCCACCTTGCCTGCTAATGCTGCTGCTTTCCACTCTACTCCACATCAAGCACAATTTGGGTAATTGGTCACACTGCACGGGCTAATCCCTTGTTATTGTTTTTATTTTAAAGGAAAGATTGACCTTTGGGAGCAGTAATGGCACTCCAATATGGCTAAAGGGTATAAGGAAAACAGGATTTGAAATGTTTCCAGGGCCACAAGAGATTTCTGATATTCTCTAAGAATGTATAACTGTTTAAGTTGTTAAAAGTGAGGTTAATCTTTTTAAAATGTTTTGTGGCTAAATATACTACCGTTCAAAACTGTTTGGGCCAAGTAATTATTTTAAGCAAGGACGCATTAATAAACAGTTAAAAGGTGACAGTAAAGACAATTATATGCTATTCTTTCTATACAGTATATCTTCTATTTTATGTATAAACTTTAGATTTATCGAAGAACACGGAAAAATTGTAAACAAAAATACTTTTCACAAAAAGACATTGATAATAATAAGAAATCAGCAAATCAGCATATTAGAATGCTTTCTGAAGGATCACATGACACTGAAGACTGGAGTAAGGATGCTGAAAATTCAACTTTGCCATCACAGGAATGAATTACATATTAAAATGTATTAAAATAGATTAAAAATCAATGTTTCTAGTCTTCCTGAAGACCTTGATTACAGGGTTTAGGTGTGTTTAATTAGTATTTAAGGTACACTCTGCAGGATGGTGGCCATGCAGGAACATTGGACCCCCCATTGGACCCCCATGATACACTATATTGCCAAAAGTTTGGGAACACTCCAGAGAACACGTCTCTACTGCTCTAGTGGCGGCGTGCTTTACACCTCTGCATCCGACGCTTTGCATTGCACTAGGTGATGTAAGGCTTGGATGCTGCTGCTCCGCCATGGAAACCCATTCCATGAAGCTCTCTACGCACTGTTCTTGAGCTAATCTGAAGGCCACAAGAAGTTTGGAGGTCTGTTGCTATTGACTCTGCAGAAAGTTGCCGACTTCTGCGCACTGTGCGCCTCAGCATGCGCTGACCCCGCTCTGTGATTTGGTCTACCACTTCCTGGCTGAGTTGCTGTTGTTCCCAATTTCTTCCAATTTGTTATTATACCGGTGCTGGTCATATAATTAGAATATCATCAAAAAGTTAATTTATTTCACTAATTCCATTCAAAAAGTGAAACTTGTATATTATATTCATTCATTACACACATACTGATATATGTCAAACGTTTATTTATTTTAATTTTGATTATTATAACAGAATACTAAGGAAAATCCCAAATTCAGTATCTCAGAAAATTAGAATATTGTGAAAAGGTTCAATATTGAAGACACCTGGTGCCACACTCTAATCAGCTAATTAACTCAAAACACCTGCAAAGGCCTTTAATGGTTTCTCAGTCTAGTTCTATAGGCTACACAATCATGGGGAAGACTGCTGACTTGACAGTTGTCCAAAAAACGACAATTGACACCTTGCACAAGGAGGGCAAGACACAAAAGGTCATTGCAAAAAAGGCTGGCTGTTCACAGAGCTCTGTGTCCAAGCACATTAATAGAGAGGCGAAGGGAAGGAAAAGATGTGGTAGAAAAAAGTGTACAAGCATTAGGGATAACTGTACCCTGAAGATGATTGTGAAACAAAACCCATTAAAAAATGTGGGGGAGATTCACAAAGAGTGGACTGCAGCTGGAGCTTCAAGAACCACTACGCACAGACGTATGCAAGACATGGGTTTCAGCTGTTGCATTCCTTGTGTCAAGCCACTCAACAGACAGCGTCAGAAGCGTCTCGCCTGGGCTAAAGACAAAAAGGAAAAAAAGTGGTCCAAAGTTATGTTCTCTTATGAAAGTAAATTTTGCATTTCCTTTGGAAATCAGGGTCCCAGAGTCTGGAGGAAGAGAGGAGAGGCACACAATCCATGTTGCTTGAGGTCCAGTGTAAAGTTTCCACAGTCAGTGATGGTTTGGGGTGCCATGTCATCTGCTGGTGTTGGTCCACTGTATTTTCTGAGGTCCAAGGTCAACGCAGCTGTAAGTTTTAGAGCACTTCATGCTTCCTGCTGCTGACCAACTTTATGGACATGCAGATTTCATTTTCCAACAGGACTTGGCACCTGCACACAGTGCCAAAGTAACCAATACCTGGTTTAAGGACCATGGTATCCCTGTTCTTAATTGGCCAGCAAACTTGCCTGACCTTAACTCCATAGCAAATCATTGAGGTATTGTGAAGAGGAAGATGCGATATGCCAGACCCAACAATGCAGAAGAGCTGAAGGCCACTATCAGAGCAACCTGGGCTCTCATAACACCTGAGCAGTGCCACAGACTGATCAACTCCATGCCACGCCGCATTGAGGCTAAAGGAGCCCCAATTAAGTATTGAGTGCTGTACATGCTCATACTTTTCATGTTCATACTTTTCAGTTGGCCAAGATTTCTAAAAATCCTTTCTTTGTATTGGTCTTAAGTAATATTCTAATTTTATGAGATACTGAATTTGGGATTTTCCTTAGTTGTCAGTTATAATCATCAAAATTAAAAGAAATAAACATTTAAAATATATTAGTCTGTATGTAATGAATGAATATAATATACACGTTTCACTTTTTGAATGGAATTAGTGAAATAAATTAACTTTTTGATGATATTCTAATTATATGACCAGCACCTGTACAACTAAAAGTTGACCATAGAATATTTAGTAGTGAGGAAATTTCACGAATGGACTTATTGCACAGGTGGCAACCTATCACGGTACCACGCTTTAATTCACTGAAGTGATTGGAACACCTGAATTCATACTTTCATACTTTGGCAATATAGTGTATAACCAAAGACGTTCAGCACCACGGAAAGCAACCCAGAAATGCAGCACCACGGAGAGCATCCAAAATCTTCAGTGCAAGGCCCAGAATGGGTAACTTCATGGCATAAACAAAGCCTGACGTTTTCAGCACCAATGAACGAGTCTTCATCGTCCTAATTACGCCATCTTCTTTCACACCAGTTTGTTTGGCCAAACTCTTTAATATGAGGAGACTAATTAAACTGTCTGCATAATTATTTACCTCTCTAAAAGCTGCACATCGTCAATTATCTGTGAATCATTATTGTGGGGACACATGGAGGGCACCTGCATAATTGTTCTAATTATGATAATCATCAATCCTTAAAAGAGCATTCAGGCACTTACAGAGGTGTAGAGATATCCCTCGCTGTTCATGCCCAGGTAGAAACCAGTCTTCGCTCCCTGAATCGCCACTATCCGCAGACCCACAGGAATCAAGTTGAACTGTGCTGTGGGATGAAATCAAGAAATAGATCAGACACTTGATGAAGAGTGTCAGGTGTCAGAGAGAACGGGATACACAGGTTGAAAACTGTGGTTGGTTGCAAACTGTCTTTTCCTGTCTAAGTGGGCGGTTCTTGGGCAGAATAAGCTGTAATGACAGCCAGGCTTTTTGCTTTTCTTGAGTCAAAAGTCTGGCTTTGCAAGACTAGGGACAACGTAACATAGGATGAAACAGGATAACAGAGATGAAGACGAGAACAACACAGAATAGAGGATGTAAAACTGACAGGTATGCAAAGATAATGGTATGAGGTGGGGGAAGGTATCCAGTAGGGACTATCTGCCCTACGTCTGTTGTCCTTGATAGAAAGATGGATTGTATTTGATATGGATAATTCATGGAACATCACTGCTTCTGAGAGATAGCAGAAGATTAAACATGCAAAATAAATGGCAACGAGAGGGAGGAAAAGACTGAGAGAGATATTCCCTCACAGACTAAGGAACACTTGATAAATATTTCTGCAATTAGTCTTGAGTGAGATTTTCCTGCCAGAGTTTGACTGATATATGACCGTATGTAATTGCTGTCGGACATTATTGTAACGATTTAGCACCATCAAATTCACCTCATTGGGCGTGAAGTGTTTAGGATTCATGTCAGAACACCCTGTCACAACGTTCATGGGACGCTGCAGTAGTATGGTTATTTAATATGTGCAACAGTCATTTCAATAGACAAGCGTGACATGTAAGCTAGTCCTTGACAACCCAGGCAGGAATGTGCTACACTAGCGCACCCTGACAACTGCCATCCCAATAAAATACTTCTCAATCGGTTACATGCACAAAAAAACTCACATAGAGCTACATAAGGCACAAGAGCTCGTGACACATCACATTCTCTCTCCTTACTGTCTATTTCCCTTCATGAACAGCATGTTATGGTGACTCAACCTAAAAAAAAGATTGTACCATTGAGACCTCAGGATGAACCTGTACAGAAGAATTAACTGCCAGAAATGGAATACCAAGAACTTGGGGTAACTAAATATTCTGCAGTGGTTCTTTGCAGAAACTTAAAGTGCGTCCACACTGAATTGAGAAAATAGTTGAGAAAAAGTATGAGAAATAGTTAGCCTGGATTCCAGCCGAGCTTAGCCCCGCCAACAACATTTGAGGTCGGGAAGTTCGGTCTGGACTTGATCCGTTGTGGAGCAACTATGCTCGAACCAGAGCTGTTCGGACCAATCAAATTGTCAGCTTTATTACGATGATGGAAATATGATCAACAGTAACGTAATCATCCACGTCACCAAAGAGCGCTTGGGTTGAATTCGTTCTAATCCTAAACTGAGAACTTGTTCGTATATGCATTCACCTTTACTATTTCTCTCAAAAATGATGATTGTGTTGATAAATACTCTGTGTATCCTTAAATTCTTTTTACAACACCGGCAAAGATCGTTTACGCTCATCTTCTTCTTCTACTTCTTCCAGCGTTGGTGCAGTTGAGTTCTGTTGACAACTATGCGTCGCTCCGTCACTCTGATTGGTTGTAGATCTATCCAATTGAGTGTAGAGGCATTTTCTTTCCTGGTTCGGTTGAAACACGCCCCATAATCACAACCCAATGGAGCAGTATCAGACTCTTATTCTGACTAGAATCTGAGTATGACGACGTCAGGCTAAGAAATAGGTATTCATTTTGAGATTTGCTAAACATTATACACTCTTAGGAAAAAAGGTAGAACAGGGGTGTCCAAACCTGCTCCTGGAGGACCACTGTCCTGCAAAGCTTAGCTCTAACTTTACTCAACACACCCACCTGGAAGTTTTTAGTGTGCCTAGTAGGGGTGTAACGGTACACAAAACTGACGATTTTGAAGTCACGGTTCGGTATGGGTTTGGTACGGTACAATTTAATTTGTCCGAACAGCTCTGATTCGAGCATAGCTGCTCCACAACGGACCCAGTCCAGACCGAACTTCCCGACCTCAAATGTTGTGAATTTTAATTTTGGTTTAAATTAATGGTTAAATGTATGCTCAGAAGCCATTCATTTTTTAATTAGAGTTTCCTTTTTGAGGCAAGCCATTTTTTGCAATGCAAGTTGAGATTGAGCAGAGTTTTATTTCATGTAAATGATAAGTACGGTTAGGGAGTGCAGACAAAGGAAGTCAGGTGATTTGACTGTAGTTCTGTGGTGAACTTAAGCAATTCATTCAGCGTCTAATACAGCAGTTTTACAAAATTGCTTTTTATTTATTTTTATTAAACAGTGGTATACTGAAAAAAATGTGTCTTACCTTAAATCAATTCAATTATAATAAAATTTGTTATATTTATATAGCGCTTTACATGGAAGGGGGGAATCTCCTCAACCACCACCAATGTGCAGCATCCACCTGGATGATGCGACGGCAGCCATATTGCGCCAGAATGCCCACCACACACCAGCTGATTGGTGGAGAGGAGACAGAGTGATGAAGCCAATCATATATATATATGGGGATGATTAGGAGGCCATGATGGACTGGGGCCAATGGGCAAATTTGGTCAGGATGCTGGGGTTACACCCCTACTCTTTATTGAAGGACATCCTGGGATTTTTAATGAGAGTCAGGACCTCGGTTTAACATCTCATCCAAAGGACGGTGCTTGTTACAGTATAGTGTCCCCATCACTATACTGGGGCATTAGGTCCCACACAGACCACAGGGTGAGCGCCTCCTGCTGGCCTCACTAACACCTCTACCAGCAGCAACCTAGTTTTCCCATTTGGTCTCCCATCCAGGTACTGACCAGGCTCAGCCCTGCTTAGCTTCAGTGGGAAACCAGTCTTGGGCTACAGGGTGATTTGGTGCTGGCAAATTATAACTAAACGTTTCTTAAAAATAATGCTGTACTATAAAGGGAGCCCTTACTTGCACATTACTGTAATATTAAAGGCTAACAACAGAGCCCAAACTATTAGCTGTCCCACTTTACTATCCCGAGAGGACCCAAACCTATCAAAAGATTTTTTTACACTTTTAAATGTAAGTATTGCTGGGTTTAAACATGAATACTTAAAAAATAATAATTTAAATCTGATCACGTTGACATATCTTTATAGCAATTTTATAGATTGTTTATACTCTTTACTATGTACATAAATGGACCATAAATTGAAAATATTTATACAGGTTGTGAATCCTTTTCAGACAGTTCAATATAAATAAAAAATGAAAAAATCCAGTACCAATGATACTGACATTCGTCAACAGGACCTGTCACAGTTGCTAAGCCCCAAGAACAATCCTATAAGAACAATCCTATTTCCTGAGAAAACGGTGAGCGCTGCCATGATTGATTCTAACTTCAGTTTGGAAGCTGTCCTGTTCCGGTCTCCATAGGAACCCATTGTTAAAACGGGGGAAAAGGAGCGACTGAATTCATTAAAAAAGCTTTTGGAGCATTACTAAAACAGCCACAACAACAGCAATAAACTAAAGAAATTCTTTGGTAATACGTGTTTTAAGCACCAGCAAATCTGAAAAGAATGTCCGTAAACAGCGCCATATGCCTTGTGTTTTATTCCAAAGACTGACAGGAGAAAATTAGCATGGCTTGCAGCAAAAAAAGTATGCTCCATAATTTTGAGGTCTAATCCACAGAGCTTCATCCGATTATCTTTTATCTTTTATGTGCTTTTTAAATGTGCTTTTTAAAACCATTTTCATAGGTTTAACGTTACATTATCAGCTCGGAAAATAGCTTAATTCGACTAGAAACACCATAGACTGGAAATGTAAAGGATAATTCTGCCACGAGTCGGGCAAGACTTCCGCGTTCAGGAAAAAGGTGGATAGGCTAGACCGTCCCAATTAACAACGCTCGGTCTGAACTTCACAGACTTCGAAGACGTGGACTTTGAAAGTCTGCATCCTTTGAAGGATACAGCCTCTGAATTGGGACACAGCCATAGACTGTAACAAAATATGGACGTAGTGTCCGTGACGTCACCCATAGGATTCTGATGAGCAGTTTTGAAGCGCAAAGTAGGGACGAGATTTCACAAAAATGTTATGGCCCATAGAATATTTTGTTGTATGAATATCTGAGCATGCATCAAAAGAATATATCAAGAATATCATATATCAAAATAAACCAAAAATAGCGTTTTATCCTAGCTTCATGCATTCCTTTTTTTTTATCAACACTTAAATATGGGTAAGTTTCATAAAAAAACAACATTTTGAACAAAAAGCTGAGAAAATCAAATTTTTCGGGTCGGATTCAGAATGATGATCAAGCACAGATGGAGTAGATCGAGTCCATCAACACCCCTAATGCTTGCACAGTCCTATAGCTCGTTCTGGGTCGACATTTCATTCAGTAACGTTAGATAGTTTTGATTTATATGATGTTTAATTTTGACGATCACATTATTTTACATATGCATCTGCTTACATGCCTTCTTCACCTGTGTTTTGATCAGGAGATTGTGTACTCATTCAGAAGATGCGTAATAGCCTCACCCAACCCCCCATAACAGTGAAAACACGTAAACCCGGAAAGTTCTGTGTTTGGCAGGGAAGCGTTTTCTCACAAATAACGGAAAATTCTGTGTTTGGCAGGGAAAGAGTTAACAGTCACAAAGTAAATTCAAATTCAAGTATAGTACCTACTCAGACAGGATGTGATTTTGGATGCAGACCATGTTTTTATAAATGGGTTATTGAATCAATCACTCAAATGATTAGATCAAAATGCTGATTCATTCAGTGACGAAACTGAATGAGTTTCATTCAGTGGTTTTGATGCAGTTTTGTTTAGAACTATTTGCATTGGCATTCTAACTGAATGCAAAGTATAGAGTTGAACTTATTTTCATTTAAAGGGATAGTTTCACCCAAAAATGAAAATTACCCCATGATTTACTCACCCTCAAGCCATCCTAGGTGTATATAACATTCTTCTTTCAGACGGATACAATCGGAGTTATATAAAAAAATGTCCTGGCTAACCCAAGCGTTAAAATGGCAGTGAATGGGAGCTCAAATTTGAAGTCCAAAAAAGTGCATCCATCCATTATAAAAGTAATCCACACGGGTTAATAAAGGCCTTCTGAAGCAAAGCGGTGCGTTTGGGTAAGAAAAATATCCATATTTAACACGTTAGAAAGTTATAAATTAAAATATCAGCTTCCGCTAGACCGCCTTCTGTATTGAACTGTAATGGCGTTTTGAACTTTCTTCGTAAGTTGAATATGGAAGGCGGTCTGGCGGAAGCTAGATATTTTACTTTATAAACTTATGGGATATTATTGTCACATGCTGTCCTCACCTGAGAGATCATTCTACATTAAACTCCATTTGTGATTTGATTCTGTATTCCTTCGTCTTCCTGTCTGCGCTAAACCCTGACAATTTTGAGATTATTTTCATTTTTGGGTAAACTGTCCCTTTAAGCGCTGTAGTTTTAGCACGCCATGTCATGGACGAGACGCTTTAAAAGTTGTGAGTGCAATGGTCAAACATGTCCGTCTAATGTGTTTAGGTAAAAAATGGAAAAATAGCACAGTAGAATGGAAAAACACAAACGCATGGACTTTTAAAGCCTGCTTTTGTTTGTTTTTTGCAATGTGAGTGACATACTAAATAATGCCAGCTCGGACATTGTTAAAACAACCATTTACCCTTTGCCGGGAGTTTGATTGACAGGTGATCTGACCAATCATAATCCGCCGAATAGAGTTAGTATAACATCGGTGGACTTGAACTTGAAAAACACTGTGTACTGACCTCTTTCCGCGGTTGAAACAACATTCCTTCTGAAGTTCATTCATGTTTATTTGCTACTATAAATTAACTAGAAGGAAGAGATTTAACTGAGGTGCTACAGCGACCTGTCACCCCACATTAAAGAGCCACAAAACAGTATTTATTGTTTACATTACTTTAAAAAAATTACAATTTTAGAGTTGCGACTTTGTTCCATATTAAAAGTAACCTGCTCTGTCCTGTCTGTCAGTTCGTTGTCTTTGCTCTGCGATGTGTTTTTCACTGCGTGAGAACATGTGTGTGGTGTGAGAGCACGGCTTGTCGGACATAGCAACAGTAACTAAAGGGGGCGGGTCTTTGCGAACGGTCAATTACCATATTATCATAAAAACTGAATTAGTGAATCACTTCCAGACATCTGATTAAAATACACAACATGGCCAAGAATATGTGAAAATCCTCTTCTAATTATCGGGCTTGGCCTTAATTCCAGTCAAGACAAATATTCTTCAGGTCAGCTGAGTGTGAATCCCCAGAGTTGTACAAGTGACCATGGGCTAAGTGTTATACACCTGGCCTTAGGCCTGACATAGGGAACATATGCCAACACTGGCTCTCAAATTAATTACAACAGACAGACAGATGTACGTGAGGAGACTGTAAGACAGAGGAAATGAATGACACGAACAACAAAAGTTCATTTTATGCCTGTCTAGCAGCCGCAGGAACGGACACACACAGACACAACTCAATAGTTTCTACAACTGACCAACCAGAGGTCACGCTGCGCCTGTCAGGTGTGAATTACAAGTGAGAAAGAACACACGCTTACAGAAGCAGCTGTTCTCGTCCCTTGTGCCGTCCATGGTGCCATCCGGTAGCATCTGCAGGTAGTAGCCGTGCTGGTTGTACAGACGGGTGACGATGCCTTTTAGCTGTGGCTCTGCAGAGAGAAAACACAATCACAGGCACACAATGTTAGTCACAGTTTGTGGTTTGCGACTTCATTAAAGCTTACACAGAGTATACTATGTTTAATAACAGTGCCTCAACATTTACTTATCCTGCACAGGTCACACTGTGCGTATATTTAGCACAACTCAGACCAAACTTCCTGATGTAAACATATATTAAAACATGAAAGAATACAATTTAATACAATACTGTTAAAAAAATGTGTGGTCAGTAACATTTTTGGGGAGAAATGAATACCCCCCCCCCCCCGCCCCCTCAAAAACTGATTAGATTGATCAAAAGTGATAGTCAAGACATTTATAGTGTTACAAAAGATTTATGTTTCAATTACATAAAAACAATGTACTGTATCATAGTTTCCCCAAAGATATTAAGCAGCACAGCCATTTTGAATCATTAGTTAAAGGGGTGGTAAACCACGATTTCACTTTTCTAACTTTAGCTAGTGTGTAATGTTGCTGTTTGAGCATAAACAACATCTGCAAAGTTACAACGTTCAAAGTTTAAAGCAAGGGGAGATATTTGCTTTTAAAGAAATCAATTTCTAAGGACTACAGCAAACGGCCAGTAGGGACTACTACACGTTCCTCCAGGGTCTCTGACATCACCAGCCCCAATATTTACATAAACCCCTCCTCCGAGAATATTAAATTGTTCAGCCTTCCTAGGGGGGTGCGTTGCAGTGCGTTTAACATACAACATGCATGCGTGTATGAGACAGAGGGGAACACGGTCGCATTTGCAGCAGATAAATGCTGCCCATCATAAATCAAAGCACGAGACAGACAGGGGTCGGAGGAGAAGACCGGAAAATGTGACATAATGGACAATATTCGTCTGTATTTGCAATCAGTACCGCCGCTGGCCGTTTTGATGCCCTATGCGCAATCACTGTATGATGCTGAGAGCATTTTCTTGTGGTGCCCCCCTGAGCACTTGGTGCCCTATGCGCAGCGCGTGATGCGCGTAATGGGAGCGGCGGCACTGTTTGCAATACACTGCCAGTGTGTGAATGCACGACGGGCGCGCGCGGCTCCCGCTGCACATTTCACGGAGGAAAGCTTCCACAATCTTCGCGAGTTCAATGCAGGATTCGCACAACAGCTTGTTCTGAAAGATGGATTTCGTTGTCTTTGCTGTTTACGGGCCACAACCTGTAAGTATGATTTATTTTTCGTCGATGTGTTTTCCTGTTATAGTTCGTATTGTTAATTGTACGTTGTAGCAAGGAAGTAAACATGACAACGCTGTTTGGCTCTGCAAACCAGTTTGTTAAATGCTCATTCATACTTAACGTTATCCGACAAACACCTAACGTTACAAACTTGTTTTTAAATCTCAACAGCGAACTTGGCATTAGTGTAAATTATTCTTTGATTAGAGCTTTTATGTATTGTTTATCTACAGGCATGCTAATCATGGTTCTGTGTTTGATTTGGATACTATAGTAAAGCCAATGTTTAGTGTTCATTCTTGCAACAGATAGTTGGCTATAATCGTTCTAAAAATACAAAAGTAACGGTGCCATTCAGTAGCGATCACTATAGATCCGCAGTCTTTACTCTTGAGAACTGAACAGGTTCTGCTCGATCATCTTCACTAAAATTGTCTGGGTCTGATTCGGGCTCAAATTGGTATGGTTTTATTGACGGCATTGTTTCTAATACTACCCAAAGCACAGTCTACCGGTAAAGGTAAGGGGCGTGACGTTTCCGACAAACGTGCATTAGGTGGTTAGCGAATCACAACACACTGGGCCAGCTAACCAATCTGAGCCCATTGCGTATTTTTGATGGATTGGCTTCATACAACCCGGAAACCATCAGACCGTTTTTACAAGGAGGGACAGAGCAGTGTAAAATAAAGGTAAAATATATGAAAAATAATGCAATTTTTTAAAAACGAAGCATGAACACATGTTACAGTGCACCCCACAAACACAATCAAGCCTTCGAAAGAGTGTGTTTTACCACCCCTTTAAGCATTAGTAAATAGTCAATTCATAATTTATAAAGCATTGATACACATTAGTAAGCAGTTTCCAAATGCAGCTATAATTGCTTTCTTCGTGATTTATAAGCATATCTATAATGTGTTTAGTAATTTTATTTTTATACTTTATTAATGATCAATTTATCATTTCTAAATTAAGTATTACATTATTTACAAACCAATTATTTAGGAGTTGTCAGTGGTTCATGAGATCATTTAGAAAGTGTAAATTAATGATTAATAAACTAATAAATATACATTTATCTTATTATTTAGAGTAATGGTTACTCGGTGTGTTTATTAACGTGTATTCCTACTGTATTTCATGATTAATTCAGGTAATTTATTAATTTATAAGTTGTCAGTTTAGTGAGCTCATCTAAAGTGAGGACTATTATGCCTTGTAAGCTTTTTACAAAAGAGATGTAAAGGCTTAGTTATCTTCTAGAAAAAGGAAATAAACACAACAGATACAGAACATAGAAATATTTATTTACAAATGCAAAAAATGAAACTGTATAACTGCACACCTGATGAAAAATAAACCTAAATATACCTATAAATGTGTAATGTGTCCAATAAACTGCCCTAAAAGTATTTAGACATTTAAGTCAAACTTAAAAAATGTACATGAATACCATTGTTAGATAACAAAATATTAAACCAAATTTTTTTATAGAAGCTTAGCAACATTTTTCAAGAAAAACGTTTCACAACATAAGGTGTAATGGGTTTAAAATTATAATATAAAGTACAAAAAACCACTGCAACATTTTGGAACATGTAGTTAGCACATTATTAACACTTGTGGATACTCTGGTAAGATGCCTTGAGGGGAACTGATTTCATACATCCGATAAAAATCACATTGGGACCATTGGTAAAGTTAATTGGTTATCTAATGCAATGAAATTCCTACATTTTAAAATGTGGTTCACAGGTCCAGAAGTTGAGTCACTGTTTGCACAAGTTAAGTAGTCTACAACGACTAATTCAGTGGCTCTTAAAGTGATAGTTCACACAAAAAGGAAAATTCTGTCACCATTTACTCCATTTACTCACCATTTAAACCTGTGTGAATTTCTGTGTTCTGCTGAACAAAAAGTTTTTTGAAGAATGTCTGCAACCAAAGTCGATAGATCCCATTGACTTCCATAGTGACTTCCATCACTGCGATCTGTCATTCAGAAACATGGCTTTTCCTATCACTGCTATGCTGACGACACTCAACTCTACTTCTCATTTCAACCAGATGATCCTACAATTGGCGTTTGTATTGCTGTCTGCCTGACAGACATTTCTGCCTGGATGAAGGAACAACACCGACGCCTCGTGTTGCCATTCCAAAGAGGCATGAAATCACTCTCACTGAGCTTTTCCTGGATCTCAATTCGAGCAGCCGAGTCTGTAGCCTAGGCCTGTCGCGATTGGTCGATACAATCGACTGCGTCGACACTGTTAATTAGTCGACGTCAGTATTTTTAGTCGACTGGGTAAGTTTGGTAAGATATGAAATTGTAGCCTATTAGTAGCTACCGGTAGGCTACTTTGACAGCACTCTAATAAGAGCAGTATTTCTTAATCTGCGTAAATATGTGTTGTTTTGGCAGGGCTGCCTGCTAAAATTCGCATTCCTGGGTCTGTATATCACATAATTGGGGTCGCTTCAACCCGCGGACTTGGCAACACAGTGCAGTTGAGTTCTGTTGACATTTGACAACTAACGTTATGCGTCGTTCCGTTGCTCTGATTGGTTGTAGGTCTATCCAATTGAGGTCTTTCCTGGTTCGGTTGAAACACGCCCCATAATCACAGCCCAACGGAGCAGTATCAGACTCAAATTCTGACTAGAATTGAGTATGACGACGTCAGGCTAGGGCAGGGCAGGAACATGCCGGCCAAGTGAGTTTTTAGGGTTTTTTAACCCTGATACAATGATAAAACAATGAATAGTAAGTTTTTTTTGTTATGTTGGTTTACAAATTTGCACCTTTTTACATTTTTACTCTTTTAGTTTTACATTTTGTCAAGGGCTTGTTTACATTTATATCTTTTTTTATAGTACACTACTGAAGGCCAACGTTGCAAGTTAAATGAAATGTTTTGAAGTAAAATTGTTGAAAATTATTGCGATAAATTAGTCGATAGATTAATCGATAAATTAGTCGATAGATTAATCGATATAAAAATAGTCGTTAGTGGCAGCCCTAGTCACTTTCAAAAAACATCTAAAGACATCTTTTTCAGCAGCACCTGACCAATCAAGAATAGCACTTTTTATTTATAATTTAAAAAAGAATTCTGTCCTATGTGTTCTGTGCTAGATTGACTGAGACTTGTTACAGCACTTGCATATTGTTGCCCTTGACTGTTTTAGTTGCTTCTATTGCTCTCATTTGTAAGTCGCTTTGGATAAAAGCGTCTGCTAAATGACTAAATGTAAATGTATGTTTTTTCCCTACACCAGCATTAGCTGGTTAAGTATGGGTTGAAGCATGGCAGCTAGTTTGAGCTGGTTTACACTGGTCCTTAGCCGGTTTAAGCTGGTCAAGTGCTGGACCTAAGAAACTAGCTCCAGCTCACGACCAGTTTATAACCAGCTCAGGACCAGCCTAAACCAGCTGCCAGCTTCAAAACATACCTAACCAGCATATGCTGGTTCTTTCAACAGGGATGGAAGTCCATCAACTGTTTAGTTCCCCGTATTCTTTCAAATATCTTCTTTTCTGATCAGCAGAAGAAAGAAATTCCTACAAGTTTGGAAGAACTTGAGAGTGAGTAAATGATGACAGAATTTTCATTTTGGGTGAACTATCCCTTTAAATGGTTTTGTTTCAGGACCCAGATTTTGCATTGGGCATCAAATTAAACAAAAAGGCCCTTAAAACCAAACATTATAATTTAGCCTCTTAATGTAATCAAGAACAGCATAGGCCGATATGGGGAATGAATAACAAGACATAAACTAACATGACAGACAAAAGGTCAATTGGCAAATTTGGTTACTGCAAGAGAACTTTAATGTACTGCATTTTATTTGACCTTTTGCAGTTTTGTTCATGGTTTTCAAGAATGAAGGGTTGTGTCGAGCAACCTCTCCATTTTGACACCTGCCTAACTTGACTAGCTTCTATCGTGATGAACTTCTGCCAAAATGCTTAAGAATTTGATTAGATGTTTATGCTCCCTTTTTAAAAGGTCACAAGTCTATCTATTTTGCTATGCTAATTATTAAGCACTTATACAGTCAGGGTTTTTGCATGTGGCATTGTTTTCCCCCTGCTGTCCACAATACCGGCAGACCTGCAGCCCATTTTTGGGCTGCGACCGACCAGTTGAGAACCACTGAACTAATTTAGCATCAATATCCAGAGCACAGCTGTTCCTTATGCACATGAAGATGCCTCCAAATGACCTGAAGGGTCAGATTCGAATAGGCCACCTTTCGCAGGCCTCACATATGTTGCAGATGATGCATTAGTCATGAACATTTAGCATACATAACTCACTTGACATTTATACTTTCTCATGTATAACTGATTGAAGACCATGTTTGCTCTCTCATTCCCTTTGACCATCTTAACATGAACGCTTCACAGGCCATCCTGTAGCATTGTATTTACTTTAGCTTCATCTTTATTTTTCAAGAAGCTTTGGTCACTACAGGACTTAATGTGTATGCTGCTCTATTAAAGATTTATTCGCATTGCACGTTTATTTATGAGACTAGAGGAGAAGAACAGAAGCTGAATGATTTATTAGTACAGTCCCTCCAGCCTATTTTCTGTTCATTTTAGAAACAAGAGAAAGGAAAGCTAAACAGAAAATTGCTTGTAAACAGACTACCCGTAGTTCCAAAAAGTGTGTAGTTGTAGTAAATGTAGTGACCACACTAAGAACAGTTTCTTAGGACCAGCTGATTCGTTCCCCACAGTGAAATTCAAATGAAAGAAATCTCTCAAGGAAGAAAAGCGATTTCCAGGAGGGATAGGCTGGCTAGTTTCCACTGTGAATAATATTGGTCAAAGGATTGAATTGTGTAAATGTGGAGCCGGTGGGTCAAAAAGACAGTCAGTCCCAAATTCACATGCTTCATCATGATAAGCTTGAAACCAACTGAGAACTGCTTTGTTGTAATTATTGGTTAATCGGGCAATCCAATCACAAGTTAATACGAAGATCTTTTTCCGCTACACATCCTCCACAGTGAGTGTGTGTTCTTGAGTGTGTCCTTTTACTTTTCTTTGCTGTCACAACACCTTTAGCAATGCAGAGGACTGTGGTGGAATCTGCTGAACTTTTCCCAAGACCCAGTAAAAACTTGTATTGATTTCACCCACACAAATCCTGATAAAAATTCCACTGACACAAAGAGGTTGCAAAGCTCAGGTTTGTGTGTGTCTGATTGCGTATGTGTTAGTTTTGCTGCTGCGGTTTTATCTCTAGTCTGAGATCAGCAAGAAGTGAGTGTTGGTAGGAATAGGAATTTTTTTATGCTTTCAAGTACACATGAGAAGCTCCTACTTCTGAGGTGAGCAGTCGGGTGTATTCAGTGTTTCTTCAACTATAAGCACTTTGGACCCTGTGCACTACAACATAAACTTTCTTAAAACACACTTTTAACACTTTCACTGTTTCAGCTGCCAACTAAAATGTCCAATAGTCTAAATACATGCACAAATAAGATTAACATTTCCACCACAGTGTCATTTTTAAGCACATCTCATAGTATGTACTGTATTTGACATCATTTTGTGGTAGAAATGGGCTTTTATACATTTAATATTTTTGCACAACTTAAAGGGTTAGTTCACCCAAAATTGAAAATAAAGTCAGTAATTACTCATCCTCATGTTGTTCCAACCATGTAAGACCTTCGTTCATCTTCGGAACATAATTTAGTATATTTTTGATGAAATCTGAGAGCTGTCTCACTCCTCCATAGGCTTTCAGAGGGAATGAAACTTGATGGCCCAGAATAGTAAGTAAAAACGTCATTTAAGGAGTCCAAATGACTACAGTGGCTCTGTATTAAGTCTATCATGCGACGAAAATACTTTTTGAGCGGAAAAACAACAAAAATAACGACTTTATCCCACTATTATTGTTCAATTTGAGCCTCTGACGAGAGTATATAGTGGGATAAATAGTGTGATAAAGTCGTTATTTTTGTTGTTTTTCCGCTCAAAAAGTATTTTCGTCGCATGATAGACTTAATACAGAGCCACTGTAGTCATTTGGACTCCTTAAATGACGTTTTACTTTTCTATTCTGGGCCATCAAGTTTCAGTCCCTCTGAAAGCCTATGGAGGAGTGAGACAGCTCTCAGATTTCATCAAAAATATACTAAATTATGTTCCGAAGATGAACGAAGGTCTTACATGGTTGGAACAACATGAGGGTGAGTAATTACTGACAGAATTTTCATTTTTGGGTGAACTAACCCTTTAATTGTACCACTAATATTGGCACCCTTGGTAAATATGAGCAAAGAAGGCTTTGAAAATAATTCTGCATTGTTTGTCCTTTTGATCTTTCATTCAAAAATTTCACAAAATTCTAACCTTTCATTGAAGTAAATCAATTGAAAGTGTGTGTGTGGGGGGCGGGACTCACATTATGAAATAAATGTTTTTCTCTAGTTCAAGTTGGCCACAATTATCGGCACCAAATTATTGCAACCTAATTTTCCCAAGATAACAGCTCTGAGTGTTCTTCTATAATGCCTGATGAGTTTGGAGAACACCTGACAGAGATCAGAGACCATTCCTTCATACAGAATCTCTCCAGATTCAGATCCATGTTGGTGCTTCTTATCTTCAGTTCACCCAACTCATTTTCTATAGGTTTCAGGTCAGGGAACTGGGACGGCCATTGCAGAAGCTTCATTTTGTGCTCAGTGACACATTTTTCTGTTGATTTTGATGTTTGTTTTGGATCATTGTCCTGATCCAAGAAATATGATTGCTCATATTTACCAAGTGTGCCAATATCTGCCAAAATATTTATCACAAAATAAAAATATCCTGCTAAGTGATATTTACCTTGACTTTACTTCATCATATCTCATATTGCATCTCAAGCTGCTCTTCACTGACACTGTCCGAGAGTGCAGACAGCTCCGTACGTTTTCGAATTGCTCTCGCGGTACTTTGATGTAATACATCGATCAGTCTGCGCAGCGCTGCTTCAAGTCGAACACATCTTTTTCTGTTGTACCAGTAGATAAGCATAAGGGAATACACCTGCATCACTTTTACACAATCTAAATTATAGTCACCTAGCAGATAATTCCTTTGTATAAAGCAAGTCGTTAACTGTACAATATCAGACAATAAGCTCTGTAAACTCAAATATTACTGAAATACACTGCAGCGAAATTACTTTGCAATTTGCAAAACCATTTGCTACAAAATACTGCAGAGCTGCATTCCACCCTCTTTCAGCATCCCAAATCACCCTTCTGAGTTAGCTTGGTCATTTACTCGCACAAAATGACTACAATATTTCCAACTCATTTCTTTAGGTCTCTCAGTCTTTCTCCCCCATCGCTCCTTCAATTTCTAATAATTACCCATATGGGGTAATAATATGATGCATTATCCAACCCCAAAAAAAGGGGACGCATGTGATTATTTGCCAGGCGAGTTGGGGAAAGGGATGCATATAACATAATTTCATTAGAGAAGATGGCTCTATATGTATTGGACAGGCATAAAGTGTACACTTACAGCCTCATTTGACAGCTGAAGCATGACAGGGCTAATCAGAATCTCAGCTGCCTTTCACTGGAACAGCGACACTGATGATTCACTTTAGAGTATCAGCATAAACCGAACACCCACTCATGCTACTGTTAAACAGCGGGAAACTGCGGCTATCATGGCTCTTCATCACCACATCCAAAAACTAGCATGACACAGCAAAGTGACAGAAAACACACACGCATGCCAACATGGTGTTTAACAGCATTTAATGAAGCATGCCATTTTGTTCTAATTTAGTTCTGCATGGGAACACAAGTTACTGGTGGGTTGCTCTCTGTATATATAGTAATACTATAGTGTGTTTTGACTTGTGCAGTCATATCCCAGCTAACAAGAACATTCTCAGAACTTTGGCTAACGTTTTGAACAAGGTTGTCTGGTCTTTAATAACATTCTAAAAACGTTAGCCTTAAAATATTATTTATACATTATTCTGAAACATTTAGTTGGATGTTTGGTTAACATTTCAAATGTTACTAGGGCCTACTTGTTTCAGAATGTTCAAAGAACATTCAAAAGTAACGTTCCTGTAAGGGCTTTTCACACTGCGCGTAACCCTGGGTTATCGTCATTCTAAACACCGATTTATGGAGCATTTCACACTTGTAGTTTAGATGCGGGTCTAGCACCGCTTTTTACCTGGGGTTATGAAACTCTGCTCCGGAGCAGTGTTAACTCCACATTGCGGTGCCAAACTTATACAGTGTGAAACGATGCAGTGTAAAAATGTTACAGCTAGACGCTTAGCAACAGACAACAATCACGTGCCTTGTATTCACGTGCTTTGGGCAGTCACGGAAACACTGTGCAATGTATACAAAAGCTGTGTCTCATTTCATTTAATTTTGAAGGCTGCATCCTCTGGAGGACACATCCTGTGAAGGATGCGGTATACGGAGTGTCCTTAATCAGAATTAAACGAGACGTCCTCCGTAGGACACACAGGCAGGAAGTATCACGTTGCTATGCCAACACGTTCACAGTGGAGTTGCGCTCTCACACGTTATATGAATGAAAATTATTTATAACTTGAAAATGACTATGAAATGTTTTGCCTTGACAGCAAAGCACTGTTCTAAACGTTTAAAAAATAAAATAAAATATCACAACACTTGTAATCCTGTTTACCACAACTATCTATTTGTGGTATATACAGCTTAAAAACAAAAACAAGCTTGAAACTACTTAAGTTTAAACACCACATCTTCGCTTGCATGTATATCTGCCGGCGGTGCCATTTTTTCAAATAATATTTAAAAAACACAATGGTTTTTAATGGCGACGCAAAGAATTGTGGGTTATCTGCAGCAACGAAGGATACACCTCATGCACACTCCGAATTCCTGAAAAGAAGGGCGCATTTGAAGGTCGCATTCGGAGTGTCCTACTAACTTTTTTGCAATGAGACAGCCTTCAGACGCATGCAGCCTTCAAATGCGACCTCCGGAGGATGCAGCCTTCCGAAATGAGACACAGCCAAAGAGTCGTTTCTGTATAGTTTACTGAAACAGGAAAGTGTCAAACGGCGATTGAAAACGTGACAATTGGAGTGAAGAAGAGACAGCTTTATTCTTACCTTTATAGTTTGAAAAATTTCACGCAAAAAAACTTAACACGCTCTAAAAAATAATGTGTTGGTAAAAAAAAAAAAAATGCAACAGTTAGCATCAATTTTAAAAAAGAGTTTACGTTTAACCAACAAGCTACATTGAGTTAGAGGAACTTATTAATTTGTAGCATAAACACACATTTTTAAGTTAATTACTCAAAAAAGTAAGTCACTCCACCTACCAGAGTTGTAGCCCTGAAACCAATTAATCTTATCTATTTCAGTTCAAACCAACAGCTATCATAGCGCATGCTAACATCTCTTATTTAAAATTTTTATTTATTGAAAAAGTAAGATATTACTTGTCACTGGCATTAGTGCAGTCATTGCTTATAGAGTCAATGTAGTGTTTACCTTCATGCATATACTCTTCAGCACAATGGTAACCACAAAAACTTCAACATTACAGAAACTCTTTTAAATGTCAAACATAACAGCATTGCTGCGTTCACACCAAATGCAAATAAACCGCCAAAATCGCGTCTACACGTCTAGTTAGACGCTTGAACATTTTGAATCCATTCGCGTGTACACAGCGAATTGGACGTGCATATAAATCGAGCGTTTGAAGAGAAATAGACACGATTTAAGGCGCTCCAGGAGAAATATGTCATAAAACACCACTCTGCCTCTTTTCATTTTCATTAAAAATATATATTAAACAGCAATAGCCACACAAATGTGGTCCAGGCAACGCACTACCTACATTATCTTCACTGCATGTATATTTAAATATCCTAAAAAAAAATTAAGTTATGAAACTTTTCTTTGCCCTCAGGCAAAACGATTTGGCAGACAACAAATTCAGGACATCAAAGATCATTCGTTAGATCTACACAAGACGAATTCTATCTCATGTTTAACCACTACAGAGACATCCGAGCCAGCGTCAAACGTCAAAAGGACTGGCCGAGGAAAGGTTGCTCTCGCCGGGGTTAATGAGCGCTGAGCGCCCAGATCTCACAACTCATTTTTGTTTTAATAGGCGCTCTCTTTATAAATAAACCACAGATTTGAACTTTAAACAATTACATTCTCACCTGGAAAAGTCTTAAAACTACATTTTGTGACACAATAATAGTATTTTAAAATTATGCGGGGTTTCTCATCACGTCACTTCACCACGTGACAGCAGCAAGCAGACTCCTGATTGGTTAACGCGGCGTGAATTGACGCCAAAGTTAAACATTTTCAACTCGGCCGTCAGATGCAAATTTGCTTCAAACGTGTGAATGCACAAAAAGCACCACTCGCGCAAGACACTCGATGCGCGAATGAGGCGGAATCGCGGACCTCCAGATGCACGTCAATGCGCCTTTCCATTGACTTAACATTTAAATCACTCGCTTCTGACGCTCTATTTGCGTTTGGTGTGAACGCAGCATAACAGGTCTTTCCCTTCACTAAAAACAAATAAATGAACACTTCATTTCAACATTTATTCTCCTTATCCAGTCCTATACAAAGCATGCTGGGAACTAGAAATCCACTACCCTAATTTCCGAAGTTATCAAGACAGTTTCATTAAGTTACTGCTACTTCATTTTTTTAAAGCCAATTAACGCATACATTTGAGTTTAAATTACAGATGATATCAAGTTGATGTAATGATCAACTAGCCTGACGTCGTCATACTCAATTCTAGTCAGAATTTGAGTCTGATACTGCTCCGTTGGGCTGTGATTATGGGGCGTGTTTCAACCAAACCAAGAAAGACCTCAATTGGATAGACCTACAACCAATCAGAGCAACGGAGCGACGCATAACGTTAGTTGTCAAATGTCAACAGAACTCAGCTGCACTGTGTTGCCAAGTCTGCGGGTTGAAGTGACCCCAATTATGTGATATACAGACCCAGGAATGCGAATTTTAGCAGGCAGCCCTGCCAAAATAACACATATTTTACCCCCCAAATGCCTTTTTTTCCCGGAGAACCCCCCCGGAAAGCTATTGGGCTTGTTTTTGGCTAGTTTTGAGTAACGTTAGCAATTGGGCGGGTTTTGTTGTAAAAACTTGGCAACCCTGTCTGCACGCACGCTGGAATAAGTTACGTTAGAAGAAAAAGATGAGTGTAAACGATCTTTGCCAGTGTTGTAAAAAAAGAATTTAAGGATACACAGAGTACTTACCAACACGATCATCATTTCTGAGAGAAATAGTAAAGGTGAATGCATATACGAACAAGTTCTCCCTTTAGGATTAGAACAAATTCAACCCAAGCCTACGCCTTTGATGACGTGGATGATTACGCCACTGTTTATCATCTGTCCATCATCGTCTAAAGCCCGCCCTGACAATTTCATTGGTCCGAACAGTTTCTGTTCGGGCATAATTACTTCTCTACGGATCAAGTCCAGACCGAACTGCCCGAGTTAAAATGTTGTGGGTGGGGCTTAGTTCGGCTGGCATCCAGGCTAATGATCAACATTATTATGTCAACAAAACGCTACAAAATAATGTTTTCAACTTAAAGGTCCCATGGCATGAACAATTCATTTTATGAGGTTTTTTAACATTAATATGAGTTCCCCTAGCCTGTATATGGTCCCCAAGTGGCTAGAAATTTTAATGGGTGTAAACCGGGTTCTGGCTGTCTTTCTCTGCCTTTGAGAAAATGAAAGCTCAGACGAGCTGATCTTGAATTTTCCTGTTATGACGTCATACCAGGAAAGGTTACCTCCCCTTCCTCTGCTTTGCCCGCCCAGAGCATTCAGAGAAAATGGATTCAGTTTATGTCAGCACAGGCTTTACAAACAGACTTTACAATATGGATTCAACAGCACCGCGACAAACAGTGAGTAACAGTGTTCATTAATGCCTGATCTGTGATCAGTGATTTCTGATGTGTAGCTAATCATTCAAGATCACTCAGACTTTCTTTCTAGATCGTTTAATGATCGCCGTCTTGATGCCCTAAGTGTAATGCATCAGTGAATCAAGCCAGTGACTAAAACGATCGTTTCTGTTAGTAGCATGAAACAAATCCGTTTTTTAATGAGTAAACTACAGAGAGCGATCAGAGAACACTCTTTATGATGTCCGGAGCTGTCAATCACACATCGCGAGTGTAACTGCACACTTGCCCAAATTGCCGTTATAATGAATGACGCTGTTATGCAGCACAGCGAAGCTCTTACTGTATTCATGTCGACGTCGTGTTTGCTGTTAGTTGTGGTGAAAGCATTTTGTGAGAGAGAACGTGTTGCAATGACGAGATCACTGCATTCACGCGATCAACAAGACTGCATGTGTACTCAATGCTCATCACTGCAGCCTTTCATGTGATAGGAATAGATCATAAAATAATGCTATAATCCACACTTTGACAATTCGTTCATCTCGACGGCTGTAATGTTACATTACATGTGTTACAAAGTTCGTAGAATAAGGTGGAAGAAGACAGAGTCAACGTGACTGGGACTGTTTATTCAGAACTCTCAGCTACAAATAAGCTTGCGCTAACAGCACAGGGCTCTCAACAACTCGTGGTTCACGAGCGCCCTGTCAGTCTCTCTCTCATGCATGCAGTGCGTGCAGTGCCTCGCTAAACCACGCCCCCTCCGCAACATAATCTGACACTCATTTCAAATGCAAAGATGTCAGCCAATCACAACAGTGGGCGTTTTCACTGAAGTCTCACAACAGACACGCCCCTTGAAACAGGGCATTCAGCCAGAGGGGTAATAACAGTATAGAAAAAATGCCTTTTATTTCTAAATTATGAAATTTTTTGATGTAAAAATCATACTAACAATAAAAGTACACCTCAGGAAACATTATAAAATAATAGAAAAATGCCATGCCATGGGACCTTTGAAACAATAAATCGTAATTTTTAACTTGCAACCATGAATTTATTTCAGCTGTGGTAACAAGTACCCTGAATTACTTTTTAGAGTGCAGGTCACGTGCTGTGTTTGTCCAATCAATAACACTGCCGCAAATATGCAAATAAGGACTTTAACCCGGGGTTTAGGAATGTGCAGTGTGAAACTGCAGCTTATAAATACCCAGGATTAGCTGTTAACCACGGGTATAGTATGAGCAGTGTGAAATGTGAAGCAAGATAACCCACGATTCCGTTTACCCATGGTTTAGAATGACCCAGGGTTAAATGTTTCAAGTGTGAAAAGTACAATATATGTACTATAATGTTTGCAAAATGATAAAACTTTCATATAATAAAGGGAAGAATTTTTTTTTTTTTTAAACATTTAAAAAAACTGAACCTTCATAGAACATTAAGATAATAGGGTGACCAAACGTCCTGTTTTCCCAGGACATGTCGTTTTCAAGTCCTGTCCTGGCCCTATATAACAATTTTCTATCCATGCAGAGGGGGCATACTTTAAATGTATTGAAATTAATAAGGAATCTTTGAGTAAACTTCGAGTATCATTTGTGTATCTCATGTTTTTCGGTTCCGAGTGTCCTGGTTATCAAAATATGGTCACCCTAATTAAGAAATAACATGAACAATAGCAAAACGTTTAGAACATATTTTTTGTTAGCTGGGATGGCATTTACGGCTCAAATGCATTGGCTAATCAGGTAGACCTCCATAGTGAATACAGATAATCGTTTGTGTTTTTACATGCCAAATTTTTTATAAAATAAGACTGAAAATGAGTGATACTAATAACAAAGGGAAAAAGAAAAGAGAAAGAATTGAACGATGCTTTTCTGGGAGCTGGATTACAGAGAACTTTTTGAGAAAGAGATTGTGTAAAAATCTTAAAAGAGAGAGAAAATGAGGAAAGAAAGTGACCGCTCTGGTTCCCCCCCTGGGTGCTGTTTATCCGGCGGAGGTGAGGTGTGTGTGGGGAGTGGTAGTGTGCAGTGTCCAGTTCCAGGCTGTTACAGATGGTAATTTTGTCAGAAATCACTGAGCTGCTGCCAGCTCCACGCTGGAGATACAGCAAGTGACGGTTGGTGTGCTGTGCCGAATCCTGCCTGTGAGGACGAGCCACCAGCTTTTATTCTCTCTCACTCATTCAGACTCACATGCACTGGATCAAACACTGTTTGCAAGGATTTAGCAAACTGACTGTAAGCTGCTATTGGAGAAATAAGTGCTTGAATTCTGTTTATGTTGGATTTATTGTATCTGTCATTATTTGTCTTTCAGCTTCTAATCTCTACACAGATATTTTAGTTCCAAAACCATGTGATTTCCTTTCTTCCTTAGACCAATCGGGAGAATTTTTTAAGAACTGTTCTTGCTGCTCTTTTCCATTACAATGGCAGTGTGTTAATGCTTCCAGGGATGCAAATGCACCATACAAAAATTCATAAAGGGGGGCCATAACTCTTTCATATTCCAAGTCTTCTGAAGCTAGGCTATATGATTTGTTGATAGATTTCAATAGGACCGATTCAAATTGCAGTTAACAGTTAACAGATCACTCAAGGGGAAAACTATCAGTGAACAAAATATTTCAATGTTGGTCTAATCCTCACAAAACAGTTTATTGAATGCATCAAAGGAGGTCAGAAGTATTGGAATATAGCACAGAAATTGCATTTATGGTGTCCTTTTTGAAGCTTGAAATTCGGGTTTGGAACAACATGAACGTAAGTAAATGATGCCAGAATTTTTTATATTTTTAAGTAAACCATTCCTTTAAGTAGAAGCAGGAAGTAAGTGTTCCATATGCCAGGCATTATATCGCATTGGGTATAATAACAATGCACTTTATCCTGTTACACAACGCTGTGTTAATCTACTGCATTAGTGCATACATGTTCCCTGTCAGGGGCAGGGCTTTATCTGTTTATCCCTCCATGGAATATATGTTACACATAATACAGCTTTTCAAACTACCTCTTTGCTAAGTGTTACTAAAATATTTCAACATGACATTATGACTTTGCGTTAACATACACGCCACTTTCTAAAACCAAATGGCGTTATCTGTACGCATTTTCAGCTATCTGTGTGATGTCTACGCCGTGTGATTCCGCGTGTATGTGTACGCCGAAACGAACCATCATCTCTGCGTGTATGTCTACAATCCCACTTTAGCAACTGTTGTCATTTACTCTTTTTAATGTAATTTTATGTACTGAATGACCAATGTTGTGGATAGCTAAATAGTATTTTACAGAAATTATCCAAAATATGGTAAAGTGTTGCTTGGGTAATAACAGTGACACAATCACACACGGAGATACTGGAATTTACCCCTCTAATACATTTTTAAATAATTCTTGAGAAATGCATGCTCTGAATTAACTATGTAGTCTTACTCAAAATGGACGTTGACAACATAAGCAAGGTCATCTATGTTTGCTCCAATGTAAATCAATGTTACTTACATTAAACTTCAATATGTAAATTAAATCACATTATTTATGTCATGAATAGGCTTCAAGGTAATAAAATAAAGGGGTTTATAATTGTTGAAATGTTTCCTAATGCTTTTAGGCATTGGGTAAGAAGCTTTTGAGTATGGCTGTTCCCAAAAACATTCGACTTGAAGCAACACTGCACAGAGCCACAGAACGATCAGTATATGACATACAAAGTAGACGGCTCCATTTGCTTTCTCCATATAGTGGACTTCAATGGGGTACAATGGTTTGAAGGTCCACATCGCAGTTTCAATGTAGCTTCGAGGGGCTCTACACCAGGGATGGGCAACTCCAGTCCTCGAGGGCCACTGTCCTGCAAAGTTTAGCTCCAACCCTGATAAAACTCACCTGCCTGTAGCCTTCTAGTAATCCTGAAGACATTGATTAGCTGGTTCAGGTGTGTTTGATTAGGGTTGGAGCTAAACTCTGCAGGACAGTGGCCCTCGAGGACTGGAGTTGCCCATCCCTGCTCTACACGATCGCAGACGAGGAATAAGGGTCTTATCTAGTGAAACAATGTAATTTTATAAAAAATATAAGCATTTATATACTTTTTAACCACAAATGCTCTTTTTGCTCTGTTCTGCGATGTGCCACACATTACGTCATCACGTTGGAAAGGTCATGTGGAAAAACTCCATCTCATTTTCTCCTCCAACTTCAAAATCATCCTACATTGTTGCTTTACATTTTTTTGTGAAGGCCGTTTGACTTAGTCTTTGCACATTCTCTTTGTAAATACTTGATCGGTACTTTCGCATTTGTCACGAGCAGGGCTTGACATTAACTTTTTTTGCTCACCAACCACTGTGTGGCTAGTGAAAATACTGAGTGGCTAATAACTTTGGAAAACCATTAGCCACACTTTTGACATTGATACCATGGGGAAAAAAACTGCCATATAGATATTTTTAATATTATCTCATGATTCCAATATAATTTGGCAACCGTCCCTTTAAGACGCACAGACCCTACTGTGCATGCACTTTGGGTGTGACCACAAAATCTTTGGGAATAAGTAAAATTAAAGGATTTGGTGACAATTTACTCAAACCCATGCCATCCAAGATGTTCATGACATTCTTTCGTCAGTGGAAAATACATTTTCTGGATTAAAAAATATTTTTTTGAGGAAAACAATTCAGGATTTTTCTCCACACAATGGACTTCAATGGCAACCAAAATGTTGAAGGCCAAAATGTCAAAGGGCATCGAAGGGCTTCAAAGGCTTTGCACAATCCCAGCTGAGGAATAGGGTCTTATCTAGCGAAATCATCAGTCATTAAAAAAAAAGTTCAATTTATATACTTTTTAAACTAAATTGTTAATTTTGCGCTGCTCTGCGACGTGCCAGGGATTACGCAATCACGTCAGAAAGGTCACGCTAGACGTAGGTAGAAGTACCGCCCTCATGTTTACAAAGCACTCGTACGAAGACTAATACAAACGTCCTTTAGCAAAAAAAAGGTTAAACAACGATGTCCGAAATGAGTAACGTTAGGCTACTAGAAGCTGTTTCAGATTTCAGTATCGATATGTATCGAAAAATCTATATTTTTAACAACACTATATTGCACTTAGTTTATTATTTCAGATATGTGACTACAATTAAAAAATGTATATCGCCTATTATAAAATTGTACCCGCCAAAGTGGCTAGTAGTGGTGGGTTGGCGGTTGTTAATGTCAAGCCCTGGTCACGTGTGACCTTTCCAACGTGATGAAGTAATGTGTGGCACATTGCAGACCAGAGCAAGAAGAGCATTTGTGGTTAAAAAGTATATAGATTTTTATATATTTTTTTAGAAAATGACAGATAGTTTCACTAGATAAGACACACCTTGTCTGGGATCGTGTAGAGCCCCTTGAAGCTGCATTGAAACTGCAATTTGGACCTTCAAACCCTTGTACCCCATTATTAAAGTCCACTATATGGAGAAAAATCCCGTAGTGTTTTCATCAAAAACCTTAATTTCTTTTCGACTGAAGAAAGAAAGACATGAATCCTGAATGACGTGGGGGTGAGTAAATTACCAGCAAATTTTATTTCTGAAGTGAACTACTCCTTTAAGAGCCAGTTCTTTTAGTGAATCGTTCAGAGTCCCTTGAAATTACTGTAACTGAATCATTCAGAGCGTTTACTGGATCAACACCTGACTGACTGAAATGCTACAGAATCATCAATAATGCATATGTGGAAATAAAGTACGTTCCGTGTACTTACAGTTTTGTGTTTCCGAAGTGCAGTAGTTGAACGTTTTAAAATTAAGAGCCGAATCAACATTATGGGTGTCAGTGTCAAGTGTTGGTGTCATTTTCGAGAATCAAACTACTTAACCACGCCTCCACGTAGGCTACGTCACTACGCCAGTTAGATATCAGGCTTCTGTGGAGGGAACACAATATTTTTTAATATAAGGAATTACGATATTGTCTACTGGATGAAACATATACTTTTGGTGTAATACATCTACCTGTGTATGCACTCTCTTATCATTTAGCCATAATATGTTTTACCGTTTTTTTGAAAGACGTCAGTCAGGAAAATGGGCGGGATTTTATCTCAGTAAGTTAATTTGACACTCTGCAATATCATATTTCTAATACAATATACCTCGTTATTAGTTACTTGTCAAAGAACGGATCCGTTTTGGTTTTCTCCAGTTTTCTTTGCATTCAAACGAACACTTCTAGAACATTCAGGTTAGTAACTAACAACTTAACTTACTTCACATTATTCACGCCACTAACAACAAACGCGGTATTTAACCTGGTCTGAAGAGTCCAGAGACATTCTTACATTTTTGTGTGAATAATGAATGGTCATTAATGTTATTGCTTGAGCTGTAAAATAAAATATGGCGAAGCTGCCACAGATGTTCATGAAATTAAAGTCTACTTATGTTACAAACTGTATCCGCAGTCCACAAGCTAACGTTACATCGTTTTGTTCAAATGTAAGCCTTTTTGAGTACATTTAGTATACAAAACTAAAAGTTTGTCTTATCAATGGTTTTGTTCTGGCTAATTTATCTTACTTTCTGCAGTTTTAGAAATATTTGGGTAGAAAATATTTGGTTTGCCACAGAAGTTGAATCACATTTTTAAAGACGCATTTCCCAATCCTGGTCCTGGAGCACCCTGACACTGCACGTTTTTCATAAGATTATGATTAGAGCTTATTTATTTAGTTATAAAAGTTTCATAACTTTATATGAAACCTATATATTTACAGTCGTATTGATACTTTATACTGAACAGAATATATTATTGCTTTTTGGAGGTTGCCAGGACACTTGAAAAAGTGGAACTTTCTTGAGACTGCAAGATACCAAGGATATGACAAGTATATATGTGGATGAGGCAATAGGTCTGCCCAAGGAGAAAGTGATTGTGGTAAGGAAAACTTTTTCATGCTTTTTTTTTTTAACTTTTATTTTCATTTTGTCTGTTTAGGTTGAACCGTATCATGCTGCTGTTTCTTCCTCCAATCACAAAAGGTCACTCATAATAGGAAAGCGTTCTCCTCCGGCATTTGTTGACGTTTCTGAAGGTATTTTTTCAATTATATTGTAAATTAAAGTGCAGAATGAGTCTTGCTTTATTTGTTCATCTTGTATTTTGACAATGCTGTTTTACCTTTCATTACAGGTTGGTACAAACATGCAGACCTTTGTGTCTAGTGTTAAAGGAACACTCCACTTTTTTTTTTAATATAGGCTCATTTTCCAACTCCCCTAGAGTTAAACAGTTGAGCTTTACCGTTTTCGAATCCATACAGCTGATCTCCGGATCTGGTGGTAGAACTTTTAGCATAGCTTAGCATAGATCATTGAATCCGATTAGACCGTTAGCATCTCGCTCAAAAATGACCAAAGAGTTTCAATATTTTTCCTATTTAAAACTTGACTCTTCTGTAGTTACATTGTGTACAAAGACCGACGAAAAATGAGAAGTTGTGAACTATACTCTCATTCCTGCGTAATAATCAAGGAACTTTGCTGCCGTATCATGGCGTTTCAGGCTCTGCATAAAATCATTGCGCCTACTGCACCCATGGTATCGCAATTCAATGATCTATAAGCTATGCTAAAAGTTCTACCGCCAGATCTGGAGATCGGCTGAATGGATTCGAAAACGGTAAAACTCAACTGTTTAACTCTAGGGGAGTTGGAAAATGAGACTATTTTCAAAAAAAGTTGAGTGTTGCTTTAACACGTTCCAGCCTGTCCTACTCTGCATTAGGGAACACAAATCGAGTATCCAGAAACTTTACATCATCGTGGACAAGAAGGCAATTAAAAGCAATATGCAAGTGTCTTTGACATTGATGAACTGTTCAAAGCTCACTTTGTATTCAGCACATCAGCGAGGCACTTTACAGTTGCACCGCAGCAGACGTCAAGGATAAAGGAACTGAGAGGTACGTTTATGATGTTATTGATTAGTCAGGAATGATCATTAAATGTTAAAGGGTTTAAACTTTAAACATTTTCATCATGTCCTCTTTGCATACAAGAGGAGAGTTTTCATCATTGGTAATTAAAATAGCTTTTCACTTGTTAAAACATGATTTTGTTTGTTTAGTTTTTTTGTTCTTGGGATTTTTCCATAAAAACTTGAAACACGCTCGCTCCGGTCTGTATCTGATCTATATGATCCATGTGGTGAGCGTTGTTAAAGGGTTAGTTCACCCAAAAATGAAAACTCTGTCATTACTTACTCACCCTCATGTCATTCCAAAGCTGTAAAGACCTTCGTTCATCTTCAGAACATTGAAATCCGAGAGCTCTCTGACCCCTCCATAGACAGCAATTTAATTAGCACTTTCAAGGCCCAGAAAGGTAGGAAAGAAATTGTTAAAGTCATCCATGTGACTCCAGTGGTTCAACCTTAATTTTATGAAGCGACGAGAATACTTTTTGTGCGCAAAAAAACAAACAAAAATAACGACTTTATGCAACAATTTTTCCGTCAGTGTCAGCAGTTTGCGTTGTTACCGCAAGTGCATCGCTTCCTAGTTTTATGTCAGTCGCCAACTCACCACACTTCATAAAATTAAGGTTGAACCACTGGAGTCACATGGACGATTTTAACGATGTCTTTCCTAAAGTGTTAATTACATTGCTGTCTATGGAGGGGTCAGAGAGATCTCGGATTTCATCAAATGTATCTTAATTTGTGTTCCAAAGATGAATAAGGGTCTTACGAATTTGGAACGACATGAGGGTGAGAAATTAATGACAGAATTTTCATTTTTTGGTGAACTAATCCTTTAAACTCACTGCGACATTGCGGGCAGAAAACGCTCTCATGCAGTGCCGATATGTTTGAATTCGTAATACAGTGCAGTGATTGGTAGGGCTGGGTATCGATTCAGATGTTCCAATTCGATTCGATTTCGATTCACAAGCTCTCAAATCGATTCGATTTAGATTCTCGATTCGATTCTCAATTCAACTCAATTAATATAGATTTAATACAAATTTATAAAAAAAAGAACAATGAACATAAGTTTACAAGTGAGTAATTAAAAAGAAATGATGAGCCACAAACAGGGCCTGAAATTAACACCCGACCACGCGCCAAATGCGGGTGAATTTTGCGATTGGCCGGTAAGACTGTCAATCTACCTGCCACATTGGCAGGTAGCCAATGAGAATTGAGTGATTCATTGGGCAGTTTGATAGGATGCGACTGCGTTCATGCGATCGGAAAGAAGAGGAGGCCCTTCTCTGACTACGTTTGGATGTGCGAGTATTAAACTGTTGGTGAGATGGGACGAGATAATAATGCAACGCTGACGTAGGCTACAGTACAATGACAGTTGCACAGATGCGTGTGCGTGTGCATGTTGGGAGTTGGGAAGTGGTGAGAAAATGTCCGGTACGCGGTAACTTTACCAGTAATAATAGTATTCATTTGGTTCTGTTTAACCGTTCCTGATCGTGACTAAATCAGCCATCAATACAGCCGCGTGTGATGTGTTCACATATGAGCTGCAGTAGGGCTATATCTGTGGACTCAGATTAGCAGCAGTCAGTATGACTGTCTGTGACACGGGACATCAATGAATAAAAATATTTAAAAAAAATTATATTATAAGAGTTATTATTACTTTTTCGTTAATGACTTGACAGCACTTAAATGTGTATTCTTACAAGTTAAAGAACAATGTTTGTGGGACAAGTGGATTTTTGAAGGGGCAAGTGAAAGAGAATTTTACTTGACAGATTAAAACATGAAAGCAAGAAAGATTCTGCATTAATTTAGCATAAGTGGCGATCGATAGTGGATAATAATATAGCCAAATGTATATAATGTAATAAACTAACGGTAACAATGTTGCGCTGTTGACGCTCGCGCAGCCTCTCGTGGAGAAATCAATGCTACTGAATGATTCAGTGCTTTGAATGAATCGTTTGTATCAAAGATTCAATGACCTATCCATAAACGACTGCCTCATTCTTTGAACGAATCGACTCAATGACTCGCTCATTAAAACGGTCACCTGCTGCCACCTACAGGTGGTTTACTTTCATGTTTAAACATTCTTTCCAACTTTTCTTATTTGTATATTCAAAACTATTTAAAACAATCTCATAAAATGTTTTAATGCAGTAATTTTTCAGTGTAAATTATTTAATTTGATTGGTAACAGCCCTACAGTGTCTTATTATTCTAATTTAATTTATTGATCAAATTTAGAAATATAAACTGAAAGCTGAAGCATAGCCTATATTTAATAAGATTATGGAAAAAAAGGCCCTTTATAAGGTATTTTTAAGGTAAAAATATCAAAGATATGCAGATTTAAATATGTTAAAGCTGATTGAACACTGTTGAGAATATTTCTTCAGAATAAATTATATTTACAACACACACACACAAATCCGGACATGCACGTGAACAGGCTTAATGTAGAGGAGGAAAAAAAAGTGGCTGGTAAAAAGTCACTGGTGGGTGGTGGTCAAAAAAGTTCATTTCAGGCCCTGGCCACAAACCTGTATATTAAACCCTTTTTGTTTTAGGTACACTCGGGTACATTAAAACAGAACCCATCTCTACATTTCAAATGCATGCAATTGTTAAATACTATACAGTTTTGATGCAACTTTATAAATTTGTGTTTTTATGGATATTTTGATATGGATATTTAAAACATAAAAAGGATATTGGATGATTTACAGTACACGACAATCTTTTCTTGTGATTTTGTCACACGTCATGTGTGCAGTTACTTTTCATATACGAGAAGTAAGTTCATACATGGACGCAAGTAGTTTCCATGGTAACAAACAACAATTCCATAACCAGTGTTACCAACTTAGCGACTTTGTCGCTATATTTAGCAACTTTTTTTCAAAAAAGCGACTAGTGACAAATCTAGCGACTTTTTGGACAAATGTCAGCTACTTTATTTTACAAATGTCGCCAGTACTGTTCTGTAAGCGCGAGGTCTTGCTTTCTCCCGGCCGTCACACCTCTCTCTGCATTTACAGCATTCACATGTAACATTATGTAATCAATTTTTAGCGGTTGTGTGCTTGGATGTGGGGGTGTTCACAGATTTGTAGCATTACTACAGCATTTCACCTCAAAATTACAAACGGCGACAACGCACCGGAAGCCCTGGAATGAATGAATGAATGACAGGCGCGCCTCTCGCTCCGTTATAACATCGCGCAAGGCAAATGGGTGACATCTAGTGGAGAAGACTAGTAATTAGATTTACGTTAATCGTATGTTCAATATTAGTGGAAATAAATATGGAAAAAAATCGATTCGTGGCCTTTAAGAATCGATTTTGAATCGACCACATTTTAAAAAACGATTAATTGAGAAATCTATTTTTTTGCCCAGCGAGCTCATTCTCATGAATAAATGCAGAGGACTGCCTGATGTAGAATCGTCCGCAGCCAGTCACACACTCCGAAGGCATGTTTCTACCTCACATTCCTTCGACTTTGCTTTTCAACCCGGGAGAACGAAATTGCTCAGAAAAACACAAAAATAACCAATTTCCACATATTGGTAAAATGTATGAGTGCTTTTAGTGTTTTGAGCGATGTGCAGCCTGTACGTATCTGTGCATGTCTCAAAAAATGGGTTTTGGGGTTTTTATGATCCTTTAAATTTTGAGGTTACCATACAGGCTGTGTGGAATATGACTATTTGTACTTTTAGCTCAGTATATTACATAGACTACAGTATGCCACAGAAAAAAATAGAAAGCTTTACACTGGTGTTGTTAGTTTAATTGAATTCTGACTAATTTGAGACCACTGCACCACTACTCCTCCTTGGAGGTCAAATTTAGCTCTGTTAAGTTTTTTTTTTTTAAAGTTCTCTATAGAGATTGGGACAGCCTACTACATTTTTTCCATTTGTTATACCGTGCACAGGACTAGGAATGTCTATTTTAAAAAGTACTTTTTGATTTAGTTTGATTTCTTTAAAAAAGTTTTTTCACTTAATTGATTTTCTAGCAGATCAGTGTTGCAATGTCACATTATCAATATTGTTTGTGGCATTTTTTTGACCTGCAAAAAAACAACAACATGCAATTTTTCTCATTCTCTCTCTTTCTATCGCGACACCCAGCTTACAGTGATCCCCTTTTCACCCCTAGCTCTGTCTAATTTAATCTCATGCATCGATGAGTTTTAATTAATATGATTGGCTGTGGGATTCTCGCACTGTTACATTGTATTTTTCTGACTTTCTGAGGGTGACAGGCGTTAGGGAACTAAACAGCAAACATACATACAATATACAAACCAACAATCCTCCCTAAACCAGCAATCCTCTCTATACAACCAACCCCACGGGGAGAAGAAGTGATACAACTGCAGTAGTTCTAATCATGTTCCTGCTGGTGCTTTCCGGCTTTGTCTCTTGCTTATCTATTGTCCACTTGCGATATCACACACACACTATAATGTGGCGTTTTTGTAAGGAGGGGGGGATGTCCTCTTCAGTCGGCTTTCTGTATTGATATGGCTGTTTACTTAAAATGTGGCAGCGTCCAGTGCAGCTTCTCAAAGTCAGACAGAAATTGCAATAACCAAGACGAAGCCTCCATGTGTTCATTCAACTATGTGTGTCGTTTTTATAAGGCAGAGCCAGAAGTCGCACCCTATTTTCCTTCTGGCGTTCACTGGATCGATAGAGGTTAACTATCAAGTGACCTTTTGTGTGTTTTTTTATGTGTATGTGTATGAAAGATTCTGGGACAGGGTGTCTGGTACAGTGTGGTGTGCTGCCTTATAGTTGTGAGATGCCGGCTTACCCTGTAATGATAAGAGAGCGCAGAGTAATTACAGGCGCTGCTTCAGTGAGCAGCCAAGGGCATCTGTGACTCCCCTCCCTGACTAAGGCCAAACTACCAGGGCTTCCCTCAACCTTTATTAGGACTCCCCACCAGTCCCCCCCCCCCCCCCCCTCCCTCTCTCTGCTGTCTTTCAGTCTGCATCTCTCAGCAGTTTTTCCCCTCTTATCTTTCTCACGTTTCCCATTCTTCTGCTCTCTCTCTATTTCTTCCTCTTTCATCAGATCTTCCCTCTTGGTCTGTTCTCTTTCTTATCTTACCCCATTTCTTATACGTTCTATCTATTGGAAGGGTTTTCAATGCATCATATACCTATGAGGATGAAAAACAATTACAGTAGACCAAATTTACTTAGAATTTAGCTTAACTGTAATAAAAACTGTTTTAAAAAAACTGCTGCGGATATGCACATTTAAATGTGATCCCTTAGGGGCCTCTAATCATGTTATTTGAAATGCTTGTATGCGCTGCAGTATTCTGTTTGCTTCTTTAATTCAGCTGTGCACAAAACCAAACAACTTTTTGGGATGGTTCTTCCCAAAAATATTAGATATTTCATTTAACTTTCTTCATAGAAATGAAAGCTTTATTCGTTTTTCCATTTTGAATGAGGATAAAGATGACTGAAACACAGAATTTGCACAAAATTAAAGTTCATTTAGCTGAAAACAAAACATAAAGTTTACATATTGTTATTCTAGCATAATGTGGTCATTGTGAACTGTATCCACTCTGCTGACATGCTTACCTATTGCAGCTTTGTCCATGTTGTTTGCACAAAATAGACACTGACACAGTCAAAACGTGTCATCAGAGAAGCACTAATTAAAGGTCCCATGGCATGAAATTTTCATTTTATGAGGTATTTCAACATTAATATGAGTTCCCCTAGCCTGAATATTGTCCCCAAGTGGATAGAAATGTTGATCGGTGTAAACCCGAGTTCTGGCTGTCTCTCTCTGCCTTTGAGAAAATGACAGGCCAGACGAGCCAATCCTGAAGCCTCCTGTTTTGACGTCCAAGCAGGAGCGGTTACCTCCCTTTCCTCCGCCCAGAGAATCTGCCACGCCCATGCAAACACTCGAGATCATTAACGTTACTTGTGAATGCAGGCAGTTTCTCAGTGTTTGGATGTACAAATGAAAACAGAAGTCTTTCTTCAGTTCCTTCTGATCTGTGATCAGTGATCTCTTATGTGTAGCTAATTATTTATTATTCGTGCACACGCAGCGGCTTCTCTCTCTCCAGACAGAACGGTGTTTTCGTGTTTTCTATCTTGTGAGTCAGTGTTTTTGTACGTCCTCGTCGTGTCTACCGGTTCTAAAATGTGCATACAGTCTTTTCTGTTTAACATCAGCAGCCACATCTTTAGAGATAAACCTCACACACGCCGAAGCTCGGCCTTCAACATCCCCGACCCCCAGTACTGCATCTGGCCCACAGCGGAGGCACCAAACGCGGCGTGAGATTAAGCAGAAGGAGGGTAAGCGTGAGAATATCTGGGCTAGGCTAGCCATCTTTCCCCACAATAAACTGGATTACATTCGATTACTGTTGTTGTGTCTTTGTTTGCGCTGTGTAACGTTACTCAATGCGCGTCACTGACGCTATTCATATGATTGGAACATATCTAGAAATAATGCTATACTCAACACTTACTAACTCGTTCATCTCGCTGTAATGGTACATTGCATGTGTTACAAAGTTGGTAATAATGATGAATACGGACTCGGTGTGACTGGGACTCGTGTTTATTCAGAACTCTCAGATACAAACACAGTAAACTCGCGCTGACTGACAGCGCTCTCATAACTCAGAAGTTACTATAAATAACTTTGTTAGCAATCGCTCCGTCTCCATGATGTCCGGTTCGCGAACGAATCATTCTTTTGAATCGGTTCTTTTTAGTGAACCGAACCAGTTCACCAAATCGGACTGAATCGTTCTAAACGGTTCGCGTCTCGAGTCAGCGCTGATCCATCATTTACTAAAGTTACTAACTTTCTGACATGAGTGACAGCCCCTCCGACTAGAAATAGACTAATAACCTGAAGTATATGCTAGTAACTACAACAGTTCACCCTGAACTGAGACTGAGAACTGATGAGAAGTGAACTCAGGTCCATCCGTCGCTCGTGCCTCGTTAAACCACGCCCCCTCCGCTCATTTAAAATGCAAAGATGTCAGCCAATCACAACAGTGGGCGTTTTTACTGAAGTCTCACAGCAGACACGCCTCTTGAAGCAGGGCATTCAGCCACAGGGCAAACAGCAGTATTGAAAAAATGCCTTTTATTTCTAAATTATGACATTTTATGATGTAAAAATCATACTAACAATATAAGTACACCTCAGGAAACACTATAAAATAATAGAAAAATGCCATGCCATGGGACCTTTAAACATCACTGTTTTTGGGATGTTCAGCCCTCCAAAACTTTTTCAGCCTAAACTGAAATATTTTTTACATTTTTTTAAAGAGCATTAGTCATTTTAAGGTCTCTTTGAATTAGGACTGTCAAGCGATAATATATGTGTGTGTACTGTTCATAATCTATTATTTATATTTGAATTCACACATAAATATATGTAAGAAATATTTGCATGTATATACTGTGTGTGTGTGTGTGTGTATATATATATATATACTGGTTCGGTGCACGCGTGTACTGAATGGTTTCCGATTGCAATCTTTAACAGTTGGCTTGTTTTAGCAGAACACACTTCAGTCCGAGTTCCCACACGAACATACAGGGAGTGCAGAATTATTAGGCAAGTTGTATTTTTGAGGATTAATTTTACAACATTAATAATTAAACAACAACCATGTTGTCAATGAACACAAAAAACTCATTAATATCAAAGCTGAATATTTTTGGAAGTGGTTTTTAGTTTTAGCTATTCTAGGGGGGATTATCTGTGTGTGCAGGTGACTATTACTGTGCATAATTATTAGGCAACTTAACAAAAAACAAATTTATACCCATTTCAATTATTTATTTTTACCAGTGAAACCAATATAACATCTCAACATTCACAAATATACATTTCTGACATTCAAAAACCAAACAAAAACAAATCAGTGACCAATATAGCCACCTTTCTTTGCAAGGACACTCAAAAGCCTGCCATCCATGGATTCTGTCAGTGTTTTGATCTGTTCACCATCAACATTGCGTGCAGCAGCAACCACAGCCTCCCAGACACTGTTCAGAGAGGTGTACTGTTTTCCCTCCTTGTAAATCGCACATTTGATGATGGACCACAGGTTCTCAATGGGGTTCAGATCAGGTGAACAAGGAGGCCATATCATTAGATTTTCTTCTTTTATACCCTTTCTTGCCAGCCACGCTGTGGAGTACTTGGACGCGTGTGATGGAGCATTGTCCTGCATGAAAATCATGTTTTTCTTGAAGGATGCAGACTTCTTCCTGTACCACTGCTTGAAGAAGGTGTCTTTCAGAAACTGGCAGTAGGACTGGGAGTTGAGCTTGACTCCATCCTCAACCCGAAAAGGCCCCACAAGCTCATCTTTGATGATACCAGCCCAAACCAGTACTCCACCTCCACCTTGCTGGCGTCTGAGTCGGACTGGAGCTCTCTGCCCTTTACCAATCCAGCCACGGGCCCATCCATCTGGCCCATCAAGACTCACTCTCATTTCATCAGTCCATAAAACCTTAGAAAAATCAGTCTTGAGATATTTCTTGGCCCAGTCTTGACGTTTCAGCTTGTGTGTCTTGTTCAGTGGTGGTCGACTTTCTGCCTTTCTTACCTTGGCCATGTCTCTGAGTATTGCACACCTTGTGCTTTTGGGCACTCCAGTGATGTTGCAGCTCTGAAATATGGCCAAACTGGTGGCAAGTGGCATCTTGGCAGCTGCACGCTTGACTTTTCTCAGTTCACGGGCAGTTATTTTGCGCCTTGGTTTTTCCACACGCTTCTTGCGACCCTGTTGACTATTTTGAATGAAACGCTTGATTGTTCGATGATCACGCTTCAGAAGCTTGGCTATTTTAAGACTGCTGCATCCCTCTGCAATATATCTCACTATTTTTGACTTTTCTGAGCCTGTCAAGTCCTTCTTTTGACCCATTTTGCCAAAGGAAAGGAAGTTGCCTAATAATTATGCACACCTGATATAGGGTGTTGATGTCATTAGACCACACCCCTTCTCATTACAGAGATGCACATCACCTAATATGCTTAATTGGTAGTAGGCTTTCCAGCCTATACAGCTTGGAGTAAGACAACATGCATAACGAGGATGATGTGGTCAACATACTCATTTGCCTAATAATTCTGCACTCCCTGTATTAAGTATTCAGTCCATTTTATCACAAAATTCAAACAATAAATGCCGTTTTGACGCTCTTTAATGTGACGTGACTAATCACGGATCACAGTTCAAGCGCCCGCGCGGCACGTGTGAACGCGATCATCTGTGAACGCTATCGATCATCTCTTCCTAAAGAATAAACATGAATGAACATCTGAAGGTATGTTGAGGATACATTACAACTTACTGTCACGTATCATATATGGTGTAATCGCTCAATCAGTGTTTCAACGGCGGAAAGACCTCAATATAACTGCTTGTAAACTAAACAATGTCATGTAGCATCACATTTACATCAGAAGTCATTCAGTGTCCACAGAATTTTATTCACTAGAGAAATCAACTCTTTCACTAAATATATGCACTATATTAGCCTATATATATTCAACTTAACCTGTTAGTGATGTCTTAATTATTTAATGTATGTTTAAATACACGTCATGAAAATGACAGACACTGTGTATAAATGATTATATTTCAACAACGATTATATCTACAAAAAAATATTTTATAATTAGATTTAGAAGTTATTGCAAAAACTTCCTTATGTGAAGTTTACATGTTTGCATACTATGCTATTTGTCTGTTGATTATTATACCTAAAAATAAATAGTAACTGAATTTAGGCTAATAGTTTGGGCTCTGTTGTTAACCTTTTATATTAATGTGCAAGTAAGGGCTCCCTATATAGTTTACAGCAATATCTTCAATAAACTTTGTTATAATTTAATTCATTACAGCTCTGTCTGTCAATGGATCACCAGCTTTCTGACAGACAGACAACAGCTAGTCAGAATGGGCAAAATCATGTCCGACAGCCGCACCATCAGCACTGGTGCCCCACAAGGATGTGTTCTCTCCCCACTGCTATTCTCCCTGTACACCAACGACTGCACCTCTAAAGACCCCTCCACCAAGCTCCTGAAGTTTGCAGACGACACTACTGTTATCGGCCTCATCCGGAATGGTGACGAGTTTGCGTACAGACAGGAGGTGGAGCAGCTGGTTCTATGGTGCAGGTACAACAACCTGGAGCTGAACATGCTCAAAACAGTGGAGATGATAGTGGACTTTAGGAGAAACCCCCCTGTACTCCCCCCACTCACCATCATGAACAGCACTGTGGCTGCAGTAGAGTCATTCAGGTTCCTGGGCACCACCATCTCTCAGGATCTGAAGTGGGAAACGCACATTGACTCTATTGTGAAAAAAGCCCAGCAGAGACTTTACTTCCTCCGACAGCTGAGGAAGTTCAACCTGCCACAGGAGCTGCTCGTACAGTTCTACTCCGCTGTCATAGAATCCATCCTCTGCACTTCCATCACCGTCTGGTTTGGCTCAGCCTCCAAAACTGACCTCCGAAGACTACAGCGAATAGTCCGGACTGCTGAGCGAATCACTTGCACTACTCTTCCCACACTTCTAGAACTGTACTCATCCAGAGTGAGTAAAAGGGCACGCAAAATCACTCTGGACCCCTCACACCCAGGACACTCTATGTTTGAACTGTTACCGTCTGGTCGGCGCTACAGAGCACCGAGAACAAAAACATCCAGACATAGAAAAAGCTTCTTTCCTCAGGCCATCTACCTCATGAACAGTTAAATGTTCACCTTGAGCAATAAATGTGTGCAATAAACAACTTCCGTCAGACTCTGTGTATATAGCACCTTAAAAATGTGTAAATTTGTATATTTAAAACACCTGTAGATCCTATAGCACCCGTATATACATATTATACACCCCACTGTGCAATAAATGTGTGCAATACTTTACCTCAGACATTTCACATATAGCACCTTATAACTTATATGTAGTACCTATATTTACAAAACATCTGTACATATTCTATTCCATCCGAAGCGCTTCTGTCACATTGCATTTCCACCATTGTGTGTTTAACTTACAAATTTATTTTTATGTTACTTGTCTCTTGTCTTGTCAATTTACATTGTGTACTGGAAGCTTCTGTAACCAAAACAAATTCCTCGTGTGTGTAAGCACACCTGGCAATAAAGCTCATTCTGATTCTGATTCTGATTTAAGGACAGACACTTTTTTTCAGTAAACCACTATTTAATAAAAATAAATAAAAAGCAATTTTGTAAAACTGCTGTACCGAACCCGTACCGAACCGTTGTGTACCGTTACACCCCTAATATATATAAAATTTATACTAAAAATATGAATAATAAAATTGTGCTGTGCAATTGATTAATTGCTATTAATCACATCCAAAATAAAAGTTTGTTGGCCCCACTTTATATTAGGTGGCCTTAACTACTATGTACTTACATAAAAAAATAAGTACAATGTACTTACTGTGTTCAAATTGTATTGCAAAACACTTTTGCTGATATTGAGGTGGGATACGGGTAGGGTTAGGGACAGGTGTGGTGGTATGGGTAAGTTTAAGGGTAGGGTTTGGTGTAAGGGAAGTGTCAACTGTGTAATTACAAGTGTAACTACAGAAATTAATTACAGATGTAATTACATTAATTAAAATGTTAGTACATAGTAGTTAAGGCCACCTAATATAAAGTGGGTCCGTTTGTTTTTACATAATATATGTGTGTGTACTGTGCATATTTATTATGTATATATAAATACACACTCCTTCATATATTTAAGAAATATTTGCATATACATTGTATATACATTCATATAATTTATCTTGTATATAAATAAACCAATTCTTAAATGTATACATGCATGTGTGCGTGTATTTATGTATACTCATATAATTTATCTTGTATATAAATAAACCAATTCTTAAATGTATACATGCATGTGTGCGTGTATTTATGTATACTGTACATAATAATTATACACAGTACACATATATTATGTAAATACAAACTTTTATTTTGGATGTGATTAATCGTGATTAATCATTTGACAGCCCTACTTTGAATACATTTTAGAATCCCTATACTCAACCTTAAACATTAACTACCCATCATATCAGAGGGAAATAAGAATTCCCGAACCTTAATACTAAAATCTGGTTGGTTGATCTTAATATTGTTCCAGGTCCAGCAAGATTGTTGATGTTTTACTTCTTGAAATCCATGTGAAAATGTATACTTTATGTTCTTCCCATGTTCATCATCTATTTTCTTTCTTTAGTTCTTAACCATTGCTCTCTACTGAATGAGGTCTTTTTAATTTCATCTGTATGTTAGATTCACTGTTTGAAGTATCAGCAAAAGTAAAAATGGCAGGAATAAGTAAACTAGGCACCAATGGACTTGCTCTAGCACACATTCTCTAAGGCTTTTCAAAAACAATTGTTTATGGGTATTGGGTATTAATATTTTGCAGGTCAATAATCCAGTCGGACTCTTCAATCTTTCTGTCTTGTATGTTTGACATGACCTTGTCAGCATCATTGTGTGACCTCAAGGGTCCTTCCCCTGAGATGACAGCTGTGTCAGATTCAATCATCCTTTATTGTGAATTGACTAAATGAGAGATTGAAAGTATAGATAAATGCTGACCAACGAGCTGTAGAGCAAGCTGCTGAATGTTAAAAAATTGAATGAAAGGTGGTTTTACATGCTGGTTTGGTTTTGGTTCTTGTGGTGGATGTTATATGTAACTATAAAGCAATCTGACTCTCTGGGATGACAGCCCAACAGTAATGGAGCCTTGTCCGATCATGACGTCAACACTATGCACTTAAGTGCTCAGAAATTACTGAGGTAAATGTCTACCTTTTCTGTCTGCTCCTCCTTATCCTCTGCCCCTTTCTAACACACACAGCCTCTCTCACACACACACACACACACACACCACACACACTCTTCTTTTGTGTGTCTCCCTCTTGTTAGAGGTCAAACTCAATCTGTCCTTGTCAGGTTTAATCAAAGTATCCACAAATTCAATTTCAGCTGCTGTGTGAGAGAGGCTATTAAGGCATTCTTTGTCATTCGCAATGTCATTAGGCAGTGAGAAGAGAGGGCATGGGGGTGTTTCCGATTCTGATGCATTTACTCATCGTTTTAGGGTAAATAAAGCCCAAGTGCTCTCTGTCAGTACCTAAAGGTGCCAGAATTCGATTACTTTCTGAGACATGAACGTTAACTAATTTTTTAATGATAACTTGGAAACCTTTAAAGCCAGCCTAAAGGCCAAAGTATACATCACATTTTACGCGTACGCAAGGGGCAGTGCACAGTTTTTTGTTGTTGCGCGGGTTGCGCATGCCTTGCGCATTTCGAATGCCTTTGTACACAAGTCAAAAGAAGTATATTTTGCAAGGCTGTGCATTCGACTGTGTACATACGCCCATAATTTACTCACCCTCAAGTCATCCTAGGTGTATATGACATTCTTCTTTCAGACGAATAAAATCTGAGTTATATTATAAAAGTCTAGGCTAATCCAATCATTAGAATTGGTTTAAGTTTTCTCCCACTTAGAAATCATGGAGGGGTCTGAAATTGTCAGCGTAGGTGCATGTCCACTGTGAGAGACATAATCAAAAAAAAAAAATCCAGAAATCACAATGTATGATTTTTTAAAACTATTTATTTGTATGATACAGCTGCAAATAAGTATTTGAACACCTGAGAAAATCAATGTTAATATTTGGTACAGTAGCCTTTATTTGCATTTACAGAGGTCAAACGTTTCCTGTAGTTTTTCACCAGGTTTGCACACACTGCAGCAGGGATTTTGGCCCACTCCTCCACACAGATCTTCTCTAGATCAGTCAGGTTTCTGGCCTGTCGCTGAGAAACACGGAGTTTGAGCTCCCTACAAAGATTCTCTATTGGGTTTAGGTCTGGAGACTGGCTAGGCCACGCCAGAACCTTGATATGCTTCTTACAGAGCCACTCCTTGGTTATCCTGGCTGTGTGCTTCAGGTCATTGTCATGTTGGAAGACCCAGCCTCGACCCATCTTCAATGCTCTAACTGAGGGAAGGAGGCAAAGCATGATGCTACCACCCCCATGCTTCACAGTAGGGATGGTGTTCTTGGGATGGTACTCATCATTCTTCTTCCTTCAAACACGTTTAGTGGAATTATGACCAAAAAGTTATATTTTGGTCTCATCTGACCACATGAATTTCTCCCATGTCTCCTCTGGATCATCCAAATGGTCATTGGCAAACTTAAGACGGGCCTTGACATGTGCTGGTTTAAGCAGGGGAACCTTCCGTGCCATGCATGATTTCAAACCATGACGTCTTAGTGTATTACCAACAGTAACCTTGGAAACGGTGGTCCCAGCTCTTTTCAGGTCATTGGCCAGCTCCTCCCGTGTAGTTCTGGGCTGATTTCTCACCTTTCTTAGGATCATTGAGACCCCACAAGGTGAGATCTTGCATGGAGCCCCAGTCCGAGGGAGATTGACAGTCATGTTTAGCTTCTTCCATTTTCTAATGATTGCTCCAACAGTGGACCTTTTTTCACCAAGCTGCTTGGCAATTTCCCCGTAGCCCTTTCCAGCCTTGTGGAGGTGTACAATTTTGTCTCTAGTGTCTTTGGACAGCTCTTTGGTCTTGGCCATGTTAGTAGTTGGATTTTTACTGATTGTATGGGGTGGAGAGGTGTCTTTATGCAGCTAACGACCTCAAACAGGTGCATCTAATTTAGGATAATAAAGTGTGGAGTGGACGTGGACATTTTAAAGGCAGACTAACAGGTCTTTGAGGGTCAGAATTCTAGCTGATAGACAGTTGTTCAAATACTTATTTGCAGCTGTATCAAACAAATAAATAGTTAAAAAATCATATATTGTGATTTCTGGATTTTTTTTTTTTAGATTATGTCTCTCACAGTGGACATGCACCTACGATGACCCCTCCATGATTTCCAAGGGGGAGAACTTGCAAAATAGCAGGGTGTTCAAATACTTATTTTCCTCACTGTATATATATATATATATATTTTTCAACTGATGCTGATGTAAACAAAATGATCTTACTCGCGCTGACTGACAGATCCGACGCGTACGCACAAAGATTCCTCAGATGGCGTGCAATCCCGATATACACAAAATTACATTATTTCATAATATCTGTCTTGGCATGTATACACGTGAACATTATCTGTTGTGTCTTAAATTAAACGGTTAACTGTTGGGGAAAACTTTGTCTGATGTGTAACATTATCTGTGCGGTGCAGTAGGTCAGAATATATATAGACTGTCCGTTAAAAAACATATAAATGATTAAATGTTAATCAAACAATTGTGGTATAATGAAAAAAATGTTTTAATATATTTTTCCTATAAATATTTGGTTTTGACTTATTTGGTGTTATTACCAGGGAATTTAAGGTATGTTTGCTAGATTATTTTGTTTTGGAACCTTCAGAAAAAAATGTATTTTCTCAAAATTGACTTTGCTGACTCTATCGACTTCAAACAGGTGTAGCTCAGTCATTTTTGGTCAGATTACAACAATCACACATCTTTTTTGTAGGTTTTTTAATAGAGAATGACAATAAGTTCATTGCGAATAATTTTGTCAGCGTTGGTCAAATAGTTTTATATTTCGCTGTTGTTTTTAATTCCATTACACTTCATGAGATTGTAGTTCTTTCCATCACTAAAGCCATTAAAGGGATAGTTCACCCAAAAATCAAGTTGTTCCAAACCGGTATGAATTTCTTTCCTCTGCTGAACACAAAATAAGATATTTTGAAGAATGTCAGTAAGCAAACAGTTAATGGGTCCCATTAACTTCCATAGTATTAATCTATATGATGAAAGTCAGTGGGGCCCATTAACTTTTTGGTTACCCATATTCTTCAAAATATCATCTTTTCGTTCAGCAGAAGAAAGAAATTCATACAGGTTTGGAACAACTTGATGGTGAATAAATGATTTTCAATTTAAGTACACAGTCTTGTACCTTTTTGTAATTTTGTCTGATTTTCATATACTTTTTTTGCTTAAAATCAAAGCTTGTAATGTTATCATTCCCCTGGTTGGCTTGTTACATGGTTTATAACGTTTTAAGAAAGACTTAAAAGAATCCCTATGGGAGAAATTTCCAGCTTCCAAAGCTGCTGAAAAAGTGGGTGGGCACTGGGCACTATTGCATAGTGATGGAGTGTTGACTCCAAAAAAAGGAGTCTTTAGGAGTGTTTAGTTATTTTTACTGGAACACAAGAGATAAGTACTTATTTAAAATAAAAAAAATGTGTTCTTGTTCATCAATTTGGAGGATTTTGCATTTTTATAACCATTGCACACATAGGGCCCTATCTTGCACCCAGCGCAATTGACTTTGTACACCGACGCATGTGTCATTCCTATTTTGCACCCGCGCAAAGCGCGCTTTTCCCTCCACAGAAGCACGTCGCTAAACTAGTGAATGAACTTGCGCTCCCTGGGCGGTTCAGCGCAAAAAAGGAGGCGTGTTCCGGCGCAAACAATCCCTGGTGCTATTTTGCTGTTCCATTAAACAATTGCGCCACTGACCAGAAAAAACCTAGTCTAAAGTCAGTGGCGCGTTGCGCGTTGTTCATTATGCTATTTTAAAGGCGCATGCTTGACCATAGCGTGCACAACGCGCATACACTTTGCTCATGTAATCTACACAGATGCAACAGTTATTTTTGCAAATCATAAATTGTTACACTAAAAAAATATTAACACATGAGATGACGGAAATCATTGTGGTGTGCCACGAAGATGTGAAAAAATAGGCATAAATCTAGCTTACAAATTATTCAGGCTAATTATTTATTTAACCGACGCTATTTTGGGTGGGTTTCTCCCATCCCCATACAACACAACTTCTCTGTCTTTCACTGCTCTTACAAGAACATCAGTCTCCTCGGCTGTGAACCGCTCCTGGCGTGCGCCTGGTAAATACGCCATAATAATAGCAATCCTTAATGGAACTTGCGCACCTGCTTTTAAAGGGAATGTTGGATGACGCTCTGATTGGTTTATTCACGTTACGCCCAAACCACACCTATGAATAATGAAGCTACTTCAGACCAACCCATTTTAGATTTGCGCCGGGCGCAAGAGCCATTTATCCCGCCGGGAAAATAGCAACAGCGCCGAGACCCGCCCACAAAGTTACTTGCGCTTTGCGCTTTGACACTTGCGTTTCAGATCGTTAAAATAGGGCCCATAGTGTGTTGCATTATATTGTCATTCTGCAGTCAGACTAAGTTATATAATTTGTAGTACTGTAATTAATATGCTGCAATATCACAAATGCACCAACTTTAGTTTTCTGCATCATTCAAACAAATAGCATCTCAATACTGTAGAGACTTGATAAAGTCCTCTGAAATGAGAAGAAAAATAGCCTGCACGTAATGTTTCTACAGTGTTGTTTTCTTCTTGAAACTGCTACTTATACACTTGCATTGCCTGACTTGAAAAGTTACTTTTCCCCCACAAATCTCCTTTGGTGACAGCAGGCTGTACCGTAACCAAAAAGCTCCATGAAGATAAATCATTTTTTATTCTTTTGTATTACTAAGCTCTGCTGCCCCCACATATTTTAGTTTTTTGCCTCAAATACCAAATTTAGCATTGCAAAGGTATTTTTTTTCGATATTTCATCTTAACATTTTAGCCTCATTTCCATTATAGTAACTTTTTAAATATAGTAAAAAAAAAAAAAAAATCAATGATATTTAATGAATATGATATTGTGAATTTGCTCCAGCATGAATTCACTCATACTAATCACAGGCTAGTGGCATTTATATCAGTGCTGCCTTCTCTCTGATCTCTTTCAGGCAAATTTAGTCCTAATCTGATCTCTTCCAAACTGATGGAACTTTTTCTTCAATCTGTTAAGTCCAGCACTCAACCCAGAGGCGGCACATCGGCACTGAAATAAACCTTCAAAACAGAAGCATCAATCCCTTCAGCTTTAATTATCTTTTCATCTGGAATTAAATTCTTGATAGATTATGAAACCCTTCCCAATCTTTGGTTGTGTAACGGCATAAGCTGATGTTTGTATGTTTGGCGTCCTCAATATCAACAAAAGAGTCTGAGAGACTCGCTTGGCTGCTGTTGCAGCCGCAAAACTAATCGGATATTCATTTCATACAGATGGCAGTGAGCAGTGATTGCTGCAGCTGAGATTTGTCATGATTGGTTCTCTCAGGACAGCCGAATAGGAAGACGTTTTGGAGTTTCCTGTGTTAGTAGTCGGTCGCTGTATATCTTACATGGAAAAGTCAGTAAAAATAAAGCACAATGAACCGTGTTGATATAAAGGAATTTTCTGTATTCACATGTTTTACCTATGTTTTCACTCTCAAAAAAAAAGCCTTACAGTGGAGGTACAATTTTGTTCCTTGGGGAACAAAGTGTATAACTGTACCTTTTAAAGGTACATAATTGGTCCTTAGGGTACAATTATACCATTGTTTTCCACTACTTAGAGGTACAATAATGTACCCTTAAGGGTACCACCCCAGTGGCCGCTTGTACCTTAAAAGTTGAACTACGCATTGCATTGTGTTGTATTGTAGGGTTAAAGGATATGGCCGTAAACTTTACCATTTACCGTCCCTTTACCATTTTTTTCTATGGATTTTTTTTTTTACATGTCAAGTGTTTTTTACAGTGTATGCTAACACTGTCTAAAATATGAATTGCTAGATGTGACCCATCTGAAACCTGTCACATACAGAATGCATTAATTATTCAATAAATAGAGCTTGTAAGGGAAACCTGGGCTTTTTAATTCATTTTTGGAGGCCGCCAGCTGAGAATAGAACAGATTAATGCTGTAAGCTCGGAGAATGCTTCAGTTAATATTAGCGCCAATAAAACATGTGCACTACAGTCCATTAGTCATATGTGGGTTCTCTTTCCTGCCACATTATCTTTCAGATGGTCAATCACACATTGTCCCACCGGCCCTGACACGTGGATCAATAGTGTTAACCGTCCAGTATTATGATGACTTGATGTCTTTCATTTCTGTCATATTTACTTTTCCAATATCTTTATTCACTTCTGCCTCTAGGATCGTCCAGAGGGAGCAGCAACCACACAGTAGATGTTTTGTTCATTTGTTGACTAACAAACTCAACAGTGAACTACATCTTAATTCAGTAATTATTTGAACAAGTGCTGTGTGTGAGCTCAGGGAGAGAACAAACTAAATTCTGTTTCATTGACTGCAGCAGTTTGATAATCAATACTGCTCCTACTGGTTACATCCCTTATTAGGTTACTTGTATATTATTTCTAATAGAATATTATTTTAAAACTGACACAGAATACAATTACAACTTGAATTATGTTAATATGTTATGTCAAAAAAGATGGAAGATTGTGAAGCAAGACATTCCAGATATAAATGCAGAAATGTGCAACTTTTTAAAGAAACAAAATGTTACAGCGCTTATACAAAAGTGTTACTAAAAATTTTAATTATTTCTTACATCTTAAAAAAATTTAATCTTACATTTAGCTGTTGGTCTAAACTTCTAGCTATGCATTGCAAATAAAATTACAGCGGGTTCATTTTCCTTTACGTAAACAGCTTTTTTCAAGTAATGTTGCATGTATTCTGCAAACATTTCTGAGTTTACCCTCTACATGATCATGCCAGAAGTTAGATGAATTTAATATAGCTTATTTTGTTACACAATGTGTAAGTCTTGTGGCTTTACGTTGTGTTTATCCCTATGCAGTGTCTTGCCCCATAGACTTCCATTGTAAGAGTGTTAATGTAAACAATATTTGTGACAAACTTTAGGAATTACATTTTGTTTTTTCATAGAGCTTATGTGAGCTTGAACCCTAAATCCATCGTCCTTCGGATGAGACGTTAAACCGAAGTCCTGACTCTCTGTTTTCATTAAAAATCCCAGGATGTCCTTCGATAAAGAGTAGGGGTGTAACCCCGGCATCCTGGCCAAATTTGCCCATTGGCTCCTGTCCTCCTAATCATCCCCATATATATATATATATATTAGGGATGGGCATTTCAAGCAAAAATAATATTCGAAGATCGCTGGGAATTATTCGATTTTTATTCGAAAATCGCAACTCCTCCCCTGCATGCACGCATGTAAAGGCTACACGCATATAAACAGAGAGAGAGGGAGAGAGACCATTCACACTCTCAATCTGTATGATAACAAACTGTTTAATTCATTAGGGAATAGGCTATATCAACTCAAGCCATATAATTAGTGTAACATGCTGAAACATATGACTGTTATTTGACATCGCCCCAAGTTACCGCAACCGTTAAATGCCACAAGTCTACAGTGTGCGCGTGAGGCGATGTGTTCTTCTTCTGTTGTCTCAGGGTGTTTTTACTCTGGCAGTTTAGTTAGAAATGGAGCACGGTTCTCATGAAAAATTGCTAATGTGCTTTCATACAGAGCTTGGTGTGCACTGAGGTACCGAACCCGAGAACACACAACCGGAGTTCGGTTGCACTTGGAGCTGTGCCGCAATTGACGTGAATGTGAAACAACACTCGGGTGTGCACTTGTTCAGGAAGAAAAGTAACCAGCACATGCGTTTTAGCCGATTGCAATGTCATTAGTTCAATAACATACACGTAAGTGATGATAGTGTTGATGATTTACCTGAGATACGATCGCGAGAGCGAGCCTGCAGTGTATTCGCGCATAGAGTGCAATCAGGGGGGCAAAATAATGGCAATTCACGTCTCCTCAAAAGAGTCAGTTTGCAAGCAGCAAAGCCGCTTTCCAGCGACTCACATGCGGTAAACCTGTTGTTTACTCAGCTGCACATAATAGCACCGAAATAATTAAAAAAAGCCCAATATATTTGACCCGCGTTCTGTTTACTATCATGCCCGTTCACGTTTGTGATGACGTTAGAAGAACGCAAACGCACAAGGGTTCAAGTTGAGTGTGAAACCAGACCAACACTGCGGAGGCGGAGGAGGGAAGAATCACGCTCGGACCGCAGCAAACGTGCCCAGTATAAACACCCTGAGAGCTGACTGACAGCTTTAGGTGCGTTATTGGCAGCGCCTCCCTCTCGTTACATGAACGCGTCACCACCACACCGAAAACATGGGGATTTTTTTTGAGGACGATAATCGCACAAACTATTCGATAGTCTATAATTAAATCAACTATCGAATATTCGAAAATCGCGACCCATCCCTAATATATATACTCACCTAAAGGATTATTAGGAACACCTGTTCAATTTCTCATTAATGCAATTATCTAATCAACCAATCACATGGCAGTTGCTTCAATGCATTTAGGGGTGTGGTCCTGGTCAAGACAATCTCCTGAACTCCAAACTGAATGTCAGAATGGGAAAGAAAGGTGTTTTAAGCAATTTTGAGCGTGGCATGGTTGTTGGTGCCAGACGGGCCGGTCTGAGTATTTCACAATCTGCTCAGTTACTGGGATTTTCACGCACAACCATTTCTAGGGTTTACAAAGAATGGTGTGAAAAGGGAAAACATCCAGTATGCGGCAGTCCTGTGGGCAAAAATGCCTTGTTGATGCTAGAGGTCAGAGGAGAATGGGCCGACTGATTCAAGCTGATAGAAGAGCAACTTTGACTGAAATAACCACTCGTTACAACCGAGGTATGCAGCAAAGCATTTGTGAAGCCACAATACGCACAACCTTGAGGCGGATGGGCTACAACAGCAGAAGACCCCACCGGGTACCACTAATCTCCACTACAAATAGGAAAAAGAGGCTACAATTTGCACAAGCTCACCACAATTGGACAGTTGAAGACTGGAAAAATGTTGCCTGGTCTGATGAGTCTCGATATCTGTTGAGACATTCAGATGGTAGAGTCAGAATTTGGCGTAAACAGAATGAGAACATGGATCCATTATGCTCACCATATTGTTACCACTGTGCAGGCTGGTGGTGGTGGTGTAATGGTGTGGGGGATGTTTTCTTGGCACACTTTAGGCCCCTTAGTGCCAATTGGGTATCGTTTAAATGCCACGGCCTACCTGAGCATTGTTTCTGACCATGTCCATCCCTTTATGACCACCATGTACCCATCCTCTGATGGCTCCTTCCAGCAGGATAATGCACCATGTCACAAAGCTCGAATCATTTCAAATTGGTTTCTTGAACATGACAATGAGTTCACTGTACTAAAATGGCCCCCACAGTCACCAGATCTCAACCCAATAGAGCATCTTTGGGATGTGTTGGAACAGGAGCTTCGTGCCCTGGATGTGCATCCCACAAATCTCCATCAACTGCAAGATGCTATCTTATCAATATGGGCCAACATGTCTAAATGCCTTCAGCACCTTGTTGAATCAATGCCACGTGGAATTAAGGCAGTTCTGAAGGCGAAAGGGGGTCAAACACAGTATTAGTATGGTGTTCCTAATAATCCTTTAGGTGAGTGTATAATATATATATATATATATACGATTGGCTTCTCTCCACCAATCAGCTGGTGTGTGGTGGGCGTTCGGGCCTAATATGGCTGCCGTCGCATCATCCAGATGGATGCTGCACATTGGTGGTGGATGAGGAGATTCCCCCCTTCTTAATAAAGACCTTCTGAAGCGAAGTGATGCGTTTGTGTAAGAAAAATATCCATATTTAAAACTTTACAAACTGTAATCTCTAACGTCCGCTAACTGTCGTACGCGCATTCACGAGAGACTGTCGTTCCAGCGTATGACATAGGCATAGCACAAGTTAGTCAATAGACCTTTTATATCCTATAATGTATTTGTTTTCTTATATTTTTACCAACAAAAATGAACAAAACCTTCATGCAGTGAACACACAGGCTGCCCATTTTAATTTAACATACTCTCTGCCAGAACTTTTGCTTAATCATCAGTGATTTTCTAAGTTCCCTCTGCATGCCCTTCTGTCATTTGCACTGACTCACTTTTTGTCTTTCCACCTATCTCTCCTCCTCTTTCTTCTTCACTCCCTCTCCTCATCCTCTTCCGTCTCTCCTTTACTTCCTTCCTCTCCGCATTACTATCTCTTCCCCTCTCTCTCCCCCTTTCACTCAGTCTTTCTTTCTGACCCCTGGCACTCTCAGTACTCGGATGAGAGGCTACCTAACACTGTGCAGTGTGATCAGGTGTTGTTGAGTAAGCAAGATTGACAGCCCATCTTCAGCGGTCAGCTTAATGCTGTCCTCCTCCAGTGCCACGTCCTCGTGCCCTGAGCGACTCCTTTAGACTGAACCCAGCGAGCAGAACTGCTGCATTCTCCTTGCTACACATCTGCAGACCTCAACTCTCTTCTTTTTCTTTTAATTTTGAAGGTGAAACGTTAACTTTTCTTTCAGCTACAATAGCCAGACGAGCCGCTCTGATGCTTTACCATCCATTTCAATTCTAATAAGGCACCCAGTATTTAGTACAACTCACTAAATCATGGCAGTTGAAATCTTACATTAGTGTACTCTTACAAACAAAACATACATTATAAGTCGATTGCACCCTGAACATTTCCTGAGATGGTCTAAGATCTAATCAGAATGTATACATAAAGAAGTAAACTACATTTTCCCAAGACACTCTGAGCCATCTTGCATGTTTCCCCATCAGAGTGGGTTTGCAAGCTAAAGTCACCCATACTGTGGGAAAAAAAATAATAAATAAAAACATCTCAATTGGCTGGAGGCAGGCGTTAATTTCCCACCTTAAGGCTGTAAGAACACTGGAACTCTAAGTCTATGTTTATACATCAGCAGAAATTTTCTGTCAGATGTTACTTTTAGAGTGATTAAATACGGTTATATTCACAGTTTGTTTATTAATGAGAGTGACAACCACATTCTGTAGCCGAATTGTCTCCCTTACATTTTCAGAAATCGCAACTGAATTTTGGGAGTGAGTTTGATTAGCCTGTGCTGTGATCTGAACCGTGTTGGCCATCTAGTTGTCCGTCACGCCATAGACCACGATAGTCACTCTGCAGTGCACACATGCCTGCTATGTAAGGTTCTAGTGACTCACAATGAAGGAGATTTGAGCAGAATCTCATCCAAAGGTTTTGCTCCAGGCGCTGTTTTTCACTGTTGTCTTATTAAAAATAAAGCATTCAAAGCTGCAGTCAGATAATTAGGATTTGACAGGGGACATTGTGCCTTATTTGACTTGAATAAAGTCATGGGAAATATGGTAAGAATTTCTGGTGTTAGGGAAGTTGCCATCTTTGGTATTTACTTTAGACACTGTCACCATGATTCCAGGTGTTACTCACAGCTATCGAGAATAAAAAAACTGGCTTGAATTTGGTTATTCATTCATACAGACCATATTCAATCCACTTCAGTAAGCTGTTCCATGTTAAAGGAAAATTTGTGAGGAGCCTATGTGAGGTTACTGATAATAATTGGCTCTCTCTCATGCTGTCTCTCTCTCCTCCTCTATAGGAGATTTGTTGTTGAATAAAGCCAAACACTCCACAGAAGCCAAGTACTCCATAAAACTGTAAAGGTGTAAAACAGCCTCTGCTATTAAGAGAATGGTTTCTCTCTCTCTGTGTGTGTGTGTGTGTGTGTGTGTGTGTGTGTGTGTGTGTGTGTGTGTGTGTGTGTGTGTGTGTGTGTGTGTGTGTGTGTGTGTGTGTGGTTTACATTTCTATACCACCTCCACCTTGCGTGAAATTGGGCACTGGGCAAACGGAGAGGGTGATCATTGATTAATCAGTATACGTTAATGAGCTGCATCGATCGAGAGACCAGTAGACTCAGCGCCGACCTCAGATGGTGTGAGACCGTGACGCCATTTTAGAGCAGCAAGGGAACCCATCCTAGGCCAGTTACTTAGAGAGACAGGTGCGCGTGAGACAGATGGTAAAGGGTGTTGCGGGTACAGCAGAGGCTTGACATTGTTATGATGGATGTTTATGGATCATTGACCTGACAATGCAGCAGTGATCCCATGATCCCACACTGCTGTGGCTAGGTGATGCCCACTAATTTGTCAATTTGTGGCTGCTTCAGTGCACCCAGAGCGCTATGGTTTGGATTTTGAAGCACTACTCTGAAACGTCACAGCTTGAGGCATTTAGAAGGACTTCCCTGTTGAAAAGACCAGTATATGTTGTGTTTTGGATGTTGATGTGCTGCTTAGTAGGCTTATTAATTAGCGTAACCAACAGGATATTATTTGTCAATCAGCAGCTAGTTGCTTTTTTCTGCCAGCATCTACCAGCAGGGGCTTATTAACCATCCAAATCTTGACCTCTGGACCTAACTAGAATAAACTTGCCTAGTCCAGCATTGGGATTCAAGTCTTTGCAGCAGGTTTAGACAGTATAAGGAAAGACCTGCAGCAAAAGTTTCACCTATCCTAGCAATGCAATATTATATGTAGTTCCCTAAGCAAAGTTTTTGTGTGTTTGCATGCGCAGAAATATATTTGGATTTCAGTATGTCCCTGAACCACATTATTCTAACGGTGCCGGAGCGTAATGTGATAATGTATTAAGTAGATATCAAAGGAATGTAAATATTACAGAATATGGTCCCAGGAGTAGGACTGGCTATCAGCGTTACTTAAAAGTACATGCACACACTCTCTCTTTCACTTTCAATTCCGTTTATATACCCATATTTTTTTCTGATGATTGCAGTGTGGCACGTTTTATGTTCATTGGTGAGAGAGGCGGATAAAGAGGCAGATTAATATCCCTGACTATAATCATTTTCGTTTACGTACAAAACACCCACTCTCGCTCTCATTCTCAAACACTCAAACTCTCACTCACTGCCTTATCTCTTTATCCTTTCTCTTTTGTCTTGTTTTTACATCGACAGTTCTTTTATTCAGTATGTCGTTTTTCAGAATGTCATAAGCATTAGTTCCCAATCTTTACTCAAAGACATGACAAAACTCACAACCAATGGCAGTGATACAAAGCAGATGTTTTTGTTTCAATAAATCTGCTAGACAGAGTTGTGGACATTGGTGTTTTGAATTTTTGCCCTGTAGGTTGACATAACAATCGCAGAGATTCTGTCTCAGTATCAGTGCTGTAATCAGAGAGCGTGCTGTTTTTTTCTGTTTGGCCAATGGCAAGGTTACTGGAACTAAAACATGGCCGGAGTCCAACTTCCAATCTCAGTGCACTACCGAGTAGAAATCTTTTATGGAACACAATTGAAATTGGGTATTAATATGCAGACATGCTTGCCCATGTGTGAACATAGAAGATATGAGTTAATAATTAGCATCCTAAGGGCAGATCTTAACGCAACCCAGAATAGCCTGTGCATGTGGGACGCTTTGAAAGACTGTAAATCACACCTAATAAAGGGCTTGCCTCTTCCGGCTCTGTTCATGTCATAAAACAGTAGTCAAACCCCTTCTTCCCTTATAAAAGTCGGAATAAATCCCATAATGCTGCAACTTAATGAGCTTAGTGGTTCTCTCCTTTATGTGACCTGTGAAACATTGCTTCACAGAGACAACTGCAAACAGACCGGACTGTATTTCCGGACTGTGTTGTTGTATCCTTACATTTGTACAACAGCCAGTTTGAACTTGAGTGTGACTGTGAAGTGGCAATAGAAAAGCCAAGAAGAATGACATCAGTTTGAAAACTTTTTTCATTCTTCTCCTTTTTTGGTATTTCAAGAAAGCAGTTACCTTTCATTTTAATTATTTAGGTGGTGGATTTGGTTCCAGAAATGAAAAGGGGTTAAAATAGAAAGTTACAGAAAAAACCTACCCGGTCTTTTTTCTGTTCTTCCTCTTCGGCCGCCACATAATCGTACTTTTGATATGAGAACGAGAATTTGTTTCTGGCAAAGGGACTTGTTGCTCTTGGGGCACGGCTTGCGTTTGTTGGCTATCGGCCGGTTGGCCTGGTCTTCCTTGACTGCCCGTTTTTGTCTGATGAGAGAACTGGCAAGTGCTGCCATCTTCCACCCCCCCCTCTCACCTTTGGGAGGGGGGTCTCTGTTTGCTTAAGAGACCCTCTCTGGATGCACTCGTCTTTTTACCAGCAACGCAAATAGATAAAACTCAGGGGTCAAATCTCACGTGGAGAGCCAAGAATTCAGATAGGTTCCTCACGTGTCCGTGTGTTTCCCTCCAGTAAGGGAAGAGGTTAAGTTCTGGTCCACTCACAACCTGTCCATGGTTTGTCCTTCATTTTGTTTGTTTCGCTAAATACATATTGACACCACAACAAATCCTTAAAACGTAAATCGACGTCGTCACATTTCCACAAAAAGATACAGAAAGAGGCTGACAAAGTCATCGTTGCGACATTGCCGACATGTTTGCCCCCCCTTTTCTCTCCTCTCCCTTCCCCTCCCCTTGTGTCTTGTTCCTGAAGACGAAAACACTGACAAAGCTAAAGTTTAGCACACAGAAACGATGAGCTTTCTCACCCACACACGACTGGTCCTTGCAGAAAGTTATTCGCTCTCCAGCAGCAGAATTATTTGGCTCAAATTAGGAACAGATCCTGTCAGAAACAGGCAGATGGTCAGCCTGCAGTCCCTATGGCTAACTTTAGTTGTGCTGAAAAAAAAGAAGAAGAATAATCTGGAGCGGTAATCCAGTGCTCCCACGTCCAGAGGCACTTCTGCTTCAGCTGCTGGGACGGACAAAGCTCTGAGTCGCAGGACGGGAGCCGGCAAAAGAAGAATGGACTCTGAGAAATTTCCCTTCTGCCTCTTCTGGCAGGCGCTATCTCTCCCCACAGCCCTACATTACCCCCCCCCACCCCAAAGCCAGCGAGCGTGTGTGTATGTGGGTGTGTGTGTGCAAATCCAGCGGCTACCACCAGTAAAGGTGACATTCATATGAGAACAAGTGAGGGAGGGAGAGCGAGAGCAATCGAGTGAGGGAAAGAGAGCGCGCGAGTGTAAAAGAGAGTGAGAGAAGAACAAGAATGATGAATGAGAACAATGGAGGAGAGAAAACAAAGATGAAGGGAAAGAAAAAGAGGAGGGTGAGAGAGAGTTAACAGTACTGTTCTTCCTTCACATTGCCGTGTCTGTCCTTGATGGGTAGAGAGAGAGAGAGAGAGAGAGAGAGAGAGAGCGCTTGAGGTGCCAATGGTGACAGTTTTCAGTCACCTCAGGAAGAACATCGCAGTCGTGTTTTCCGAGTCTGTTATCGCTGCCAAATTCACACACTCGCGCACACACATTTATCCCACTCACCCGTCTCTCTCTCTCTCTCTCTCTCTCTCTCTCTCTCTCTCTCTCTCTCTGATACACACATCCTTGTGTACACAATCACTTTTAGGGGATTAGGATTGTACCACTTTTATTGGTTTAGCATTCAGTTTCTTGCAGTCCTTGTGCTGGGAGTGCTCCACGTTTGCTGAAGGTGTAAAACTAATGCAAACAGAACGACTTTCTCTCTTATCTTTTTCTCTTATCCTCTTTTTTTCTCATTTACTTTATTGCTCTGGATTCTTCATCTAAAAGCTCCCTCCCAGTGTCCCCCCCCCCCCCCCCTCCTTCTCGTTCTTCTTTCTGACATCACTGCAGTTTCGCTTTATCTCAGTGTATTTTCCAGTCTCTTGGCACTCTGAAAATACAGCATGTGAAATGAGCGGGACCTGAGGGGCGGTTTGCTTAAAGAGACAGACAGGCACTGAGCGTGTGTCAGGATGGGCGACTATCTCTCATTAATAGTGACACAGACAGGTAGAGACAAAAATAGTCTCCGCTCTGCTGTGCTCTCGTCCACAAACAAACATGCTTAGATGCCTGTGTACACATTCACTACAAATTCACTAAACAGTTTCACCACTTTAGTGTGTGGTACTTCAGCGCAAAAAAATCATTAACCATTCACAATCGGTTTTTGCCCGGTGCTAAATGTGCTGAAATAGCACTATGCCATGACTATTTAAATATTTAAAAAGTCATTGTTTCAGTGCTAACACAACTACCCCTGTTTAAATTATATTTATAAGGGTGTGTTCACACTTGTAGTTCGGTTTGCTTGGTTCAGTTGGTCCAGACCAAAAAATAAATAAATTAGTCCTGGTTAGCGTTCACATTGGTATTTTTAACACCGAACCTAAAGGCACACAAAAACATGCGAACACACTAGCCTGAATGCCAGCCGAACTTAGCCCCGCCCACAATATTTGAGGTCAGGAAGTTCGTTCTGGACTTGATCCGTTGTGGAGCAACTATGCTCGAACCAGAGCTGTTCGGACCAATCAAATTGTCAGGGTGGGCTTTATACGATGATGGACAGATGATCAACAGTAACGTAATCATGCACGTCACCAAAGAGCGCTTGGGTTGAATTTGTTATAATACTAAACGGAGAACTTGTTCGTATATGCATTAACCTTTACTATTTCTCTCAAAAATGATGATCGTGTCGGTAAGTACTCCATATATCCTTAAATTCTTTTTACAACAGAACACCAGCAAAGATCGTTTACACTCATCTTCTTCTTCTACTTCTTCCCGTGTGCATGCAGTTGAGTTCTGTTGACAACTATGCGTCGCTCTGATTGGTTGTAGGTCTATCCAATTGATTGCAGAGGCATTTTCGCCCCATAGTCACAGCCCAATATGGAGCAGTATCAGACTATGACGACGTCAGGCTATGCGAACACATCATGTAGCAAATTAGCTTGAAAGGAAAATATGGAAAATAATAAATCACAATCAACTTGTTTTAATTAATTATACATATTTGGATCAGTTAATAGAATTAAATGATGTAGCTGAATTAATATTACATCAATTAATCTGTTCGTCCAATGAACTTTCAGTATTGATCGTCTATCCACCCTTTTAGTATAACTACAGCATGTAGCTGTGATTGTATTTTTAAAGAGCCTTGATTTACCAAGCACCCAGCAAGCAATTTTGTATTTAAAAGACGTATAATAGCCGTCCAAACACAGCTCTGACATCTTGGATAAAACAAGGCAAAATTTGGGCTGTCACTGAAAATGTAATAGACGTCTAACCCTAGCCCAAGAATAGACTAGTCATCTAGAACATGAACATGTCAAAGAAATTGTCCAAACACCCTGTAATGATGGAATATCATACATCTCACAAGTTATTTTGGCAAAAACGACATGTAACCAAATTCAAGGTTATTTTGGCTAGAAGTGGGTTACTCATAGCCGGACTCTATCGAGTCTATAGTTAACCGAGACGGTGAAATAATGGCTATTGCTTGTTAGGCAGTGACCAGAATCAAACTCATATGAATGTGCATGGAAGTTTTACTTAACTAAATTATTCATTAAATATAATCAATAATTGTGTCTGATTGGTCCAGCTGCTACAGGCATAAAGAACTCTCTAGTCTAGAGTTTATGGTTGTAACAGTATACCAGTATGACGATATATCACGGTATGAACACATATGATTATCATATCTTGAAGATTTGCTTATCAACGGTCTTGGGAAGAAAAATAAATCAGATGGAGAATCTTACCTGAACATAAGCAACTTCTTTCCACTTGACTGTTTAGACTCTCAACTTGCTCCACCCACACACATACAGCGGAGAAAATGTCAGAGACAGAGGCTGTTATCTCTCATCTCTATCCCTCGTTGAAAAAGAAATAAAAATTTGCAGTATGGGAATACTTTTGATGTAAAAAACGAATGCATAATAATGCATTTGTTCAAACAAAAAACTTTTTTCATTAATTTAATGGTCATTTTAACTGATGGTAATTATAATAATTGATTTTTTAATACCGGTGATATTTTCTGACATGGTTATCATACCGTTACAACTAGAGATGATTCATGTGGGACAACCCCCGGCCATGATCTCTGAGCCAGGCTGCTCTGTGATTATCATTGAGTGTATGGATATGCAGTGCTAAGAAGTTTAAAATGTGCCTGGTGTAATTGAATCTGTCTTGGTTGTTTACCTTGTAGTGATAGCAAGATACTTCCACAACATAAAAACTTGCAGCCTTTCAGTGCAACCTCAATAAATCAGCTATTCAAGGGGCCAGTCAATCAATCAAATTTTATTTGGCAACCTCACAGAAATCTGCTGTAGAGGCATCTAGGAAGTACCGGCTTGATTTACCCTCGGTTCAGAAATGACGTTGCCTCAACAGACAAGGTCACAATCCGTCAACTGCTGATTGTCAGATGACAACCAAAGTTCCTGGCCCTTAGGTAGGGGCTAAAAAAATGGGGATAATTGAATTAGTATTTTCCAAAAAAGCCTTGTAACCACATCTCCCACACAGAAGCTCTATAAAGGAGCCAGTGCAATCTCAGCTCAGGACAGAGAAACCTTTAACTATTTTATTTTCTTTATTTAAAAAAAAAAAAATTTGGCCACAAGCCAGTTTCCAATTTGGTTTGTCAGTGCAGATACATAAGCATAGCACCAAGCCAGATCTTTTACTGAACAGTTAATGTTTAAATGGAACTTTCTAGAGTTTTGTGTCTCTGTTGTTGATAGATAATTCACAGAATATTAGTGTTCTCATTACTGATGTAACAGGGTATTGAATAAATGCTTGGGAGAGCAGGTTAGTTAAAAAAGTATTTTTGTATTATTTGATTGCACATTTTCACTACATGATCTTCACAATCAACTTGGGTTCATGATGCTTTTGGGAAACGCAGCCCAGAACATCTTCCCATTTTTTTTTCTTCTTGTGCGTTTTCTCCCGAAGGGATAAAGATAATTTTGTAAAGTTTTTCATTAGTGTACTCCTATCCTATCATCCAGTGAATGTTTTTAGGTTTATTTAGCAGATTTAAGAGTAGTTTTTGTCATGGCAGAGGGTGTGTTTAACCTTCCCCTGCTTTCCCAAACAATTACTTTCCACAAAGGTCTCCCTGACCTCCCTGACACGGACAACCCTCCTCTCCTGTTTCCCCCATGTGTCTGCATGGCTCAGCCCGACCTAGCTGGCCCAGTTCTGTCTTTATGTCTCTCCCAGTACCTTGTCTCTCTTTCTGTCTGTCTCATCTCCTCTCTCGTTCTGTCTCTCTGTCTCTCTACTCTATTCATCATTGCCCAAACTGATGACAGAAGGTATTCTTCCGTAATCCCAACTTCCATTATGTAAGCATGCAAAATATCTCTTCCAGTGTTTTTTCCAGTTTCAGAAATGATATTTATAATTTGCATGACCTCTTGGTCAGGATCTCATTAGAGAACGGGGTTTGGGGGATATGCTTTTAATTTTCATTTGCTATTACTATGTACGCAGACAAGCTTGTAATATAGTAATAATGTATAGGCTTGAGTCCTAACTGACTTAAAGCATGTGTGAGCAATTCCATTCAATTGAATGTTTTCATGCGTGTCCATGTGCGATTTGTAAATCATTCTCGTTCCATGACTCTTTAGTTGATGGTGGTTTAAGTCTCAGTTGGGCATATGTGAACACAAATGTGAAATTCATCCATCACATTTGATTGCACTCTTTCAAAAGAACTTAAGGAGCAAATATTTTTTGAATAGGTGAAGTTCTGTCATCTGTCATGACAACATATCTCGCTCACTTCTTGCATCCATTGGCCCCCAGACCCCTAATTAGAGACTCATGATGAATTCGTATTCACTCAGTCAGTGAAGGTGATGAATCACCGAAATGCTGTTGCATGCTGATTAACTTCTACAGTCATGCTGGACTTGCATTATTTCAAAAGTGTTCCTCAATTGGGCTGCAGAGAGGCCATGTATTAGAGAATTTTCAAGTTTGATTTTCATAGTGACTGTAGTTTAGACATTATAATATGAAACATGTTTTTTAAGGTAATGACAAACCATTTTTATGGTTTAATTATTGTATTTTGGTGATTAATATGATTTTTTATTATTATTATTATTAGGGCAAGCAAACAGTATTACATTCTTCATCCCACTCTAGAGGTTTCTATACAGAGAGATTCACAACTTAAGTTCCAATTTCTCCCGATGGATTCGGGCCCAAGAACTGTTAACTGGGGTGGCCCTGACTATTTACTGGCACTTTGTGTTTATGTTATTATTATTATGTTGTTGGTTAAATTCAACTGTTAGAGAATAAAATGGTTTGAGATGCTTTAAGTCTAGAGCCTCATGGAGTGAGAAGGTTCAATACACATTTGGCAAGGAAGGCAGGTTGTGTGTGTGTGTGTGTGTGTGTGTGTGTGTGTGTGTGTGTGTGTGTGTGTGTGTGTGTGTGTGTGTGTGTGTGTGTGTGTGTGTGTGTGTGTGTGTGTGTGTGTGTGTGTGTGCATCTGCACACCCTAATCCTTCATTCACTTGAGAATCTTCAGATTCTCATTTTTTGTCCATTTAAATTTAAAGGGAGGAATTTAAAAGTGTGAATGATATCTCTGTTATCAGGGTAAATCTAGAGAGAGAAATCTTTTATCCCCTCCAAACAGCCTCAGCAAAATACTGATGGAGATAGAAGAGAGGAAGAACCAGTTAAGTCCCGTGGGTGGAGATGTGTGTGTTTTGAATGACAGTGTTTGTGTGTGTGAGAGAGAGAGAAATGGGGAGAAGGTGGTGTGATAACACAGTGCTGTGTTGTAACTCAACGTTTCTGTGATGTTTCTGTATCTAAGGTACCCAAATAAAGTAGCACATCTGAGACAGACAAACAGATCAAGAGATATCATACAGCTCTGAGACAAAAAAAGGGAACAAAGTGAGACTGTGAGACAGATATGTTGGATGTGTTACTCTGTGTACTTTAAAGTAAGTCTCTCAAACTACCAGCTCAAGGGCTACTTTCACCCATACCTCTGTGAGAGGTTCAGACAGCCTAAATCAAAATTGACAATTCTTATATTTTATGGAATATTGCAGTGTTTACAAGTGATTTTTCTTAGCAAATCAATATTTCCAACGACATCTCTTCTCTTATCGCTAAAGAGAATGCAGTAACTAAAGTAAGTTTGGGTGAATTTGAGTTATGAGCTACTAATCTGGTCTCTTAGACTATGCATCCTGTGACATACTGGTTTAGCTCAATAATGCTCAGATTCATAGAAAATAATGTGTGAAAATTAATATCAAAATTCAGTTGAATAAAGCAGGGTTTCTGCGGGTCTTAAAAAGGTCTTAAAAAGTCATAATTCACAAATTAAAGCCTTTAAAAGGTCTTAAATCAGAGAAGAAAGTCTTAAATTCTTAAAGTCATGGCATTAAATGTTGCATGGATTGCAAAAAATGTATATCTCCCTTTTGTATTTTTTTCCTGTTTTCCAATACAAGCAACTTAACATCTTTAAATCAAGATGCAATTTAGTGAGGTTGTGCTTAAAACAAGAACAAATATATGAATCTGTCAGTGAGTTATGAAAACTTATATTTATTCTTGTTTTAATGTTAAACTCATTTCATTTTGATCAGTTTCACATAAAACAAGACTATTTATCGTTATATTTACACTCACCTAAAGGATTATTAGGAACACCTGTTCAATTTCTCATTAATGCAATTATCTAATCAACCAATCACATGGCAGTTGCTTCAATGCATTTAGGGGTGTGGCCCTGGTCAAGACAATCTCCTGAACTCCAAACTGAATGTCAGAATGGGAAAGAAAGGTGATTTAAGCAATTTTGAGCGTGGCATGGTTGTTGGTGCCAGATGGGCCGGTCTGAGTATTTCACAATCGGCTCAGTTACTGGGATTTTCACGCACAACCATTTCTAGGGTTTACAAAGAATGGTATGAAAAGGGAAAAACATCCAGTATGCGGCAGTCCTGTGGGCGAAAATGCCTTGTTGAAGCTAGAGGTCAGAGGAGAATGGGCCGACTGATTCAAGCTGATACAAGAGCAACTTTGACTGAAATAACCACTCGTTACAACCGAGGTATGCAGAAAAGCATTTGTGAAGCCACAACATGCACAACCTTGAGGCGGATGGGCTACAACAGCAGAAGACCCCACCGGGTACCACTCATCTCCACTACAAATAGGAAAAAGAGGCTACAATTTGCACAAGCTCACCACAATTGGACAGTTGAAGACTGGAAAAATGTTGCCTGGTCTGATGAGTCTCGATTTCTGTTGAGACATTCAGATGGTAGAGTCAGAATTTGGCGTAAACAGAATGAGAACATGGATCCATCATGCCTTGTTACCACTGTGCAGGCTGGTGGTGGTGGTGTAATGGTGTGGGGGATGTTTTCTTGGCACACTTTAGGTCCCTTAGTGCCAATTGGGCATCGTTTAAATGCCACGGCCTACCTGAGCATTGTTTCTGACCATGTCCATCCCTTTATGACCACCATGTACCTGATGGCTACTTCCAGCAGGATAATGCACCATGTCACAAAGTTCGAATCATTTCAAATTGGTTTCTTGAACATGATGAGTTCACTGTACTAAAATGGCCCGCACAGTCACCAGATCTCAACCCAATAGAGCATCTTTGGGATGTGGTGGAACGGGAGCTTCGTGCCCTGGATGTGCATCCCACAAATCTCCATCAACTGCAAGATGTTATCCTATCAAAATGAGCTAACATTTCTAAAGAATGCTTTCAGCACCTTGTTGAATCAATGCCACGTAGAATTAAGGCAGTTCTGAAGGCGAAAGGGGGTCAAACACAGTATTAGTATGGTGTTCCTAATAAACCTTTAGGTGAGTGTATATATCATTATATTTCTCATATGTATCATATTTTGTCATCATATCACATTTTCTTCTCCAGTAAATTAGAAAACAAATACTGAGGAAGAATTTTTCTGGTATGATCAGAAGGTACAGTAAAAGTTATTTCCATAGTGGTTGTGAGCCGTAAATCAGGCTACTTTTTTGTAAAAATGAATTAAAAAGTAATGGATATCTGTTGGAAGTTGTATTTTCAAAGTCAAAGACCTATTAATAATGGATTATTTCCTTCAGCTGAGTCACTTCAGGTTTGCTGAAGACAATTTGAATTGCTGGAAATATGATCGGAATCACTTTGAAAAGGAAGATAGTGTTAAGTGCAACATGTGCAGCACAAGTCTGCCATATAGGCTACATAAAATTATAATGTGTGCTTGGCTTACAGCGGGGATCATGTTCGTACAGTCTGATAAAGAACAATCGTGAAGGACTATTATAAATCGCACAGTGTGCACCCTGCTTAAGCCATGTCACACTGTAAGATCTAAGTTGTCATTAATGTCAGACTGTACGATAGTCAAGGCGCGCTAAAAACGGACGCATGCAAAACTTGTTGTATACTATCAATTAATGACGCGTTCGGTGACAGTGAGCTGCATTACAAGCAGGATTGAAATGGTGGCTACAAACAAATCTCAAGCTTTGGTCATAGTTTGTCTTGGAAAATGAAGATAATTTGACGGCCGTCGTAGGAGAAGTCACACTGCACGATTGTGTGCCAAATCAAAACACTGCCAGAATTTCGTCTGAGGTAAAATTTGATCGCAACGGTCATTAATCGGCTGCCGGTGAACATGTCAAACTAACGATCAAAGACTTCAGATTTTAGCCTAGGATCAGAGGAATCTTTTAGGATTTGCAAAATGTGTCTCAGATGGCCAAATCGTGGCCAAAATCGCACAGTGTGCAACCAGCTTTAAAAAGGACTTAAAAAGTCTTATATTTACCTTCATAAAACCTGCAGAAACCCTGACACACTGACATACTGTCTTTTTAGTTTACTCTGCCTTGTTTTTAGTGTTGAGGCAGCATAGATACTCAAATCACTTTATTTTCCCTGTCCATGTAAAATAAAAATGCTTTATGCAAATGCCATATGTGAATCGTTTGCTGTGTAATTATTACTTGTATATTTAAATATATTCTGACTCATACATCATAGCCAACTTCTGATGTTTCTACCCTCTCATCCACAAGGAGTAAATTGCAGTTCTCAAGAAATGCATTCTCTGGCATCATTACTAAACATACTGAGCAGTTTTTAGTTTTGAAGGAGAGACAAGTCACTCAAATCCTGTCCATGCATCAATAACTGCATATAGCTGTGAAAATAACTATTTTTGTGACAGACCAGATAATTTGAGCTTGTGATGCTTGAGTGTACGTATGCAGGCTGCATAAACCTTTAGTCATCATCACACAACAATTTACAATTGTTTACACGTGAAAGTGTTTTGGCATCTTCCTAAGGTTGTCCAATAATTCATTATCAGTATCAAAGTGTCTTTGAAAAATATCTGTACTTTGTCATCAGAGACCATCAGATGACAAAACAGACACTTGCTGGATGGGGCATTATGACATAGCTGTTATGTTTGTGATACGTTTATTGCTAGTCTGTAGAAATGGTTCAATCAGACGTCCAATAAATCAGTTTCCTCCTCAGCAGAAAGAGCTGAGTTTTCTCTTAAAGTCATTTTTCTACACTCTCTTCTGTCTGCACAGAGTCTGCTATGACAGAGGTTTTCAAACTTGGGTCCGGGGACCCCCAGGGGTCCTCCAGAAGATTCTAAGGGGTCCCCAGAAAATTTCAGAGAATAAAAAGACAAAGCAAAAATGGATAAAGTCTACTGAACATTCTAACTGTTTCAGTTCTAAATGTTTCTCTCCTTTCTTACCATATACATCCTTCTGTCCAGAATTGTATATGTTTGGTTTGTATCTTTCTACTCAATAAAGTCCCCTTTATCTTACTCACTGGGGTTGTAAGGTGGTATTCTTAACGCAGTACTTAAGCTGCTTACATACATTTATTGTGAAAGTTGTAATAAAAAAATAAAAAACGTTTTAATTGAAAATGTTCGTCTTCAGGTTTATACATCCAACATTAAGTATAGCCAATTTAAGTTGGGAAACAATATGTTGCATTTATAATGTCACACTTACTATTTATTAGCATTTCACACTTAGCATTTTAATTAACCATAAAGAGTGAAGGGTATTGGTCTTCACTTAATATATTTTACAGGTTCCCCTTGAAATGATAGTGTTCCTGTTGTTGTGAAAAAATGTGTTCCTGTATCTCAATTGGTAGAGCATGATGCTAGCAAAGCCAAGGTCACGGTTTCAATTCCCAGAGAACACTCGTATTGATAAAATGCATACCTTGAATGCACTGTGAGTCACTTTGGATAAAACCGTCTGCCAAATGCCTGAATGCAAATTAAGGTGAATGGAGACAAGCAGTTATAGAAATGTGTTTACTCTAGAAATGTGTTTCTTAGACCCCCCCCATAAAAAAGGCGACAGAACATCTATGTTTAAAAGCATTAACAACACGCACACTCAAGCATGACACAAGCTGGAATTGAAGAATGTGAAAGTGGCGGGAAATCCAGACTATTGCAAGTCTGGTCAGCATTACCGAAGGAGATTAATCTCCACAATAGCGTGGCGCATCAGATTGTTCATGGGAGTGCGGATGTAATTTGCCGTGATTGTGCAGGGCCTTAGCTGTAATGTAGGTTTAGACGAGAAGTTCACATCTGTCTAATCGAGTACAAGCATGACTAAATGCCACTTGTAAACACTGCCATGGTGCTCAGCTATTAATAGATGTAGGATGTTCTCAAACAGTCTAAAACTATCCGCCATTTGCTGAATGTCAACCACCCCCAATTTATGCTTTATTTTTCGTTTAATTAAAACGTTTGAAGGGCATTATGTAAAGGCATTAGCCTGGCACGACGCAAAGACATTTTTAAGTGAGATTTTTCAGAAGGAAAATATGTCATAGCGATAAAAGGTCTACACAAACAGTAAAAAGAAAGTTTTAATGGAAATGGTAACGGACAAAGCATTATGATAGAGACGGTGTGAGGAAAAAATATTCTTAAGAAAATGTGACAGCACTGTGCTTGTGCGGTTCTTTTTAAAGGCTTAGTTCACCCAAAAATGAAAATTCTGTCATTAAAGGGATAGTTTACCCAAAATTTTTAATTTGATGTTCATCTGCTTACCCCCAGGGCATCCAGGATATTGGTGACTTTGCTTCTTCAGTAGAATACAAATGAAGATTTTTAACTCCAACCATTGCAGTCTGTCAGTCGTATAATGCATGTGAATGGTAACCAAATCTATGAGAGTTAAAAAAACCATGCTAACATCCAAATGAAACCCTGCGGCTCGTAGCGACTTAGACTCGAAAGATCGGTTTGTGCGAGAAACCGAACAGTATTTGTATATATTTTTTTACCTCTAATACACCACTATGTCCAACAGCCTGAAGGGCGTGATCACTTCCGGTGAGTGAGGTCCGTACACGATCTGCGTAAACTACCCCAGATCGTGTACAGACCTCACTCATCGATCGTTTCATTATACGGCTGACAGAATGCAACGGTTGGAGTTAAAAATCTTCATTTGTATTCTACTGAAGAAACAAAGTCACCTATCTTGAATGTCCTGGGGGTAAGCAGATAAACATCACATTTTCCAAAACTATCCCTTTAATTACTCACCCTCATGTTGTTCCAAACCCGCAAGACCTTCATTCATCTTCAGAACACAAATGAAGATATTTTTGATAAAATCTGAGAGCTCTCTGACCCCTCCATAGACAGCTATTTAATTACCACTTTCAAGAAAGGTAGTAAAAACAATTTTGTTAAAATAGTCTGTGTGACTACAGTGGTTCAAACTTGATAAAAAAATAAAATAAAAAAATAACTACTTTTATTCAACAGTTTCTTCTTGTCTGTGTCATTTACCTATGCTGTTGACCTTAAATACAGTCCAGGGGCCTCATTTATAAACGTTGCGTACGCACAAAAGAAGGCGTACGCCGCTCTCTACGCAATAATTGGTATTTATAAAAAGCAAACTTGACGGGAAAATGTGCGGTCCTTCACGCAAGCTCTGACCCAGGCGTACGCACAAAAACGGGTGAAATGAGAAATGGCGACACCGTCGGCAGATGGAAGAAACACGTGAAAGTGTGTGAAACTGTAGACCGTTGTGCAAAAGAAATGGCAATACTGCCTCTTATATATAACATGAAGACTTCACAAAGCAAGTCTTACAATTAACAGCCTACACGAACACCCGTTTGATCGATCTGCAGTGCAAAACAAACAAAATCAAACGAAAATTACAACAGAAATGCAAATTAACACATATTTGCAAAAAGAAAAGTGAAATATGTTCTGCAATAATATTGGCATATTATGCAATTCATCCTCATAAATAATATGGTAAACAGAACCAAATAGCTAATGTACGAAACTGATATTCTCGTCAATGTGTCCGTCTGGCGGAGCAGATATAGATGCAATTAGATAGACAGATAGATAATTAGGGAGATATATATATTTAGATAGATAGATAGATGCACTGAACTATTTCCCATTTCCACGTAGATTATAACCGACATCTGTAGCTTGTCAGATGCAATTAAATGGACGAAAATAAAATGCCCTATCACAATGCGTAATGACGCACAATGGCTGATCTTGCGCTCTTAGAAGATGTGGCAAATGGAAGGATTCGGAGTGAACGCATCTTCACACAGCAAGAAGACTTGCTGGCAAACGAGGACACACTCTGGCGATGGAGCGCTAGACGCTTTTTTGCCTCGACTTTGATGTCCGACCATTTCTTTTTTATTTCGGCCATGGTCTGAGGTTGTGAGGCTACAGCATTTACGGCGTCTACAACCTTTTGCCATTCAAGTGCCATTTTGGCATTAGTAATGCCCACACTGTGCCCTCCAAAACAAATTTTGTATCCTCTTTTCAACCTTGCCAACGATAATTTCTAATTCACATTGAGTGAAGTTAAGTTTTTTTTATTTCCTCTCTGTGTTTGCCATGATTTCGCAATCGATGAATATTAACTTGTGGGCGTTTCACGGACTATTTATGGGCAACTATGGGCGTGACATGAAGCCGCAAAAGCTGCGCTATATTTAGAATTGATTGTGATTTATTAAGGGAAAACTGCGTAGGATGTGCGTGCGCACGGTTTTATAAATCCGAATATATCTGTGCGTACGCACGTCCTATGTTTCATCCGTACGCCACTTCTGACGCAAATCCTACGCAAAGTTTTATAAATGAGGCCCCAGGGCTTCCTAGTTCTACGTCAGAATAGTGTTGTCAAAAGTACCAACCGCGATACCAAGTCAGTACTGAAATTAAAAGATTTGAGTGCTGTTGAGCGGAATCGTAAACAGCTCTGATTGCCCATTGTGCTCATACGCTCATCAAATATATCTGTGATTGGCTACAATGACCAGAAACATGTTATAAATATACATCAATGGCACTTTTCACAGAGCGCTTTGAATTTAGGCGCTATCAGCCTACTGGTCCACTGGTCAACGCCTGCTTGAGCTTTCAAACGATCCAGTGTGTTGATCATTGTAGCCAATCACAGACACATCCGATGAGCGCGTGAGCACAATGGCCAGTCAGAGGTGTTTACGATTCCAACTCAACAGCACTAAAAGCGCCACATTTTTTAAATTCAAGTACCGACTTGATATCATGGTCGGTACTTTTGACAACACTACGTCAGAACGCATGCGTTGTGGTGCTCACATGAACAGCATTGGCCAATGGTAACTCTGCGTTCTGACGTAGACTTAGGAAGCGCTGCACTGTAATAGGGAGGAAGCGCTGCACTGGGGGTTGGGGGTAATAGGGCCCTATAAAATCGGTTTTATTTTTTCCCAAATTCCGTTTTTTCCATTATAATTTTGGGGAATTCATTTTTTTTTTTGTATCCTTAACTGTTATTTTAGTTGTAAAAAGAGTGTGCTTTTAATGTTAATATACAGTGAGGAAAATAAGTATTTGAACACCCTGCTATTTTGCAAGTTCTCCCACTTAGAAATCATGGAGGGATCTGAAATTGTCATCGTAGGTGCATGTCCACTGTGAGAGACATAATCTAAAAAAAAAAAAATCCCGAAATCACAATGTTTTTAACTATTTATTTGTATGATACAGCTGCAAATAAGTATTTGAACACCTGAGAAAATCAATGTTAATATTTGGTACAGTAGCCTTTGTTTGAAATTACAGAGGTCAAACGTTTCCTGTAGTTTTTCACCAGGTTTGCACTGCAGGAGGGATTTTGGCCCACTCCTCCACACAGATCTTCTCTAGATCAGTCAGGTTTCTGGCCTGTCGCTGAGAAACACAGAGTTTGAGCTCCCTCCAAAGATTCTCTATTGGGTTTAGGTCTGGAGACTGGCTAGGCCACGCCAGAACCTTGATATGCTTCTTACAGAGCCACTCCTTGGTTATCTTGGCTGTGTGCTTCGGGTCATTGTCATGTTGGAAGACCCAGCCTCGACCCATCTTCAATGCTCTAACTGAGGGAAGAAGGTTGTTCCCCAAAATCTCGCAATACATGGCCCCGGTCATCCTCTCCTTAATACAGTGCAGTCGCCCTGTCCCATGTGCAGAAAAACACCCCCAAAGCATGATGCTACCACCCCCATGCTTCACAGTAGGGATGGTGTTCTTGGGATGGTACTCATCATTCTTCTTCCTCCAAACACGTTTAGTGGAATTATGACCAAAAAGTTCTATTTTGGTCTCATCTGACCACATGACTTTCTCCCATGACTCCTCTGGATCATCCAAATGGTCATTGGCAAACTTAAGATGGGCCTTGACATGTGCTGGTTTAAGCAGGGGAATGCCCCTGCTTCCGTGCAATGCATGATTTCAAACCATGACGTCTTGGTGTATTACCAACAGTAACCTTGGAAACGGTGGTCCCAGCTCTTTTCAGGTCATTGACCAGCTCCTCCCGTGTAGTTCTGGGCTGATTTCTCACCTTTCTTAGGATCATTGAGAGCCCACGAGGTGAGATCTTGCATGGAGCCCCAGTCCGAGGGAGATGGACAGTCATGTTTAGCTTCTTCCATTTTCTAATGATTGCTCCAACAGTGGACCTTTTTTCACCAAGCTGCTTGGCAATTTCCCCGTAGCCCTTTCCAGCCTTGTGGAGGTGTACAATTTTGTCTCTAGTGTCTTTGGACAGCTCTTTGGTCTTGGCCATGTTAGTAGTTGGATTCTTACTGATTGTATGGGGTGGACATGTGTCTTTATGCAGCTAACGACCTCAAACAGGTGCATCTAATTTAGGATAATAAATGGAGTGGAGGTGGACATTTTAAAGGCAGACTAACAGGTCTTTGAGGGTCAGAATTCTAGCTGATAGACAGGTGTTCAAATACTTATTTGCAGCTGTATCATACAAATAAATAGTTAAAAAATCATATAAAAATCTTTTTTTTTTTTTTTTAGATTATGTCTCTCACAGTGGACATGCACCTACGATGACAATTTCAGACCCCTCCATGATTTCCAAGTGGGAGAACTTGCAAAATAGCAGGGTGTTTAAATACTTATTTTCCTCACTGTAGAACATAAAATAGAAATTACCTTTAATTTATTGAGGTAACAAACATCACATTTACTCTGTACTTTTTAAGACAAATACGGCACTCTAAGTACTTCAAGTCACAACAAAATATTAGTGCTGTGAATTGATTAAAAAAATAATTAAGTAATCATGATTTATTGCAATTAAAAAAACATTGGAGTTTTTAATATTTTGATATTGTAATCATTTCAGTTACTCTCCAAATTAATGAAGAAACAACTTAAAGACAGCATATTTTAAATATGTGTTGTAATGGCATGTTTTTATGAATGAAGGCCAGTATCACTGATGTCTCTATGAAACATCAATGACGTTACATTACAGTATAACTGAAAGCTACCAATTTCAACATTTTATTAGGCTTTAAAAAAACTTTTGAATTAATTTAACTTAAAACAATCTGTACATAATTATAATAAATGTTATATTTACCCATGGCCTTCCCTGTCAGATATTTACATTTATGCATTTGGCAGACGCTTTTATCCAAAGCGACTTACAGTGAACTTATTACAGGAACAATCCCCTTGGAGCAACATGGAGTAAAGTGCCTTGCTCAAGGACACACTGGTAGACATAGCCTAAACAGAAATTGAATAAAGTTATCAACACCTTTCTTAACTCATCATTAAAGCTACAATTTTCTCTGTTCCCGTTGTTCTTTGATGAACATTAACATTAACATCTCACATTCAAGATGGCGCCGAGGATGGCCGCTACGTCGCAAGCTCTGCTGAAACATTGTAGTTTTTTGTTTGTTCTGTTTATAGTTTTTGTGTTTTTTGTCTTGGATGTTGTCTGCCGTACTACGTACGACAGACAGACAGACACTTTTGGACATTGGTTCGGCAATCGCACACCGAAAACCGGACTTTAAATTCTTCAGTGACGAACCGCCGTTTACAAACACAGCAGCGGATCCCTTTGTCTGGACGGCCCGACCGCGCAAACGCGGCCGGAGAAGAGGGAAGAGAGCCGGCGTACTCATCAGAGTAAGACTCCGCGCAAACCGACCCCCGCTTCCCAGTATTTTACTGGCAAATGTTCAGTCTCTGGACAATAAACTCTGCGAGCTGAGAGCGCGGATCTCTTTCCAGCGAGACACGAGGGACTGCTGCATTATCTGCCTTACAGAAACTTGGATGTCCGCTGAGATTCCAGATTCGGCCATCGAAACCGCGGGGTTCTCCGTGCATCGAATGGACAGAGAAAAAGATCTCTCCGGGAAAAGCAAAGGCGGGGGTGTGTGTTTTATGATTAACCGATCCTGGTGTGATCAGAGGAACGTACATTCTATCAAGTCTTTCTGTTCTCCTGATCTGGAATTTCTCACGGTTCTGTGCCGACCATTCTGGCTACCGAGGGAATTCACAGCGGTCATCATCACAGCTGTGTATATTCCCCCACAAGCCGACACAGACCGGGCACTAAAGGAACTGTATAAGACAGTGAGTGAGCAGGAAACCGCGCATCCTGAGGCTGCGTTTATTGTGACCGGGGACTTTAACAAAGCCAACTTCAAGCGCATCGCACCTAAATACCACCAACATGTTAGCTTCAACACGCGAGGGAACCGTGTTTTGGATCACTGTTACTCTCCCTTCAAGGATTGTTACAAGTCCCTCCCGCGCCCACCATTTGGCAAATCGGATCACGCTTCCATCCTCCTTTTGCCCGCATATAGGCAAAGACTCAAACAGGAAGCACCCGCCCTCAGAACCATCCAGTGCTGGTCGGACCAATCAGATTCTATGCTACAGGACTGTTTTGATCACGCGGACTGGGAGATGTTCCGGTCGGCCTCTGATGACGACATCGAGGTTTACGCTGATAGCGTAACGTGTTTCATCAGTAAGTGCGTAGAAGACGTTGTTCCGACCAAAACAATTCGGCTGTACCCTAACCAGAAGCCGTGGCTAAATGGGGATGTTCGCGCGGCACTCAATGCGCGGACCTTCACTTTTAACTCCGGTAATGCGGAGGAGCATAAACAAGCAAGTTATGCTCTCCGGAAAACCGTCAGAGCAGCAAAACGGCAGTACAGGGACAAGATTGAAGGACAGTTCAACACCACCGACTCCAGAAGCATGTGGAGGGGAATTAACACCATCACGGACTACAAAGGGAACACAAACTCCACCGTGAACACCGCTGCCTCTCTCCCGGACGAGCTAAACACCTTCTATGCTCGCTTTGAGGGAACTAACACCGCCCTCGCGGAGAGAGAGCTCGCGGCTGAAGATACAGAGGTTAGTGCACTCTCCGTATCTTTAGCGGATGTAACCCGATCCTTCCGGCGGGTGAACGTCCGTAAAGCAGCGGGTCCAGACGGCATTCCCGGCCGCGTGATCAGAGCGTGCGCGCACCAACTGGCTGGAGTTTTCACGGACATTTTTAACCTGTCCCTCTCCCTGTCCGTGGTCCCCACATGCTTTAAAACGTCCACTATTGTTCCTGTACCTAAGCAGTCAAAAACCACCTGCTTAAACGACTGGCGTCCTGTTGCTCTGACCCCCATCATCAGTAAATGCTTTGAGAGACTAGTCAGAAACCACATCTGCTCTGTTCTCCCCCCCTCACTGGACCCACTGCAGTTTGCATACCGCACAAACCGCTCCACTGATGATGCCATTTCATCCACTATACACACTGCTCTCTCCCACCTGGAAAAGAGGAACACATATGTGAGAATGCTGTTTGTGGACTACAGCTCAGCATTCAACACCATTGTGCCCTCCATACTTGACATTAAACTCCGGGCTCTAGGCTTAAACAGCCTGTTATGCAGCTGGATCCTGGACTTCCTGTCAAACAGACGCCAGGTGGTCAGAATGGGCAGTAACATCTCCTCATCACTGACTCTCAACACTGGAGCCCCTCAGGGCTGCGTTCTCAGCCCACTCCTGTACTCCCTGTACACACATGACTGTGTGGCAACCCACAGCTCCAACACCATCATCAAGTTTGCTGACGATACGACGGTGGTAGGTCTTATCACCGACAATGATGAAACGGCCTACAGAGAGGAGGTGCACACTCTGACACGGTGGTGTCAGGAGCACAACCTCTCCCTCAACGTCAGCAAGACCAAGGAGCTGGTGGTCGACTTCAGGAGGAATGAGAGAGAACACCGCCCCATCACCATCGATGGAGCACCGGTGGAGAGAGTCAGCAGCTTCAAGTTCCTCGGTGTCCACATCACAGAGGAACTCTCATGGTCCGTCCACTCCGAGGCCGTTGTGAAGAAGGCTCATCAGCGCCTTTTCTTCCTGCGACGGCTGAGGAGGTTTGGAATGAACCGCCACATCCTCACACGCTTCTACAGCAGCACCATAGAGAGCCTGCTGACTGGCTGCATCACCACCTGGTACGGCAACAGTACCGCCCGCAGCCGCAAGGCCCTGCAAAGGGTAGTGCGCACGGCCAGCTGCATCATCGGAGGTGAGTTTCCCTCCCTCCAGGACATTTACGCCAGGCGGTGTGTGAAGAGAGCTCAGAGGATCATCAGAGACTCTAGCCACCCGAACCATGGGCTGCTCTCACTGCTGCCATCAGGCAGACGGTACCGCAGCATCAGAACACGCACCAGCCGACTTCAGAACAGCTTCTTCCCACAAGCAATTAGACTACTTAACTCCTGATCCATCAGTATCATAACACACACTGGTCAGAATATCACTCAGCACAACCCACTGTAGATACACACACATTATATACACATTTATTTATCATACAGCATCTATTGCACTTTGGATTTCAATTTTTCAATCTGTGAATAATATTTTATACTATACATTGTATATTATTATTATTATAGCGTAATGTATATTGTTTAGTGTATGTTTAGTGTATATTGTTTAAAGTATATGTATATTGTAAGTATGTGTATATTGTTTAAAGCTGTGAGATCTACACTCACATTGTGTAAATTATTTATTGTTTATTGTAGTGTATACTGTGCTGTGAGTAATTGTGTGCGCATCAGATGTGTAATCTGTTGTTGCTTAAATGTTGTACATGTCATGTCATGACTACTATGTTGATCGGAACTGCACCTAAGAATTTCACCTACTGTTGCACTTGTGCATATGGTAGAGTGACAAATAAAGTGATTTGATTTGATTTGATTTGAACATTAATGATAAACATCATCAGTGCTGCTGTCACTTTAAGAGCGGCTGCTCCCGATCATGACGCGGATCAGACGCGCTGTCCCGCGCATCTCATTTTCTCTCAAGTTCATTTAAGATATTATTTTCCATACAGTACATTAAAGTGCATCAAAACAAGGCAAAATACAGCAAATACTCCCCGAGGGAGCTGCTCGGCTCGGCACTGAGGGCTTAGCGTTGAGTTTCTTAACATTTTCACTGACGAAAGCAGAGCCGCGGAGAGCTGCTTCGCCATACTTTCATTGTTTTGAAGGGGGAGCTGAAATGACGGGTGGGGTTGTGTCACCCAGATTTGCTTCCCCCGGTCTGCATTTTACCCAGACATACGTTGTTCTCTCACACAAAACAGCATTTCATTCCAAATATGTAAAATTAAAATGTAAAATTTCAGCAAAAATATCTTCATTTGGTCATACAGGTTTGGAACAACATGAGGGTGAGTAATTAATGACAGAATTTTCATTTTTGGGTGAACTTACCCTGATTACCTTAAGCCTGATTCTAGAGAAAAAGCAGTTAACTTTATATTTGCACTCTTCTCATTATGGTTGACCTAATGATTCATTTTTTTAAATGATGTTGCTGAAAAGTGTAAGATTTGGGAATCTTTAATGGGTTTGTAAAATGATCTGTGTGTGTGTATCATTTAATCACTTTTAAATGCTTGTTTAATCATCCTGTTATATTCTTATTTGCTCATACAGTGTTGCACCTTCTTTGTATTCATTTTTTACATTCTTATTGATTTCAGTATTAGTACATTCTTTACAATTGTTAATAGCGATGTCTCTTCTCATAAAGTTTCATTAATTCCTCGTGGTACTGGGAGACTTTCTCTGCTGGAGTGTCTGTTAGCCTCAAGGTTGGCTGATAAGTAGTTGGACACTTTATTCTTTGTTGTGTGCTATAAAGTGGGTGTTTTGAGATTGTTATTATTTTATGCTCAGGAGCATCTCTGAAAGCACTTGAGGATGGCTTTTTTAGATTTCTCACAATAAAGAAGCTTTGCATCATCACACTCTGTTTGAAAATTGGATATAAATACAGAGGAAATACAAGTTTTTTTCTTCCATGACAACAAACATAAAGTTAAAAGAAGAGCCGTAACGAGGAAAGGACTTTATGCCCAGTGTTGTGTAAATTCATAGGAAGCTCAGGCCTGAATCCCCAGAGTGAGGTTAGACAACCTGAAACTCATTTATTCTCTCCGGCATTCATTTATTTGCTCTTTTTCTTTGATTCTGCAGCCTCTCTCACCGTCTCTGTTTCTCTCACTCCTGGCAGTTTTATTTTAACTCTGACTCAGGCATGAATAATTCAAAATGACTGGGCAAATTCACCTGGCGTCTCAATTATCACGTATGTTTTTCCCCTGGTGTTTTTTTCTCCTTAAACACTGCTCTCGCTTTCTCTTCCACTGCTTCTTGTGGGGCGATTTAGTTATAATTGTTCCCTGACCCCATCGTATCGTCCCAAGCTACCTCAGTCATCTGTGAGTCAGTACAAGATGAGCAGTACTTCACTTTCTCGTCCCACGCATCTCTGGACGCCCACACCAGCACTCTGCAGACACTCTGAAACGCAAAGGTGAAAAATAAACAGGCACAACACAGTATAAACTGCAGACGTACATTACCTGTTCAGAACACTGCTTGATGTCTGAAAACAAGAGTTTGAAGTAGAAGTTTAATGCTTTTAAATTATTTAAAAGCTCTTCTGAAGCGTTTTTTTTATTTTTATTTTTTTAATTATTTACTTAAGGTTAAACACCAGGAAAAAAGTCAATTACTGGTAATTAGCATTTGTGCAGAGTAAGGGTTTTGCATTAGAACAGTTGCTACAGTGCCTGTGAAAATGTCACATTCAGTATTTATCGGTGCTGGGGAAGCTTCTTTGAAAATGCAGCTTTCCAAGTTGATACTAATAATTTAAAAACGGTTAGGCTTCAAGCATCTAATTCTGATACAGCTAACTGCAGTGCAGCTATTTAAGGGAGCAATATCATTTTGAAAAATATAACTTTCAGATTATGTAATTTACCTACGGAAGAGTTTTATCTGGCACAAACACAATTAGAATCTCATTGTAGTCAAAATGATGACACAGTTGCAAAAGCTGTAGTTAATTGCAAAAACAATGCATGTTGTAAATGAAACCCAAGAATTGTGATGCTTTTTTTGTATCCAACAGATTTTATGTTGCAATTCTTTTGTAACACTTTCTTTAAGTTTTAGTTTGCGATGAGTTTTGGTTACACTTTATTTTAAAGTGACATTGTTACATGTAGTGTACAGTAATTATACATATAAGTACTTAAGTACATGTACTTACTACTTATTATAGGATTATGGTTAGGTTTAGGGTTAGTTACTTGTATTTATGCATCATTTATTTTTATTACTATAGTAAGTATACACCGTGTGCACTATTATAAGGCAAGTTGTATATTTGAGGATTCATTTTATTACTGAACAACTACAATGCTTTTGGTCAATCCAAAATGTTAATAAACCTCAAACCTTAATATTTAAGGAAGTAAAAGTGAGGTTTTGGCTTTCTTAGAAGAATATCTATAGCCCTGTTTCCACCAAAATTACCCGGAACAATTTGTCCCATAAAATGCTGCGTGAGCTCAACCAATCAGCATGTTCAGCACCCAAGTACCACCCCAGAAAGTTCCTGAACTTTGAAAAAGTACTACCTCGCAAGCAGGAACGTTTTGAGGGGGATATTTTTACCTGGTTCCTACGGTCGAAACACACAGAGTACCACCCCAAAGTTTAGTTCCTAGTTCCTGGGGAAAGTTCTTGCGGTGGAAAGACGGCATGTTATTTATTATTGGGCAACTGTTAGTGTGCAGAATTATTATGCAACAAAATGAAAAATGAAACTTTTCCCATCTCACTTGTTTATTTTCATCTGTTAAAGTGAGAACGATAAACAAACAACAAAAAAAGGACCAATATAGCCACCCTTCCTTTCCGATAACAGTCATAAGTCTTCCATCCATGGAATCTGTCAGTTTCTTGATCTGTTGACGATCAACTTTTGTGCAGCAGCAACCACAGCCTCCCAGACACTGTTCAGAGAGGTGTACCATTTTCCTTCACAGTAAATCTCCCGTATAAGAAGGGCCCACAAGTTCTCAATAGGGTTTAGATCAGGTTAGGAAGGGGGTCATGTCATTTTCCCTTCATCTTTAAGGCATTTACTGGCTAGCCACGCCGTGGAATACTACAACACATGTGATGGAGCATTGTCCTGCAAAAAAATCATGGTCTTCTTGAAAGATGTAGACTTTTTCCTGTACCATAGCTTAAAGAAAGGGCGTTCTAAAAACTGGCAGTAGGTTTGGGAGTTAATTTTCAACCCGAAAAGGTCCAACTAGCTCATCTTTAATAATACCAGCCCATACCAGTACCCCAACTCCACCTTGCTGGTGCTAAGTTGAAGTGGAGCTCTGTGCCCGTTACTGATCCAGCCACTGGCCCATCCATTTGGTTCGTCAAGAGTCACTCTCGTCTCATCAGTCCATAAAAGTCTTCAGATATTTCTTGGCTCATTCTTGACATTTCAACTTATGCATCTTGTTCAGTGGTGGTTGGTTTACAGCCTTCCTTAACCTGGCCATGTCTCTGTGCACTCCAAGTAGAGTACACAGCACGTTTGAGCTTCCGCAAAAACCAATGAGGTTGATTCTCGTGTGTTACGCAGCACGTTTGAGCTTCGCAAGAACCAATGAGGTTCATTCTCGTGTTACGCAGCACGTTTGAGCACCGCAAGAACCAATGAGGTTCATTCTCGTGTGTTACGCAGCACGCTTGAGCTTCCGCAAGAGCCAGTGAGGTTCATTCTCGTGTGTTATGCAGCACGTTTGAGCTTCCGCAAGGACCAATGAGGTTCATTCTCGTGTGTTACGCAGCACGTTTGAGCTTCCTCAAGGACCAATGAGGTTCATTCTCGTGTGTTACGCAGAACGCTTGAGCTTCCGCAAGAGCCAGTGAGGTTCATTCTCGTGTGTTATGCAGCACGTTTGAGCTTCCGCAAGGACCAATGAGGTTCATTCTCGTGTGTTATGCAGCACGTTTGAGCTTCCGCAAGGACCAATGAGGTTCATTCTCGTGTGTTACGCAGCACGTTTGAGCTTCCTCAAGGACCAATGAGGTTGATTCTCGTGTGTTACGCAGCACGTTTGAGCTTCGCAAGAACCAATGAGGTTCATTCTCGTGTTACGCAGCACGTTTGAGCTGCCGCAAGGACCAATGAGGTTCATTCTCGTGTGTTACGCAGCATGTTTGAGCTTCCTCAAGGACCAATGAGGTTGATTCTTGTGTGTTACGCAGCACGTTTGAGCTTCCGCAAAAACCAATGAGGTTCATTCTCGTGTGTTACGCAGCACGCTTGAGCTTCCGCAAGAACCAATGAGGTTCATTCTCGTGTGTTACGCAGCACGCTTGAGCTTCCGCAAGAACCAATGAGGTTCATTCTCGTGTGTTACGCAGCACGTTTGAGCTTCCGCAAGAACCAATGAGGTTCATTCTCGTGTGTTACGCAGCACGCTTGAGCTTCCGCAAGGACCAATGAGGTTCATTCTCGTGTGTTACGCAGCACGTTTGAGCTTCCTCAAGGACCAATGAGGTTGATTCTCGTGTGTTACGCAGCACGTTTGAGCTTCGCAAGAACCAATAAGGTTCATTCTCGTGTTACGCAGCACGTTTGAGCTGCCGCAAGGACCAATGAGGTTCATTCTCGTGTGTTACGCAGCACGTTTGAGCTTCCGCAAAAACCAATGAGGTTCATTCTCGTGTGTTACGCAGCACGCTTGAGCTTCCGCAAAAACCAATGAGGTTCATTTTCGTGTGTTACGCAGCACGTTTGAGCTTCCGCAAAAACCAATGAGGTTCATTCTCGTGTGTTACGCAGCACGTTTGAGCTTCCGCAAGAACCAATGAGGTTCATTCTCGTGTGTTACGCAGCACGCTTGAGCTTCCGCAAGGACCAATGAGGTTCATTCTCGTGTGTTACGCAGCACGTTTGAGCTTCCTCAAGGACCAATGAGGTTGATTCTCGTGTGTTACGCAGCACGTTTGAGCTTCGCAAGAACCAATAAGGTTCATTCTCGTGTTACGCAGCACGTTTGAGCTGCCGCAAGGACCAATGAGGTTCATTCTCGTGTGTTACGCAGCACGTTTGAGCTTCCGCAAAAACCAATGAGGTTCATTCTCGTGTGTTACGCAGCACGCTTGAGCTTCCGCAAAAACCAATGAGGTTCATTCTCGTGTGTTACACAGCACGTTTGAGCTTCCGCAAAAACCAATGAGGTTCATTCTCGTGTGTTACGCAGCACGCTTGAGCTTCCGCAAGAACCAATGAGGTTCATTCTCGTGTGTTACGCAGCACGTTTGAGCTTCCGCAAGAACCAATGAGGTTCATTCTCGTGTGTTACGCAGCACGCTTGAGCTTCCGCAAGGACCAATGAGGTTCATTCTCGTGTGTTACGCAGCACGTTTGAGCTTCCTCAAGGACCAATGAGGTTGATTCTCGTGTGTTACGCAGCACGTTTGAGCTTCGCAAGAATCAATAAGGTTCATTCTCGTGTTACGCAGCACGTTTGAGCTGCCGCAAGGACCAATGAGGTTCATTCTCGTGTGTTACGCAGCACGTTTGAGCTTCCGCAAAAACCAATGAGGTTCATTCTCGTGTGTTACGCAGCACGCTTGAGCTTCCGCAAAAACCAATGAGGTTCATTTTCGTGTGTTACGCAGCACGTTTGAGCTTCCGCAAAAACCAATGAGGTTCATTCTCGTGTGTTACGCAGCACGCTTGAGCTTCCGCAAGGACCAATGAGGTTCATTCTCGTGTGTTACGCAGCACATTTGAGCTTCCTCAAGGACCAATGAGGTTGATTCTCGTGTGTTACGCAGCACGTTTGAGCTTCCGCAAGAACCAATGAGGTTCATTCTCGTGTGTTACGCAGCACGCTTGAGCTTCCGCAAGGACCAATGAGGTTCATTCTCGTGTGTTACGCAGCACATTTGAGCTTCCTCAAGGACCAATGAGGTTGATTCTCGTGTGTTACGCAGCACGTTTGAGCTTCGCAAGAACCAATAAGGTTCATTCTCGTGTTACGCAGCACGTTTGAGCTGCCGCAAGGACCAATGAGGTTCATTCTCGTGTGTTACGCAGCACGTTTGAGCTTCCGCAAAAACCAATGAGGTTCATTCTCGTGTGTTACGCAGCACGCTTGAGCTTCCGCAAAAACCAATGAGGTTCATTCTCGTGTGTTACGCAGCACGTTTGAGCTTCCGCAAAAACCAATGAGGTTCATTCTCGTGTGTTACGCAGCACGCTTGAGCTTCCGCAAGAACCAATGAGGTTCATTCTCGTGTGTTACGCAGCACGTTTGAGCTTCCGCAAGAACCAATGAGGTTCATTCTCGTGTGTTACGCAGCACGTTTGAGCTTCCGTAAGGACCAATGAGGTTCATTCTCGTGTGTTACGCAGCACGCTTGAGCTTCCGCAAGGACCAATGAGGTTCATTCTTGTGTGTTACGCAGCACGTTTGAGCTTCCGCAAGGACCAATGAGGTTCATTCTCGTGTGTTACGCAGCACGTTTGAGCTTCCGCAAAAACCAATGAGGTTCATTCTCGTGTGTTACGCAGCACGCTTGAGCTTCCGCAAAAACCAATGAGGTTCATTTTCGTGTGTTACGCAGCACGTTTGAGCTTCCGCAAAAACCAATGAGGTTCATTCTCGTGTGTTACGCAGCACGTTTGAGCTTCCGCAAGAACCAATGAGGTTCATTCTCGTGTGTTACGCAGCACGCTTGAGCTTCCGCAAGGACCAATGAGGTTCATTCTCGTGTGTTACGCAGCACGTTTGAGCTTCCTCAAGGACCAATGAGGTTGATTCTCGTGTGTTACGCAGCACGTTTGAGCTTCGCAAGAACCAATAAGGTTCATTCTCGTGTTACGCAGCACGTTTGAGCTGCCGCAAGGACCAATGAGGTTCATTCTCGTGTGTTACGCAGCACGTTTGAGCTTCCGCAAAAACCAATGAGGTTCATTCTCGTGTGTTACGCAGCACGCTTGAGCTTCCGCAAAAACCAATGAGGTTCATTCTCGTGTGTTACGCAGCACGTTTGAGCTTCCGCAAAAACCAATGAGGTTCATTCTCGTGTGTTACGCAGCACATTTGAGCTTCCGCAAGAGCCAATGAGGTTCATTCTTGTGTGTTACGCAGCACGTTTGAGCTTCCGCAAGAGCCAATGAGGTTCATTCTCGTGTGTTACGCAGCACGTTTGAGCTTCCGCAAGGACCAATGAGGTTCATTTTCGTGTGTTACGCAGCACGTTTGAGCTTCCGCAAAAACCAATGAGGTTCATTCTCGTGTGTTACGCAGCACGTTTGAGCTTCCGCAAGAACCAATGAGGTTCATTCTCGTGTGTTACGCAGCACGCTTGAGCTTCCGCAAGGACCAATGAGGTTCATTCTCGTGTGTTACGCAGCACGCTTGAGCTTCCGCAAGGACCAATGAGGTTCATTCTCGTGTGTTACGCAGCACGTTTGAGCTTTGCAAGAACCAATAAGGTTCATTCTCGTGTGTTACGCAGCACGTTTGAGCTTCGCAAGAACCAATAAGGTTCATTCTCGTGTTACGCAGCATGTTTGAGCTGCCGCAAGGACCAATGAGGTTCATTCTCGTGTGTTACGCAGCACGTTTGAGCTTCCGCAAAAACCAATGAGGTTCATTCTCGTGTGTTACGCAGCACGCTTGAGCTTCCGCAAAAACCAATGAGGTTCATTTTCGTGTGTTACGCAGCACGTTTGAGCTTCCGCAAAAACCAATGAGGTTCATTCTCGTGTGTTACGCAGCACGTTTGAGCTTCCGCAAGAACCAATGAGGTTCATTCTCGTGTGTTACGCAGCACGCTTGAGCTTCCGCAAGGACCAATGAGGTTCATTCTCGTGTGTTACGCAGCACGTTTGAGCTTCCTCAAGGACCAATGAGGTTGATTCTCGTGTGTTACGCAGCACGTTTGAGCTTCGCAAGAACCAATAAGGTTCATTCTCGTGTTACGCAGCACGTTTGAGCTGCCGCAAGGACCAATGAGGTTCATTCTCGTGTGTTACGCAGCACGTTTGAGCTTCCGCAAAAACCAATGAGGTTCATTCTCGTGTGTTACGCAGCACGCTTGAGCTTCCGCAAAAACCAATGAGGTTCATTCTCGTGTGTTACGCAGCACGTTTGAGCTTCCGCAAAAACCAATGAGGTTCATTCTCGTGTGTTACGCAGCACGCTTGAGCTTCCGCAAGAACCAATGAGGTTCATTCTCGTGTGTTACGCAGCACGTTTGAGCTTCCGCAAGAACCAATGAGGTTCATTCTCGTGTGTTACGCAGCACGTTTGAGCTTCCGTAAGGACCAATGAGGTTCATTCTCGTGTGTTACGCAGCACGCTTGAGCTTCCGCAAGGACCAATGAGGTTCATTCTTGTGTGTTACGCAGCACGTTTGAGCTTCCGCAAGGACCAATGAGGTTCATTCTCGTGTGTTACGCAGCACATTTGAGCTTCCGCAAGAGCCAATGAGGTTCATTCTTGTGTGTTACGCAGCACGTTTGAGCTTCCGCAAGAGCCAATGAGGTTCATTCTCGTGTGTTACGCAGCACGTTTGAGCTTCCGCAAGGACCAATGAGGTTCATTCTCGTGTGTTACGGAGCACGTTATGCATTTGTTCTCGTGTGCCAAGCAGGTTCAGTTGAGCTTCTGTTTATGTTTGCCGATTAATGCTTATATGTGAATAACAGCCTATATTTAATCTGTTCATCATATAAAGCTATGATGTCTCTTCAGAACATTTGGACTAAACCACTCATTTTTTATATGGGTTAGTTTTACAATCTCTTTATGAACTTTTTGAAGCATCAGAATGGTAGTTGCGTAGCTGTAAATGGAGTACAGAACTCAGATTTTATTAAAAAAATATCTTCATTTGTGTTCTGAAGATGAACAAAAGTCTTGTTCACACCGGAAGCGAATGAAGCATGATTTACATGGTTAAGTCAATGCGAGTGATTTACATGTTAAGTCAATGCAAAGACGCGAATAGACATTCTGCGGTGCGATTCGCGCAAAGTTGTGTTAGTATGGGTATAACCCAACAGGTGAGCTGAATGAAATCTTTATAGAATTGATCATGTCCTTATAGTAAGAAATTAGGTCTAAATTTACTCTCTGCTTAAGAGCAGGAAACTAAATTACTATAGATAACCCAATTTTATGGGAAGGGTGGAGACACAGTCACCCCTGAACCCTAATTGGCCAGAACCCATCCAGGGGATGGGCAAATATTTGAATTTAACCTTAGAACACAGACGAAGACGGTCGTGTTCACGGTGCTGTTCGTTGTTCAGTCAAGAGCTGGTCGCAGTGCGGTTCCAGAATCCGCCAAGGAGACGATCAGATGATCGTCGCAGACCAAGATCAGAGAAAATGGGTTAACAGATTTCATTCAGGCTATCTGCTCTTCTCTCACGTTTCTTTCTTTTACTTAAAGTTTATTTTCTTTCCGTTAAGTCTCGGGTTCTGTTAAGTTTCGCCGCAAAGTTACTCAACGAGTCTCTAACAGTGCACTTCAACTTCAAACAATGCCCACAAGACTTCCATCCAGCCGCCAACACGCCACGTGATTGGCTTCCCAAGACATCAATCAAAGACACGACCCGACCTTCAGCGAATCAAAGACACGAGAGAACCCCTCTCCAGCCAGGAAAAGGGAATCCCCCTTGTCAGAGACGACACGCGAGACAAACGTAAGTAATACCTCTAGATTCCAAGCTGAAGTGGTGCATTAGATCAAATTTAATAACCTGCCTAAGTTACGATAGGAGGATAAATTACTGATCAATGGTTTCTTCAGGTCATGTGTCAAATGCATATTGCTTGGGATTTCATAATTTCTCTCTCTTAAAACTTATTCTTTCCTCACTTTCTTCCTTTCTGCAACGTATGAATGTGCGAGTGCGTGTGTTTATGTTAGATATTAGTTTGATGTGTTAGAGTAATCAATAAAGTTTCGTTTGTAGTCAAAGATAACTGTTCTTGTGTTATGTGCTTATGAATTTAATGTCTTGAACTGTCGATCTAAGTTACCTGGCTGTTAAATAGTGTTTCACTATTGTACGGATATTAATATCCGCTGCAGAGTTGATATTTACGGCCCGTACAAATGAACGCTGGAAGAGTCATTTGCTTGGCTGTAAATTAGACTCTCACAAAATTCCCTATGAATTCATTAATTAATTCATTTGAGCTACATAGACTTGTTTCCCCTTTAACAGACTTCCCTTTAAGTTCTTACATATCGGTGGACGAATAAGTTAAGGTGTAAACATTAATTCTGAATTATTTATAAATTATAGTGTAAATCGAGTCTCTTTCATTTTAATTCAAATTCCCCGTTGAGTTATTATTTTATCTGACTCATTGTCGCTACACCAATCAGGAGCTTGCTCTAGTAGTGATAACAATGAGGAGAAAATCTGGTTTATATTAATCATATATTAATATCTGGTTCAGACAAGTGTGCATATGATTATCACTGTGATAACATTAAATGACATGAAACACAACCCAGTCTCTTTGTTAAATGCAAGTTTATGTATGATCAATAATACAAAAGTATAAGTAAAAGGTATAATAAGCTATACATGAAATAAAGCAAACAATTCAGTCAAACATTCAAAGTCAGTGCTAGTAGGCTACAACGGTAACGTAAAGTTAAATAGCCTAAAAATAAAAAAGTAATGAAACTTCACCTTGCCCTCAGCCTAAACGATTTTCCAGGGAACAAATTATAGATCCATGAGACCAAAGATCGCTCGTTACATATACACAAGACGAATTATAGCTCGAGACACCACAGAGACATCAGAGTCAGCGGCAAATGTCTGAAGGACTAGCTGAGGAAAGGCTGCTCTCGCCGGGGTTAACGAGTGCGGAGCGCTGCTGATCGCCTGGATCTCACAACTCCGAAAACGCCAGATAAAATGTTCAAATAGGCACTCTTTTTATAAATAAATCACAGAGTTGAGCTTTAAATAATTACATTATCGGCTGAAAAAGTCTTAAAACTATGTTTTGTCACACATTAACAGTAGAATTTTAACAAAAAAGACGTGTAAACACCATAGACAGTAAAAGGTAAACACAGTCCATGTCAGCCATTTCTCAACGAGACGAACTGCCTGGCAGAAGCCCCTCCCATGACGCGAATTCGCATCTGTTGTGAAGTGAATGTCACGGGCGAATGAAGCGAGTAAACTCAAAATGTTCAAGTGTCCAACTTCGTGCGAATAGCATAATTTATTTGCGTAATTCGCGTCCGGTGTGAACGCACTATTACGAGTTTGGAACTAAATGAGGGTGAGTAAATGAAGACAGAATTTTAATTTTTGGGTGAACTATCCCTTTAAAATAGTGTTATAGTTATGTTATGGTTACGTTTGTAAGGATAGCATGACAGAAGAATAAAACTCCAGGTTTAATAGGGATAAAATTAAACCCAATGCCTGGCAAGCTAGGTCAAACAGATGTCACCCAACATCAGATGATACACCATCCTATAATCCTTCATTCAGCTTCAGTGGGATTCTGTTGCTCGTGGTGCTTGGATTATGAGGCTCTCAAGTGTTGTAATAATTCACCTTTGCTCCTGGGTGCAGAGGTGAAATTAATTCCAGACAGACTAACAGTCAGTTTGCAGACTTTGTGTGAGCATAATCTGTGTGAGTGTCTAGGCTGATCTGCATTAAACGGTTTGCAGAAAACCCTGCATTTCATAAACAATATCCCTTTCATCTCCTTGTTAACAGGACTGTTACATAACCTGCCATAAACATAATGTGAATAGAGTGTCCAAGGGAGTCACAAAACGGGAACAGCGAGTATCCTCCGAGGTCGCCATGACAGTACAGAGCCAGTGCAGAAACAACTGCCAAGACCCTGAAATGTAATACTGTCGTTTACTCCGCAAGCTATTAAATGATTTAAAGTTTGAGAAATTAATCTTATGTTGCACAACATTTGACAGCTGCCTCATCTTTTTCTCCTGTGGGCTCAGATTTCCATTTCAGAAGGCAATTTACTTGTGACTTATAATATGGAAGTCAATGTATTTTACATGATAAGGTCCAATGCTTAAGTTCAAAGATTGGACAACAACAAATTGCTGAATTTGTGGAGAAAGAAATATTCAAATTGTCTGTCAAAAGATCACTCAAGATAACAGAACAAAAGCATAATGTCGATTTTTAACTCGAGTTTCTCTTTAAGGCTACATGCTTTTCTTAATTGTGCTCCTTTTGCCCTTCACGTGTTGTGAGAACTCCCACCTCCCTCTGTCACAGTCTATGAAAGAAAGAACACCCTTCATACACACCAGGAAAGCCATTGCCGAACAGACATACCAGCAAGGCCTGTGAATATAGATTCTAATATGAGATATTCAGATTCGATTGAAAAAATGCAAATAAGTCCCCAGCTACTTAGCGCTCCACAAGAGTACGTGGGTGAGAGATAGCTGCCACACTGCGGTAACCGAGAGAGAGAGATTTTCTCAAGGGCTTTTACAGGATGATTCTCCATCCTCCCCCTGTCTAAGTCACTTCCTGTTACCTGTGTATGAAGCCCTTATAGACATGATGAGGTGATTCAGGCTGTCAACTCCCCACAATATCCTGTCTCATCTGCTCACCACCAGCCAAAGTGTGTATAAATCATTACATCACTTCACATCCAAAGCTAGACATGGACACGCGCTGAGGACAGTGTCCTCAGAGTACCCACTGGTTTAGCCCATGTGTGTATGAGACATGTCAGACTTTATAACTGGTTATATTTGGTTACTGATTACTTGACTTGACTTTTCTCGGCGGACGTTAGAGAAAATCATGTTTCACAGACATACTTTGCGATTTTAATTGTGTTCTGATATACCAAGTCTGTTTTTACACACAACCTTTTTTTAATTCCACAGGAACGTACCTAGTTTTTCGGCAAACTCTGTGGACCTCTGGCCATTTTAATATCATTTTCAGGTAAGACAATATAAATATAGATTTCTTTGCTCAGTTATGTAGGTTTATTATAAGCAGCCACTTCTATCAAATCTCGTCTGAATAGGTGATAAGAATTGTAACTTAGGCCTGTAAAAGTAGACTGGGTAAACCCAGCCCGATCTGCCGGCGATTTGATTTCGCCCTGCAGCTCAGGCTGGAAACCTGCATATTGTTCTATCCTGCTTCTGTTACAAATTTGCGGGGACCAATCACAAACCGGCTTATCCACTATTGGCGGGTTTACCACAAGGACGGATAGAGAAGCGATGGATCGTTGGTCTGATTGGTTAAAGGACTATCCAATTGCATACAGAGTCATTTGAACTATGCCCGTTGATCACGTCTCTTGTGGTCTGATTGGTTGAAGGACTATCCAATTTCGTACAGAGTCATTTGAACTATGCCTGTTGATCACGCCTCTTGTGGTCTGATTGGTTGAAGGACTATCCAATTTCATACAGTCATTTGAACTATGCCTGTTGATCACCCCTCTTGTGGTCTGATTGGTTGAAGGACTATCCAGTTTCGTACAGTCATTTGAACTATGCCTGTTGATCACGTCTCTTGTGGTCTGATTGGTTGAAGGACTATCCAATTGCGTACAGAGTCATTTGAACTATGCCTGTTGATCACGCCTCTTGTGGTCTGATTGGTTGAAGAACTATCCAATTTCGTACAGAGTCATCACCCCTCTTGTGGTCATTGTCATGTTGGAAAACCCAGCCTCGACCCATCTTCAATGCTCTAACTGAGGGAAGGAGGTTGTTCCCCAAAATCTCGCAATACATGGCCCCCGTCATCCTCTCCTTAATACAGTGCAGTCACATTGTCCCATGTGCAGAAAAACACCCCCAAAGCATGATGCTACTGTGAAGCATGCATGCTTCACAGTAGGGATGGTGTTCTTGGGATGGTATTCATCATTCTTCTTCCTTCAAACACGTTTAGTGGAATTATGACCAAAAAGTTCTATTTTGGTCTCATTTGACCACATGACTTTCTCCCATGACTCCTCTGGATCATCCAAATGGTCATTGGCAAACTTAAGACGGGCCTTGACATGTGCTGGTTTAAGCAGGGGAACCTTCCGTGCCATGCATGATTTCAAACCATGACGTCTTAGTGTATTACCAACAGTAACCTTGGAAACGGTGGTCCCAGCTCTTTTCTGGTCATTGACCAGCTCCTCCCGTGTAGTTCTGGGCTGATTTCTCAGCTTTCTTAGGATCATTGAGACCCCACAAGGTGAGATCTTGCATGGAGCCCAGTCCGAGGAAGATTGACAGTCATGTTTAGCTTCTTCCATTTTCTAATGATTGCTCCAACAGTGGACCTTTTTTCACCAAGCTGCTTGGCAATTTCCCCGTAGCCCTTTCCAGCCTTGTGGAGGTGTACAATTTTGTCTCTAGTGTCTTTGGACAGCTCTTTGGTCTTGGCCATGTTAGTAGTTGGTTATTACTGATTGTATGGGGTGGACAGGTGTCTTTATGCAGCTAACGACCTCAAACAGGTGCATCTAATTTAGGATAATAAATGGAGTGGAGGTGGACATTTTAAAGGCAGACTAATGGTGCGTTCACACCGGACGCGATTCGCGCGAGTGATTTACATGTTAAGTCAATGCAGAGACGCGAAATGGCATTCTGCGGCGCGATTCGCGCGAATAAGGCGGCGAGATTTGCGCGATTCGCGCGATTGAGGCGGCGAATCGCTCAAGTTGAAAAATCTGAACTCTGGCGGATATTTCGCGCCGCGTTAACCAATCACGAGCTTGCTCTAGTAGTGACGCATTTAATATATTCACTTATTTGACAGAAATCTGAATTACTAAAAAGTAATTGTAACTATAGTATAATAACATTATAGCAATGCAGGCTGCATCTTTATAAATACATTCATGGAACCATATGACTGACTTATTAATACTTATAAATCAGTGTAAATGAGCATGCGCATTGAAAAAGCAAATGCATGACTTATAAGTATGTATAAAAATAATATAAATGTAACTATAACGGTTCTTAACGTTTTTTAAACTTAAAACTTTACTTAAAAAAAAAAACCTTATATTCCTAGTGTATTGTATAATATAAAATAAATATATATAAAGATTTACACCGGCAGCTCAGAGCTGTACAGCAGCATTTACGTATGAAACTGAATGAATAAATATAAAAATAAATCACTACATAGACTTCATTATAAAATATACATTGATTCTTATTCTTAGCTACTGTATTCGTTTTTCTGTCAAGAGCAGTGAGTGATTTTCTCTTTGTCTTTTGTTGTTGTATTAACATTTAAAGGGATAGTTCATTCAAAAATGAAAATTCTGTCATCGATAAATGAATACAGGTTTGAAACAATATTAGAGTGAGTAAATAATGACATCGTTTTAGAGGTTTAATTCAGCGTGTTCACTACTGCGCTGCTGTCATTTTAAGACCTGCGTGCATCTAATATACAGACACACGCGATTTTACTTTCACTTTAGACATAACCGACTGTGTTTATGTTAACCTTGTGTGTGTTGACAGTATTAGCGCAGTAAGATGACTATTTAGTCCTGTAATCACGTGTTTGACAGGCGTTTAGTGTGCGCGCTCGGAAAAGCGCATGTTAAAACCGCGCACGCGAATGAAACCGACAAGGCTTTAAAACGCATGCAAATAATGAACTTTCATGATTGTGAATAACTATAGTGTTCTTTGAGTATAACTCTACCATTAACGTGTGATGTGAATGTATGTCGCGTTGTTCAGTATATTGGGATGGAGGCAAATGATAGATTTTGTAGAAAAATAATTAATTAAATGCAAAACCAATTCACAAGCGCGTATCAGTGTTTCCCCTAGAAAATTTTCCAGCAGCGGTGCTGTTACGTGCCGGAGGTTGTTACCAAGCCGCGCGCGGGGGGTCTGGGGGCATGCACCTCCGGAATAATTTTTAGAATGTAAAAAACAGTAGCCTAATAGTGTGAAATATTATTACATTGTTATTTTTTTACTTATTAATCAAATAATCTTAGAAAAAAAGAAAAAAAAAAGAACATCACATATCATCATATTAGAATTATTTGTGAAGGTTCATGTGACACTGAAGCCCCACAAAGTGACAAAGCCTCTGGGGCCCTCTGGACATGCCAGCTAACCTCAGCTCCTCCATGGTCCCCATCTGCCTTTCTCTTCACCAACCAGTTTAGTAGACTCATCTGAAAAATTTAATATGATTTAGCTATCAGGGCTGTGGGCAGTAGGTGTCCCAAAACAACAAACTCACATATAAAAAAGTTAAAGGTCCCATGGCATTGCATTTTTCTATTATTTTATAATGTTTCCTGAGGTGTACTTATATTGTTAGTATGATTTTTACATCATAAAATGTCATAATTTAGATATAAAAGGCATTTTTTCTATACTGCTGTTTGCCCTGTGGCTGAATGCCCTGCTTCAAGAGGCGTGTCTGCTGTGAGACTTCAGTAAAAACGCCCACTGTTGTGATTGGCTGACATCTTTGCATTTTAAATGAGCGGAGGGGGCGTGGTTTAACGAGGCACGAGCCTGCCAGAGACGGATGGACCTGAGTTCACTTCTCATCAGTTCTCAGTCTCAGTTCAGGGTGAACTGTTGTAGTTACTAGCATATACTTCAGGTTATTAGTTTATTTCTAGTCGGAGGGACTGTCACTCATGTCAGAAAGTTAGTAACTTTAGTAAATGATGGATCAGCGCTGACTCGAGACGCGAACCGTTTAGAACGATTCAGTCCGATTTGGTGAACTGGTTCGGTTCACTAAAAAGAACCGATTCAAAAGAATGATTCGTTCGCGAACCGGACATCATGGAGACGGAGCGATTGCTAACAAAGTTATTTATAGTAACTTCTGAGTTATGAGAGCGCTGTCAGTCAGCGCGAGTTTATTGTGTTTGTATCTGAGAGTTCTGAATAAACACGAGTCCCAGTCACACCGAGTCCGTATTCATCATTATTCTACCAACTTTGTAACACATGCAATGTACCATTACAGCGAGATGAACGAGTTATTAAGTGTTGAGTATAGCATTATTTCTAGATATGTTCCAATCATATGAATAGCGTCAGTGACGCGCATTGAGTAACGTTACACAGCGCAAACAAAGACACAACAACAGTAATCGAATGTAATCCAGTTTATTGTGGGGAAAGATGGCTAGCCTAGCCCAGATATGCTCATGCTTACCCCCCGTCTGCTTAATCTCACGCCGCGTTTGGTGCCTCCACTGTGGGCCAGATGCAGTACTGGGGGTCGGGGATGTTGAAGGCCAACGGCCAGTGCAGCCCGAGCTTCGGCGTGTGTGAGGCCGATGTTGAGCAGAAACTCATGACTGTATGCACATTTTAGAACCGGTAGACGCGACGAGGACGTACAAAAACACTGACTCACAAGATAGAAAACACGAAAACACCGTTCTGTCGGGAGAGAGAGAAGCCGCTGCGTGTGCACGAATAATAAATAATTAGCTACACATAAGAGATCACTGATCACAGATCAGAAGGAACTGAAGAAAGACTTCTGTTTTCATTTGTACATCCAAACACTGAGAAACTGCCAGCGTTCACTCGTTCACAAGTAACGTTAATGATCTCGAGTGTTTGCATGGGCGTGCCAGATTCTCTGGGCGGAGGAAAGGGAGGTAACCGTTCCTGCTTGTACGTCAAAACAGGAGACTTAAGGATTGGCTCGTCTGGCCTGTCATTTTCTCAAAGGCAGAGAGAGACAGCCAGAACTCGGGTTTACACCGATCAACATTTCTATCCACTTGGGGACAATATTCAGGCTAGGGGAACTCATATTAATGTTGAAATACCTCATAAAATGAAAATTTCATGCCATGGGACCTTTAATACTCATTATTCTTCTATGTCACTCCTCAGTTACCATAATATACAGCTCACTCGCAATTAACCCGATAAAGTAACTTAGCTATCCTAACCTATTCAACTACAGACCTTCCTCAATATTAACGTAGCTGACCTACTTGACTGAAGTGTGCCTGAGCGACCGTTCGTTTTAACAAAGGGAATGGATCAGAGGAATTGCTGAAGTTTAACATTGGCATATTGGACAATGACACCATAAATTGTGGCGGAGCAAGACCCCATCCATGGGATAGCCAAACATTGTAGCCGTAATGTTCAGAACGTATGGGCTGCAGGACACAGTCATATCATTGAAATTAGACACAGTTATGTATATTATATGTATATTTCAAACTTTATTTGCTTCTACTGTAGAACACTTGATGGTCATCTAATCAAAATATGCTACAGTGATGTTAAAAAAACACGAATGAGTTTCTTATTTGTTTATGTTTCTGTCAGCTGCATGAGGATACAGTTTGATTCCTCATGTCACTAGCTTCAAATATGCCACTTCGCTGCATAAAAGTGTCCAGACGGATATAAAAGAATGCAAATAGATGGTAACAAACGTGGCATTAAACGTTTGGGTCAGACTTGCATGTGTTTTTGTCAGACTTGCATTGTTTTATCTGCTTGAGGTGCTAATGTTAGCATCAGCCTCGATTGCATTAATACAGCATCTAGTCAACAAATTAATTACTTTATAGTGATAGTAAAGCATGTACTGTAGTGTATAACATACCGTTTTGTTGTCTGTTTTAAATCCCGCTTGTCCCGCTCTGTGCAGCACGCAGTCTCACGTGTCAGTCGCTATAGCAACGAATGCAAGATCACCGCGGTTGCGCGAGCATTTGTTTGCACATGCTTGCTTACAGTCTTACGAATTTATTTTGTAGTAAGTAACAAAAATGCTTTGGGAAAATTTATCGGAGTAAAAGTATACATTTTATGTAGGAAATGTAGTGGAGTAAAGGTAAAAGTTGACAGAAATATAAAAAGTAAAGAACAGATTCTCCCCAAAAATATTACTGATTATGTGAAGAACTTGCTGCGCCGCTGTGAATACATTGTAGGGGAAACACTGCGTATTGAACCGTGAATGCCGTACCGTATAGTTCAATATTACATTGAGAATTGTGGCATCCCTAGTATATGTATATATATACACTCACCTAAAGGATTATTAGGAACACCTGTTCAATTTCTCATTAATGCAATTATCTAATCAACCAATCACATGGCAGTTGCTTCAATGCATTTAGGGGTGTGGTCCTGGTCAAGACAATCTCCTGAACTCCAAACTGAATGTCAGAATGGGAAAGAAAGGTGATTTAAGCAATTCTGAGCGTGGCATGGGTGTTGGTGCCAGACGGGCCGGTCTGAGTATTTCACAATCTGCTCAGTTACTGGGATTTTCACGCACAACCATTTCTAGGGTTTACAAAGAATGGTGTGAAAAGGGAAAAACATCCAGTATGCGGCAGTCCTGTGGGTGAAAATGCCTTGTTGATGCTAGAGGTCAGAGGAGAATGGACCGACTGATTCAAGCTGATAGAAGAGCAACTTTGACTGAAATAACCACTCGTTACAACCGAGGTATGCAGCAAAGCATTTGTGAAGCCACAACACGCACAACCTTGAGGCGGATGGGCTACAACAGCAGAAGACCCCACCGGGTACCACTCATCTCCACTACAAATAGGAAAAAGAGGCTACAATTTGCACAAGCTCACCAAAATTGGACAGTTGAAGACTGGAAAAATGTTGTCTGGTCTGATGAGTCTCGATTTCTGTTGAGACATTCAGATGGTAGAGTCAGAATTTGGCGTAAACAGAATGAGAAGTGAAGTGAAGTGACGTGTGGCCAAGTATGGTGACCCATACTTGGAATTTGTGCTCTGCATTTAACCCATCCAAGTGCACACACAGTAGTGAACACACACACCCGGAGCAGTGGGCAGCCATATATTGCTGCGGCGCCCGGGGAGCAGTTGGGGGTTCGGTGCCTTGCTCAAGGGTCTCACCTCAGTCGTGGTATTGAGGGTGGAGGAGGGCGCTGGTTATTCACTCCCCCCACGACAATTCCTGCCGGACCTACAAGTCCTACAAGTTACAAGTCCGACTCTCTAACCATTAGGCCACGACTGCCCCACATGGATCCATCATGCCTTGTTACCACTGTGCAGGCTGGTGGTGGTGGTGTAATGGTGTGGGGGATGTTTTCTTGGCACACTTTAGGCCCCTTAGTGCCAATTGGGCATCGTTTAAATGCCACGGCCTACCTGAGCATTGTTTCTGACCATGTCCATCCCTTTATGACCACCATGTACCCATCCTCTGATGGCTCCTTCCAGCAGGATAATGCACCATGTCACAAAGCTCGAATCATTTCAAATTGGTTTCTTGAACATGATAATGAGTTCACTGTACTAAAATGGCCCCCACAGTCACCAGATCTCAACCCAATAGAGCATCTTTGGGATGTGGTGGAACGGGAGCTTCGAGCCCTGGATGTGCATCCCACAAATCTCCATCAACTGCAAGATACTATCCTATCAATATGGGCCAACATTTCTAAAGAATGCTTTCAGCACCTTGTTGAATCAATGCCACGTAGAATTAAGGCAGTTCTGAAGGTGAAAGGGGGTCAAACACAGTATTAGTATGGTGTTCCTAATAATCCTTTAGGTGAGTGTATGTACTTTGTTCAATTTGAATATTAATTTGCTTTGCATGTCATTTTGTGATTCTGTATTTCCTTAGTACATTTTTTTATTGCGTGATATAGGTCTTAAATTTAATTCCTAATGGTCTTAAAAAGGTCTTAAAAAGTCTTAAATTTGACTTGGTGAAACCTGCAGATACCCTGCCCCAGGTGTTGCCTATTAGCCACTCCCCCTTGTTATCTTGTTAACCTTGTTTCCTTTTGTGTACATATACCCCAGTGCTTCAGTTGTTGTTTGTCTGTCATTGCTCCTGTATGTGTGTTTGTGGATGCCTTTGTTCTTGGATTTACTGTTTATGTTGTTTGTTATTAAATTGTTCATGCTGCATTTGGATTCTCACTCTGCTTCATCCCTGCTCACATGTAACAACACTACAGTGACCTAAATTTTAGTCTTTGCATTAAACAAAGCACAACTTTCCACTTTCCTTGTAGGTAGGAGAAGACTTTGAACATTCTTTAAAAGAGAATTATTTTCATGCTCCACATAAGATAAAGTCATCAGTTTGGATTTGGAACAACATCTGGGTGAGTAAGTGATAATAGATTCTGGGTGAAATATACAGTACATTTATCAAACACTGTAATATAATGTTGTCCATTTAGGTATGAATAATGAATTCAAGTCCAATGACAATTTCAAAATATTTGAATGCACGTTCACTAATAATTTTTTAGACATACATGGCAGTATCGTGGTATTTTTCAGATGCTTTGAAGTATCATGTAAAAACCATAGTAGCCTACAAGAATTTGGTAATCAATGATATTTACAAAATATCATGAAATTACTACCATGACTGCCACGTTGTGTGTGTGTGTGTGTGTGTGTGTGGTAGTGTTAACTAATGAAGTGTTCATGTTTAATATAGTGAGACTTGATAATGCTATTACCAGTTTTGGAATTTATAATGCTTGAAAAAGCCATTTTCAAAGAAAGAAAACATTTTCTTATAGCATTTTGGTTCTTCCAAAACTACTTTTGCTGTTGTTGGCAAAATAATTTCCGCTTCCTTCCACACAATCTCACACAGCATACTATAAAGCCTATATATAAGCTCTGCTGCCCACATTTATCTGTATCCAGTGGCACAGCTGTGTGAGTTCTCACACCAGTGTGGCAAGTGTACCCTCCAAGGGGAACATATCATGCCAAACTCAATGTCTCAGAGCCAGAGGAGAGACCACTGAACTAGAGTGATGGGAAATAGATTTTTCTGCTTCTACCAGAATTTGTCATCTCATGCTGTGAAGCACTAAGGGGGAAGTAGAGAAAAAGAGAAAGGATGGATGAGGGACAAGTGCCATCTTAAAGAGATCAAGTGGAAGAACGGAAAAAAGAAAGAGACAGGAATATCCTGACAAATCATAATCCAGTTTCATCCAACGTTGCCCAAGCAATTTTACTTCAAAGCTTTAGAGGGCTGGCCAATTACTGCATATCCCTGCGTTTCCTTTGGATGTGAGAGAAATATATAATTTAAGACATTTTAATTAACATCTCTCATCTGCTTATGAAGGCAAGTAGGAGAATATATGCCAGTCACTTCTGCCCATCTTTAAGACACAATATATCTCACACAGACACACAAGTGCTCCCTCATTTTTTAGGCCAATTACAGAGGGGCTGAAGTCTCTGAATTCAAGCCAAACCCTTTCAGAAAAAGGAGTATAAGGCTGAAGGAACAGAAAAGACAACACTGGCAGAGTCCTAAATGAAAGATGAGGTGAGACCGAGAAAACAAGAGGAGGAAAGAGAGTAGGGAGTGTTGTAACAACATTTGTTAGATGAATTATAAAGGAGCTACAGGGATGAAATCACTAACATGATCAATTAAAATGTTTAAAATGACTTGAATTTGAAGCATACAAATATGATAATGTCATATGAAAGTTTGCCACTCGTTTTACAAAAACAAAGCAGTTATAGACATTGAAACAATGTCACAACATTCCCCGGTTTCCCCTACCCCACTCTATTATAGCGTTTATTTGCTCGGTAAATCCCCATCACCCTTCTTCCCTCCAGTATGTACAGTGGCTGCAGCATCCTTCAAATGTTGCCCTAGAAACTATTAATATTTTTACTCTGTAAATGAAGATAAATGCACAAGACTAACAATGCTCTATGCACATAGGGAGAGAGACAGCATGATACTTGCAAAAAGAGAGGAGAGAAAGAGAGGTGCAAATTAGGGTGGATGGAAAACAAGGACGGAGTAAAAGATGGATGAGTTACATTAGAAGCAGAAGGGGAAACACTGGCTGGCTCTGTGAAAAACACCTTGATAAACAGGCTGCGAACACCCCCACCCCCCAGCAAGGTGTCCTCCTAACAATTCCCATCCTGCACCTGCTGAGAGAACCTGAGTCATACTTACACACCACTGCAGCTGGAGCGGAGAGAAAACCGCACGCCAAAGGGTTTTGCCTTGCTGTAAAACAGCCACTATACCTACTCAATCCAAACATTTTATTGTAATATTTTTAATTATTATAATTTTTTTTGTCAGAATGGTGTAAGAGCTTGATAGAAGACTTTGTGAATTAAATGTTTAGTAAAGAGCTTTGCTGGAGGACTGTTTTTAGTTAGAGCATTAGGCTGGGCATCTGCTGGGTCACGGTAAGCATGCACCTGTTTTTGCTGCACAAAAGAGGCTAAAGTAATTTTGAAGGTGCATATTTTATGAGAAGGTTCCAAACAGGCTACACAGCAAGAAGGGGGGGTGGAGTTCTAATGCTATTTCATGCATGCTGACTTATTTACACTGTTAAAGAGTTGGACTCTCAAGCTAAACATGGCCAAATTTTCAAAAAACAAGTTGGACATATGATGGAGTTTTTCTGTGCCAAATACACTCCTTCAGGATTCAAACAAGTTTCGGGAAGTTTTTTTTCGATGACCCTGTATGACGGCATAAAGGGCGGAATTGCTTTATGCACTAATAGGCACTTCTCCCAGATGAGCGTGTGCTCATCAACGAGCTTCGTTCGGGTTACGAAAGCTGTCAGCAGCACTGTCATTTTGTTTTTAGACCACAAAATCAACAATGTCACTAAAGAAGTGTGTTTTTGAACAAGGGAAAGATAACCTTGTTCAGCTTCCCAAATAACCCAGCGTTAAGGAAACAGTGGATGCAGTTTGTTTTTCTGGAGCAGTTCTGCAAGCGCGTTTGTTTGTTCACAGTACCGAGTCTGTTTTGTTGGCAATCGCCGCGTAAGTGCATATAATTTAAACAACACGGTCGTATAGGGAATCGAAAGTTATCCCCGGATAATGCCGTGTGTGTTGTATGTGTGACCTTTTAGCTCCGCCCACGAGCTTGGCTGTTTTCAGACAGAATCGGTACAGCGTATCTGTCTTTTATAAATATGATAAAACTAAAGACTCTTCAGAGATATAAAGGATGCAATACTACTCTATAGGTCAGTCTGGAAACCTGTACATTAATTTATCCTGCGTCTGTTACACATTTGCGGGAACCAATCACAGACTGGCTTATCCACCTGGCACGCTATTGGCGGGTTTAACACATGTCGGATAGAGAAGGGAGGGATCGATGCCCGTTGATCACGCCTCTTGTGGTCTGATTGGTTGAAGGACTATCCAATTGCATACAGAGTCATTTGAATTATGCTCAATGATCATGCCTTTTTTGGTCTGATTGGTTGAAGGAATAATCGATTGTACAGAGTCATATAATGCTCTGAATAATGCTCATTGATCACGCCTCTTGTGCAGTAGAAAATACAGAGCAGACTCCCCAGACCAATGTCCAGTCTTAAAAGATTGAGCTTGGTCTGGTGATAGCCAGACAAAGAAACTGTGTGTTATGTACCCTTTAAAGAATGGTTATCAATTTACAGTTTTTGAAAACAACAGCTATTGGGGAAAATTTAGGCTTTAGAACTCTGATCACTGTCTGGTTCATCTTCTCCCGACCTACAGCCCTTGAGGGCATATGTGCGCAGTGCAAATGTGAGCAGTGTTTGACACAAGCCTACGCTGTTGTGCGAGGTTGTTTTGTCCATGCAATGAAAAAGAGTACAGTATGGTTTTGGACCCAATCGACTTTCACTGTATGGACAAAAACAGTTGAATGATGCTTCAAAATATTGTGTTCTGCACAAACAGGAAGTAAGACAGGTTTGGAACAACTGAGTAAATGTTGACAGAACTTTCACTTTTTGGGGAACTATCCTTTTAAGTCTGATTACTTAGAAAAGTAATTGAATGCCTCTTCTCAAAAAGCCGCATGATTTGAGGTATCATTCACGGGAGTTGTGCACCAAACTGCTAACCCTAAATAGGAGCGATAGTAGTAGTACTTTCTTCAGCAAGAATCAATAAATATTTAATCTAAAAAATGTTTATATAGAGCAGGGATGGGCAACTCCAGTCCTCGAGGGCCACTGTCCTGCAAAGTTTAGCTCCAACCCTGATAAAACTCACCTGCCTGTAGCCTTCTAGTAATCCTGAAGACATTGATTAGCTGGTTCAGGTGTGTTTGATTAGGGTTGGAGCTAAACTCTGCAGGACAGTGGCCCTCGAGGACTGGAGTTGCCCATCCCTGATATAGAGTGACAGAAAAACTTATCTTATATTACATCTGTACATCTTGAGAGAAACTCCCATATATCAAGTGAGCATCTGAGAGACTATCTGTTTTGACTGTTTATTCCATCCTGTCTCTGAGGATTGATGGCCGTTCTGAATTCTCTTTGGGAATTTTTATCACTCTGCACCAAATATGTGGAGGCCATTTTAAACATCAGCCATGGTGTGATTGTAAAGAGAGAGAGAGGTGGAAGCAATTCCCCACATGAGACAAGGAGCACCAAAAACGGCAGTGACAGTGAGTTAAGTTTAAAAAATATATATAGTTAGGGATGCTCATTTCGGTTAATTTTCCCAACTGACAACCGCCGCTCATTATCCGATTATTAACCGTTTACTGATAAGATTAGAATATTGAATTGGTATTAAATAAATATACATTATGTGTCTGTGACCCGTTAAAAATACACTTTTTTTCACGGGTTTCTTCTACCGTGCAAACCGCAGCATACAGAACAGATCAACAACAGAACCTGTATTCACACATTATCACATGTTCACGCACCTGCAGCGTTTCTGAGAAAAACAATAAAATATAAATAAAAAGCATAAAATAAATAGACCTACACTACATGGCAAAACGAAAACACACTGAATCCGTTTGAAGAACCATAATAAATATTTTTTTTCATCAAATAAAAATAGCAGGCCTACCTCAATCCACAGCTTGCCTGTTTGTTTTGTTTGTTTTTTAAGTAGCATGTCTAAGTGATGTGGGGTTAGCGTGGAGCGCAGCCTGTTGACAGAAAACATCCTGTCAAGCCTTGTTTATACTTTCGTCTGGCTCCGCAGCACGAGCCTCCACTGACTGCGCACGTGCAGCCTTTTGCATTTGGGGACGTGTTTAATCGACGCGCTCTCCGTTGTGCTATTCAATGAAACGACAGAGGGCGACTCAGAGTAATTGTTCTATAAACCATCAAGAAACAGCGACGAGAAGAACATACATGACAATGTTTACTTTAGTAAACTACAAAAAAAAAGAAAAAGCCTTAAACAAGGCTTCAGATGACACTGATGCCCCTGGAATGCAGAGAAAACGCCTTGCTAGAGCGGCCAGCCTTGGGAAGCCCCTTTCATTTGCTTTCCACCAGTCTACAGCTTGTACTACTGCTGTATTTTAATACCGTATTTTGCAAGTCGAAATGGTCCCACAGAGTAGGCCTACTTGTGTCAACGTGACCCGTGAGTTAACAAATACAGCATATTTTTCTTTAACCATGCAGCAAAAAAAGAGAACCTTTTAAACCGTTTAACTGAGTATTAATCGGTCAAAATTCTTACTTTCGGTTAACGGTTAAACGGTCCCTAAATCCCTAAATATATTTAAAGCAGGGCAATCTTAATGATTTAATGAAATCTAAATTATTGTAATACATTAGTATTACTTTCACAATTACACTGCATGACTGAAATGATGAAACCAGACTTAAATTGAGGCAGAATTAGAGACTAGGCTGACTCTCTAGTGGTGTTTTGGGACTGTGGTAACACTTAATGTTTTGACAGCATGGTAACTGAAACATTGGCTGGTTACATAACCGGGACAGGCTGGTGGATCTGGGATGTCAGTGGGGACCACTCCCATCACATTCCAGGAAACCCTGTGTATTTAATCTGCTTATCCTCAGCAGATTTGTGCCATGTGCTTCTGTGTGTGTTTGTGTGTGAGTGCATCATGTTTGTCCCAGCCATTCCTCCAAACTGTAAACATCCTTCCTCTATCCTGTCAGTCTCTTTAATGTTAAATCTCTATAAAATGCCACTCATGGATCATCAATTCATAAACTCTTGGCCCTATTGTCTTTGTTTTGCATCTTTAAATATATCCAGTATGCTCCATGTACAGATCATTTAGCCCTGCTGTTAATTATTTTTATAATTTGACATCTATTTGTGTTTAAACCAGGGCATCGATCTGGTTAAAAGGAATTAAAACAAAAACCAGAAACAAATGAAATTGTAACAAATCAGGTTTAATCATTCTGAACAGAAACGCTTATTTGAAATTACCATTAACCGGTTAATAACCTTATTTTATCGTTCTGTTTAATATTTTTATTTGGCAGTCAACCAATCGTGAATTCAAATAGTACGACCTATGCAAATGTGACATTGAGCATCCAACGTGAGTGAAATGCCTGCACTCTGCTGTCAAGTCCTCATAGGTAAGTCGCTGGCATTAGCTATTGGATCTCAGAGGATATGTCAAAATACAGACAACACATCACATGCCCAACCAGAGTAAAATTATTTTGGACCACTGCTACACCACAATAAAGGATGCATATCGCTCTGTCCCTAGAGCAGCTTTAGGACTCTCTGATCACTGTCATGTTCATCTTCTCCTGACCTTCAGGCATAAACTTAAATCTGCCATGCCTGTAGTAAAGACTGTAAAGAGATGGAACTACGAAGCAGAATGGGAATTGCAATGGGAATTGCCTGTTTTGAGTGCACTGATTGGAGTGTTTTTGAAGCTGCTGCCACCAATTTGGATGAGCTCACAGATTCTGTCACATCATACATCAGTTTCTGTGAGGATATGAGCATTCGTACAGCAACAACAAACTATGGTTCACAGCGAAACTGAGACGGCTTCATCAAAGAAGATGCCTACAGGAAAGGGGGCAAACATCTTGTACAATCAGGCCAAAAACACACTGACAAAAGAGATTAAAGTGGCTTATGCCAAGTTCACACTGCCCGATTTTGACTTGCAAAATCGCAGACAAACGCCTGAAATCATAGGCAAATCGGTGCTCGTTTGACAATCACGCAGTGTGAATTATCAAAAACACGATCTGAGAGAATTGTCGACGAGTCGCAGACGCCCGTGAGATATTTGGCATGCTAAATATCTGGACCTGTCGGCGATTCAAAATCCTGCTGTGTGATGTGTTCTGACCGAAAATGACATCGGCGGTGACCTACAGCCAATGAGAGCAAGAGACAGGGCAGTGGGAAGTTCGAGGAGGAGTTATAGACCAGAATATCAGTATTTTAACAAATTTACAATTGACCTATCGGTAAGCCCCGCTCCCCTTAGTTACTGTTGCTAACTCGGACAAACAAACGGAGTTGCTATATCTTACAATGTACAGCTGTCAGAGTGAAAACCTTATCCCAAGATGTTTTTGGACACAGAATGTAGCGTATACCCCGTCTGAATGATGGCCAAACTTAACTGATAGTTTATGAAGTTTATTACATCGTTTTTCACTCCAAAAAAAATTATCGTAAGAGTTGAACAAACAAACAAAGAATAGGTGCGCATTAACGTCTCATTCAAAAAATCTCTCTCTCTAGCACCTCTCTCCGTGGCATTACCATTAACATACACAGCAAATGACACAAAAACACTCACAGTAAACAAACATATCAGACCTTATGCTTTTCGGGGTGCAGTTAATAACTGGTGAACTTTGCAAAACAACTTCGATAAACTGCGTGCAAGCTCTCCCTTTCACTACCCGTAGACTATAATACCCATCAAAATAGGAGTCCTCCTTATAAGACAGATAATGCAGACCTTTAAACATATCTAAACTCACAGAAATAAAATAAATATGATGAGAGATTAATTTGGAAGCGATGGTTTACAGATCTCAATGCAAACGGGAGAAGCCTCTTGTTACGATCGCAGATGATAACATCCAGGATCAACACTGTTCATGTACCGCAGGGTAAGATTACATAAATTCACATTTAATCAGTTTAATATGGAGAGATGCACTGAAATGTAGACCTTCGTGTTTCTGACCTAACGTTACACCGTTGCATGAGAACAGTTAGTTATAGTTAGTCGGTTTGTACGTTAGCAGGGAATTACTAACTTTAATAGTAACTTAATGAGAGTATGACAACCAGAAAATCCTCTCAGGATCCCTGGAATCAGTGTTGCAGTACCTCAGGCACGACATTTACAATTTTTCTAGCATTAACACCATCAAACAGATGACAGCTTTGGATTTTCCAATGTTTCTCTATGGTGCTGAAACCTAAAGATGTCTGAGTTCCGGTCCCAGTGCAATTGATACTCAACTGCCATTGGCTCATCTGCGTTCGATGGGAGGGGCTTAGCGATAGGTCAATTGTATCAAACAGAAACAAAGCACATTTGATTGACCAGCCGCAACAGCAACAGCAGCACATTGCAAAATTATTTATTTACCTCCAACTCTTTGCAAAACACTATCCTTGATCCCTGCGTCTCCCCAACCATTTCCTCCATAATCTTTTTTCTTTTTCTCCGTAAGCCTTCTGCAGTCTGTATTTTTTAATAACAATTCCAGTCTTGTGTTGTTTCCTTGTCACTTCTCGCGTGTGTTTGGTTGTGAAACGTATTTTGCGGACGGGACAGAGTTGTCGGCGATTCTTCCTTTTGTACAGTCATACAATGTGAAACCTTCTGTTGCCGATCCATCTGTCAGTGTAAACCCAGCAGAGACTGAATGCTATCCCAGATAGTCATGCAGTGTGAAAAGAGCAGTGATCCGACGAGTTTGAAAATTGTGCAGTCTGAACTCGGCATAAGAGAAGCTACTCTGAAAAGCCAGCGACCCTGCTTCAGTGTGGAAAGGCCTGGAACACTTTACAAACTACAAGATGCCATCCCCCAACTGCAGGGATCAACAACTGGCTGATGACCTGAATGAGTTTTACCTCAGATTTGAAAACCTCAGTCTAAAAAACTGTGCTGTCCAGCTTGCCTTCATCTTCTCACAGATCTTTAGCAAGTCATTAAAGCTGTTTGAAGTCCCTTCCTGCTTCAAACACCATCATCAAACTACAGACCTGTTCTTCTAACATTTGTGGTCAGTAAGTCATTTGAGAGACTGGTATTGGCTTACATCACAGGACCCTTGCTGGACCCCCTGCAGTTTGCTTCGAGCAAACAGGTCAGTGGATGATTGTGGACTTCAATTCGACTTTCAATACCACCATTGCAGCACTCCTCCAGACTAAATTTACCCAGCTCAGGGTGGCCGCGGGTCCTTAAAAGGTCTTAAATAAGGTTTTCCTTAAATAAGGCCTTAAAAAGTCTTAAAGGTCCCGTTCTTCGTGTTTTTTTGAAGCTTTGATTGTGTTTACAGTGTGCAATATAACATGTGTTCATGTTTCGCGTGTAAAAAAACAGTATTTTTCACACAATTTACTTATCTGTATACCGCTGTTTTCACTGTCCTGAAAACAGCTGATGAGTTCCTTGTTCTATGAAGTCCCTCCTTCAGAAATACGTAACGAGTTCTGATTGTGCCAGCGGTTCCCGTGTTGTGATTTGACCGCAGTTTAGCGAACGTGGCACGGTTCCTGTGTTGTGATTCGACAGCAGCTTAGCGCACGTAACTTGCACGGAAAGGTCACGCCTCTTAACGGGAGATATATGCGCTTAATGATCTCTACAGCGTCCCTGGGAAAGCCAAACAAAGGTGATTTGACTCCGGGATGAAAATAACAGTGTCTCGACGACATGGCGACAAACACAGTCAAAGGCAACAATTCCTTTTCTCCACGCGACACTTCCTCTTCTCCACGTGGGAAAACAACAAGACCACGCCCCTTTTTTTCGCGTATTCTTGTGGGCGGAAGTGCCCTGAATGTGCTCTTTACAGGACACCCAGACTTAAAAATGTGACATGTATGGTGTCAGGAAAAAAAAACATAATATCCACTACAGTTAACAAAATGCTTTGCTTGGGTCTCAGGGGGATATTTTGTTTTCTTTTTGCATTAAATGCATTAATTATTACATATACGCATGTAATATAATGTGTATTTCCATCACAGGTTTGGTCTTAAAGGGGTGGTAAAACATTCTTTCGAAGGCTTGATTGTGTTTGTGGGGTGAACTGTAACGTGTTCATGCTTCGTTTTTAAAAAATTGCATTATTTTTCATATATTTTACCTTTATTCTACACTGCTCTGTCCCTCCTTGTAAAAACGGTCTGATGGTTTCCGGGTTGTATGAAGCCACTCCCTCAAAAATACGCAATGGGCTCAGATTGGTTAGCTGGCCCAGTGTGTTGTGATTCGCTAACCGCCTAATGCACGTTTGTCGGAAACGTCACGCCCCTTACCTTTACCGGTAGACTGTGCTTTGGGTAGTATTAGAAACAATGCCGTCAATAAAACCATACCAATTTGAGCCCGAATCAGACCCAGACAATTTTAGTGAAGATGATCGAGCAGAACCTGTTCAGTTCTCAAGAGTAAAGACTGCGGATCTATAGTGATCGCTACTGAATGGCACTGTTACTTTTGTATTTTTAGAACGATTATAGCCAAATATCTGTCGCAAGAACGAACACTAAACATTGGCTTTACTAGTATCCAAATCAAACACAGAACCATGATTAGCATGCCTGTAGATAAACAATACATAAAAGCTCTAATCAAAGAATAATTTACACTAATGCCAAGTTCGCTGTTGAGATTTTAAAAAGTTTGTAACGTTAGGTGTTTGTCAGATAACGTTAATATGAATGAGCATTTAACAAACTGGTTTGCAGAGCCAAATCAAATCAAATCACTTTATTTGTCACACAGCCATATACACAAGTGCAACAGCAGGTGAAATTCTTAGGTGCAGTTCCGAGCAACATAGTAGTCACGACATGACATGTACAACATTTAAAGCAGCATCAGATTACACATCTGATGCGCACACAATTACTCACAGCACAGTATACACTACAATAAACAATACATAATTACACAATGTGAGTGTAGTTCTCACAGCTTTAAACAATATACACATACTTACAATATACATATACTTTAAACAATATACACTAAACATACACTAAACAATATACATTACGCTATAATAATAATAATAATAATATACAATGTATAGTATAAAATATTATTCACAGATTGAAAAATTTAAATCCAAAGTGCAATAGATGCTGTATGATAAATAAATGTGTATATAATGTGTGTGTATCTACAGTGGGTTGTGCTGAGTGATATTCTGTCCAGAGTGTGTTATGATCCTGATGGATCAGGAGTTGAGGAGTCTAATTGCTTGTGGGAAGAAGCTGTTCTGGAGTCGGCTGGTGCGTGTTCTGATGATACGGTACCGTCTGCCTGATGGCAGCAGTGAGAGCAGCCCATGGTTCGGGTGGCTAGAGTCTCTGATGATCCTCTGAGCTCTCTTCACACACCGCCTGGCGTAAATGTCCTGGAGGGAGGGAAGCTCACCTCCGATGATGCAGCTGGCCGTGCGCACTACCCTTTGCAGGGCCTTGCGGCTGCGGGCGGTACTGTTGCCGTACCAGGTGGTGATGCAGCGGGTCAGCAGGCTCTCGATGGTGCTGCTGTAGAAGCGTGTGAGGATGTGGCGGTTCATTCCAAACCTCCTCAGCCGTCACAGGAATTAACGTTGTCATCTGTTTACTTCCTTGCTACAACGTACAATTGACAACACAAACTATTACAGGAAAACACATCAACGAAAAATAAATCATACTTACAGGTTGTGGCCCGTAAACAGCTTCTTTTTTTAAATCCATCTTTCAGGACAAGCCGTTGTGCGAATTCTGCATTGCTTTCCTCCGTGAAATGTGCAGCGGGAGCCGCGCGCGCCCGTCTCACACTGGCAGTGTTTGTCTCATGTGTATTGCAAATACAGACGAATATTGTCTATTATGTCACATTTTCCGGTCTTCTCCTCCGACCCCTGTCTGTCTCGTGCTTTGATTTATGATGGGCAGCATGTATCTGCTGCAAATGCGACCGTGTTCCCCTCTGTCTCATACACGCATGCATATAACATGTTGTATGTTAAACGCACTGCAACGCACCCCCCGTCCCTAGGAAGGCTGAACAAAGTGGACCTGCAATCCGGATTAAAATAATAGCGTTTCATCGGCATTGGCAACAACACTACTAACTATACCACAATAATGCTTCCCTGCTGCGAAATTGATTTCTTTAAAAGCAAATATCTCCCTTTGCTTTAAACTTTGAACGTTGTAACTTTGCAGATGATGTTTATGTTTAGGTTTACCACCCCTTTAAATTTCATAAAAGGTGGTATTAAAAAGGTCTTAAAAAGTCTTACATTTAAAGGTCCTGTTCTTCGTGATCACATTTTTCAAACTTTAGTTAGTGTGTAATGTTGCTGTTAGAGTCAAGTCAAGTCAAGTCAACTTTATTTATATAGCGCTTTTAACAATGTAGATTGTTTCAAAGCAGCTTTACAGTGTTAAACAGGAAAATAATGCAGCATAATTTTATTCAGCTGTATAGCCATTTGATGTCATCAGTTCATTTCAATTTCCATACGGTGACAGTGTGGGCTTTAGATCAATAATTAGATCAGTAATTTAGTTTATATGGTTAATTTAGTTTATTAATTAGATTTATTTCGATGTTTAGTTGAAAAATATAGTGTCCTCAACTGAGCACGCCAAGCCAGAGGCAACAGTGGCAAGGAAACCAAAACCCCATTAGGTGACCTAATGGAGAAAAATAAACCTTGGGAGAAACCAGGCTCAGTCGGGGTGCCAGTTCTCCTCTGGCCAATTAACAAACAGCGTATTATTATTATTATTATAATTATTCTGGCCGCTTTACAGGTCAGAGTTCATAATAGATCAAAATATTCGAAGGACCGGAGGCAACACGCTGGAGACGGGTTTATTGAGGATGATTAAATAGAGCATAAATAATACCTGTAAAATTATAAAGCTCAAAGTTCAATGCCAAGCGAGATATTTTATTTAACAGAGGTCCCCTTTCAAAGCCTACAGCGAACGGCGGATTAGGACTACATCCCTCTCCTTCCTTCTTTAATAACGTCACTCGAACACTGAGCGCATGCATCTCTGGTAAGAGGCGTGACCTTACCGGGCAACGTGCGCTAAGCTGCTGTCGAATCACAACTTATGATCACAACACAGGAACCGCTGGCACAATCAGAACTCGTTACGTTTTCTGAAGGAGGGACTTCATAGAACAAGGAAGTCATCAGCCCGTTTTTAGGACAGTGAAAACAGCGGTATACAGATAAGTAAATTGTGTGAAAAATACTTTGTTTTTTTTTACACGCGAAACATGAACACATGTTATATTGCACACTGTAAACACAATCAAAGCTTCAAAAAAACAGGAAAAAAGGGACCTTTAACTTGTTCATATCTGTAGACACCCTGCAGCTGTCTGTTCCTAATTCTATCTTTCAATGGATCACCAGCTTTCTGACAGATAGGCAACAGCAAGTGAGAATTGGGAAATTCACGTCCAACACCTGCATAATCAGCATTGGCTCCCCCTCAGGGATGTGTGCTCTCCCCACTGCTCTTCTCCCTGTACACAAACGACTGCACCGCAGACGATGCTACCATCATCGGCCTCATACACAATGGTGACGAGTCTGCAGCTAGGCAGGAGGTTAAACAACTGGCTGTCTGGTGCAGTCATAACCTTGAGCTGAACACGCTCAAAACTGTAGAGATGCTTGTGGACTTCAGGAGTAACCCCTCAGGTAACCCCTCATTCAGGTTCCTGGACTCTACCATCTCTCAGGACCTGAAGTGGGACAATCACATAGACACATAGAGGTTGTACTTCCTTTTCGCCAGCTGAGGAAGTTCAACTTGTCACAGGCACTGCTGATGCAGTTTCTACTCAGCTGTCATTGAGTCTGTTCTATGCACTTGAATAACTGCCTGGTTTGGCTCGGCTACAAAATCAGACATAAGAAGACTACAGAGGACGATTCGGACAGCTCCCCTGCCCACCCTCCAAGAACTGTATACATCCAGAGTGAGAAAAGGACTCTGGACCCCTCACATCCAAGCCACCTTTTCTTTAAACTTTTGCCATCTGGACGACGCTACAGAGCACTAAGCAATCTATCTCATGAACAGTTAAATGTTCTCCCCACTGTGCAATGATAACTATGTACAATATCACTTACATTTATTTGACAATACCTCTTCTTTTTCCATTCCCTGTTAATTCTATTCTATTTGTGTATAGCACACCTGTACATACAAATTGGTCTATTTTGTGTGCAAACATAATTGGCAATAAAGCTCTTTCTGATTCTGATTGTTATAACTGCAGCCTCTTGGCAATATACAGGTACAATATTTGCTGGGTATTAAAAACTAGATGAGTGAAAGCAACTCATAGCATATATTCTGCATTTCACTGATTTTTATTATGTGCTATTGTCAAGGACAATTAGTTGATTAATGCATATAACTACTAAACGTATTATATAATGGCAAGAGTAAGCTTCTCCAGTGTTTCCACAAGAAAATAGCAGTAAAAAATGTGGAATATTCTGAAAACATTTATGCAGTGATGTTTCAATGGCTATGGAACAAGTGAAAACATTTTTTGGAATAGAGTCTTTACCAGAATATGGATAATCACAAAAATGATGTGCATGTAAACATGGTCAATGAGAGAAGCAAGAGAAGGGAGTGTTAGGGGAGATGGAAGAATGGAATACAAGAGTTGCCGAATGGTGTGCATCTGGCCCTGAGGTGGAGTGAGCAGGGCCTGGTTTGTGCTGATTGTGTGAAATAACATCCCACATCCACGTATTAGAAAGAGAGAGAGAGAGGATGGGATGGAAAAGCCAGTCCAGACCAGATCAAAGCTTCCAGAGCCAACAGGACCAGAGCGCAGACACACAGTCTCAACCATGTCCTTAAGGAGAGCAACTCCATCCCCAATCTTTCTCACACGCTCTCTCGCTCTCCAGTTCCTCACTCTCCCTTCTCTCAGCCTCACTCCTGATAGTTTTACTCAAAGCGTGACTATCTCCAGCAAACAGAACTTCCAATGGATTATGACAGAGGAGAGAGAGACAGAATAAGAGAGAAAGTAAACGAGAGGTCCAGATGTACAGTGCGCTATGAAATGCAGCATGCTGCTGCTGCCCTCTGGTGACTCTTGTAACAGCATCACAGCTGAGCGGCACCTGCATAAATCAACGAGATGGATGACGCAACGTGTCGTTCATTTGATTTAGATTATTCTTTTTTTTAATGATTCATCAGTGACTCTAACCATCAGGACTCTTGGGGTCGACAGATTCTCTGATGGGTTCCGAATTGGTTGATTTGGCAGGTGTGACGGGCATCTGGTGCACTAAGGAGATGGCACTGATGCGCAGTAATTAGAAAGCCTGTGATTTCTCCTGCGAGTTCCATCAGCGTTTGTATTCCCTCACTTTATGCTGCTGCCACTGAGGAGGGAGAAAATGACAAGCCTCAGGGACACTAATCAAACGAGGGAAAGCGACTTGCTAGAATTTGCGTAAATTTAGAAGTGTGTGTGTGTGTGCGCGTGTGTTACCAACTGTCATAACAAAGTTGCACCTGTATATGTAAAGGAGATTTGCTGAAAGGAGTTTTCTCTAATCAAACTGAATGTGATAATTATTTGCCGAATGAAACCGTTGTGAAACTGCAGTTCATTCTACACTCAGTGTTTCCTTACAAGAGCCCGAGGCTCCTAATTAAAATGTTGTTATTAAAAAAAAAAGACATTCTGTCTCCTGCCAGCCCATTAGAAAGACCCTGCTGTCTGTCCAAACTCAGATTTAGGTCACATGTACTCCCTCAGTTCACAACAAACGCATTCTGTTCTTCAAAAATCTGACTAGGGTTCCCAGCAGAGCCTCATAAATGAAGTTGCAGCTGTTGTATGGTGGGCTTGTCAGTAACAAAATGATTGACTCAAGGAAAGAGTGCAGTATCATAATTTTCCTTTAATATTTCCAGCGTGCTCTGCATTTGAATCGTTTAGCTTTGCAGTTAATCGTTTTAAAGCCTGACCTGATTTGTGCCTACTTTTTAATCTATGTCACATACTAAGACATATAGTTAGTGCCCTCAGTTGCAAAGCCTCCCCTCCGGAACTGCTAAAGAGGGATTCTCACTGACTGCATTTACATGCCCAAGAATATCCCATTTATTATCAGACTCTTATTATGTATAGTAATGCAAACCCATTAAACTAATTGGCATAACAGGTCTAAGCCAAAATTTTGGCTTCTAGTATTCTGAATAAGACCGTATTAATTAGAACTTTGGTCATTATCAACTGATGTTACAGTAGTTGTAAATAATTGAGCTGTCAAAAAAAATTTACCGAAAAGAAGTTTCAATTTGTGTTCATTTTAAATTTCAGATCTGATACCGTATAAACAGTGTTAGCATTAAATTGACAGTTACCATTTTCAACACAAGAGCAACTCAACTGCTGTTTCACTACATTTAAAAGGACCATCTAGTTAGGTGAATGAAGAAAGAGAAGAGAAAGTGTAAGCCCTACAGGGTTTCTCAGCTTAGATTTAAATCATTTAACAAGATTTCTCTTATCTGGTCACTGTCATGGTTATGGAAAGTGTTTGATCGTATGTGTGTGTGTGTGTGTGTCTGAGTATGTGTGCTTTTGCATTAGAATTCATAATGCATTAATGTTTTGACACCAGGATGTGTGTGCAGCATACATTCCTCTGATTTAGATTTAGAGTTTAATTTATTTATTTTAATTCTCTCATGTTTTATTCAATTTAATATACTTTACACTAATCGTTACAAATAGTTTTGTTTTTTTCTTATTCCTCTGCAAGTATTGTACTTATATCGAACAGTTAATTACCAGGGTTTGTCTAACACATCAACTTTGAGGACAAAATGTTCACTTGCTACCTAATTTATATATATCATATATATATATAGGCATAACATTATGACCACTGACAGGTGAAGTGAATAACACTGATTATCTCGTCATCACGGCACCTGTTAGTGGGTGGGATATATTAGGTAGCATGTGAACATTTTGTCCTCAAATTTGACATGTTAGAAGCAGGAAAATGGGCAAGCGTAAGGATTTGAGCGAGTTTGACAAGGGCCAAATTGTGATGGCTACACGACTGGCTCAGAGCATCTCCAAAACTGCAGCTCTTGTGGGGTGTTCCCGGTCTGCAGTGGTCAGTATCTATCAAAAGTGGTCCAAGGAAGGAACAGTGGTGAACCGGCGACAGGGTCATGGGTGGCCATGGCTCATTGATGCACAATGGGAGCGAAGGCTGGCCCGTGTGGTCCGATCAAACAGACAAGCTACTGTAGCTCAAATTGCTTAAGAAGTTAATGCTGGTTCTGATAGAAAGGTGTCAGAATACACAGTGCATCGCAGTTTGTTGCGTGTGGGGCTGCATAGCCGCAGACCAGTCAGGGTGCCCATGCTGACCCCTGTCCACCACCGCAAGTGCCAAGCACCTTGCGAAGGCACCTGAGCACCAGAATTGGACTATGGAGCAATGGAAGAAGGTGGCCTGGTCTGATGAATCATGTTATCTTTTAATCACATTGATGGCCGGGTGTGTGTTTTTTTTTGGCAGCGAAAGGGGAACCAACACAATATTAGGTTCACGAGTTCACATTTACATATAGCTCGGAATTTAGCCTGAACCCAGAGTGTATGTAAGTGGTTAAAACTGAAAGTGTGGAGAAGGGGTGGTGGAGGGATGCTTGATGAGCCGTCAATGAACGGAGGTAAGACTGCTGCGTATTATACCTCTTATTGTTGATTAGCTGAGTGCTCTCCACTTGTGTCAATTATCTGAACGTGCTCCTCCCGAACTTTGTTAATAAAACATCATATAATGTTGTGCCTGATCAGTGTATATGCATGCCAATGCAACCCAGTCGTCCTGTTGTGGTCCTTGGCACCCTTTTCTTCAGTAACACATAGACTGTTCCAATTCAATCAAGATTCTGCTAGAGAATCCACTGACCTGGGCTTTCAAAGTCTCTGATAAATCCTCTCTCGTGTTTGTTATGGCAATTAAACTCTAAAGTGATAGAGGAGAGGGAGGGTGAGAGAGAGAGAGAAAGGAAAGAAAAGTCAGAATAGAAAATGAGGTGAATGTCCCCACTGAGTGATTCTCCTTTTTCTCCCCTTTGAGAAAAAAAGCCCCACCATTCGCAGGAAAAGATCCTAAGAGGCTTACAGCTGTCACTCAAGTGATATTGAGAGAAAAAGGGAATTAGACACAGAGAGCGGGGGATGACGAGTTTGAACAGTGGAAAAAAGGGGGACGAGAATTTGCGTGGGAGGGAAAGATCTGAGGAGAAGAGCACTTGGCAAGATCTGCGAAACAGTGCCACCCTAAGGGGAGAAGTTGCAGGTATAGGCCTAGTTCAGCTAAAATTAAATTCAGTCACTGTTTACTCTTATATTGTTTAAACATATATGGCGGCTTGCCTTCTAATGTTTAACACACAAAAATATTTATTAAACATTTATTTATCAAAATGTTCACATTGCTCTTTTTCATGCAAAGATCTCAAATATAGTTCTTGGACATTTTGTGACACTTTAATGATTTTCTTTCTTTTTGGAGCTTCACAGCCCTGGCCATCATCCACATTCACTATATGGAAAAGAGCAGGGGAAAAAACAACAACATCGGAATGACATGCTGGTGAGTATGACAGAAACTATACTTTGTGGTGTACTGTTCCTTTAAATTATACAGAGGTTGTTTGTTGTTTGACTCACTCTCCTCTAATAACCCATAGCTCCGGAGAACACACACACACACACACACACACACACACACTATGGTGTGAGACCCCTATGGTGTGATGTGGAGCAAGACCTTCAATTGACTAAAAAAATGAATCTAGCACATATATTAAATGTAATGAGCGAGGAAGGGCAGATAAACAACTTTCTCATTCATTATAAATGATTATATTTTTCATTTTCTGGGCTGTTGTTAAGCTAATATGTTTTCCCATCATTCTACCCTTTTAAGTCTGTTTGAACTTTTTTTTTTCTTTGGTATGAGAGCATAAACTCTTTGAACAAGATTGCAGTGCTCTTATCTGTCACGCATACACCGATCAGGTAGTAACATTATGACCACCTTCTTAATATGTGTTGGTCCCCCTTTTGCTGCCAAAACAATAGCTGTGGTATCTGGCACCAAAATGTTAGCAGCAGATCCTTTAAGTCCTGTAAGTTGCGAGGTGGGGCCTCCATGGATCGGACTTGTTTATTCAGAACATTCCACAGATGCTCGATTGAATTGAGATCTGTTGAAATTGGAGGCCAAGTCAACACCTCAAACTTGTTGTTGTGCTCCTCAAACCATTCCTGAACCATTTTTGCTTTGTGGCAGGGCGCATTAACCTGCTGAAACAGTCCACAGCCACCAGGGAATACGGTTTCCATCAAAGGGTGTACATGGTCTGCAACAAAGCTTAGGTAGGTGGTACGTGTCAAAGTAACATCCACATGGATGGCAGGACCCAAGGTTTCCCAGCAGAACATTACCCAAAGCATCACACTGGCTCCGCCGGCTTGCCTTCTTCCCATAGTGCATCCTGGTGTCATGTGTTCCCCAGGTAAGCAACACACACGCACCCGGCCATCCATGTGATGTAAAATAAAACATGATTCATCAGACCAGGCCACCTTCTTCCATTGCTCCGATGTCCAGTTCTGATGTTCACTTTTGGCGCTTTCGGCGGTGGACAGGGGTCAGCATGGGCAACCTGACTGGTCTGCGGCTATGCAGGCCCATACACAACAAACTGCAATGTATTCTAACACCTTTCTATCAGAATCAGCATTAACTTCTTGAGCAATTTGAGCTACAGTAGCTTGTCTGTTTGATCGGGCAACACGGGCCAGCCTTCGCTCCCCACGTGCATCAATGAACCTTGACCTGCATCAATGATCCATGACCTTGTCGCCGGTTCATCACCGTTCCTTCCTTGGATCACTTTTGATAGATACTGACCACTGCAGACCGGGAACACCCCACAAGAGCGGCAGTTTTGGAGATGCTCTGACCCGTCGTCTAGCCATCACAATTTGGCTTGCCCATTTTCCTGCTTCTAACACATCAACTTTGAGGAAAAAATGTTCACTTGCTGCCTAATATATCCCACCCACTAACAGGTGCCGTGATGAGGAGATAATCAGTGTTATTCACTTCACTTGTCATAATGTTATGCCTGATCGGTGTATGTGTATATAAGAATATCTCGCACCCTGTCTGGTGTGGCATTCAAACACATGAAGAACTCTGGGTTCATAATTGGAATTCTAGTAATCTTGAGACATTTTGTGTGTGTGTGTGTGTGTGTGTGTGTGTGTGTGTGTGTGTGTGTGTGTGTGTGTGTGCATAGACAGGGAGTGAAGAAATAGAGGATCTATGTCTTTCTTTGTACCTTGTGTAAACAAGCAGTAGGCCTATCTATGGTGGTTTAAGCAGCTAATAAATGCTTGTGTGGGGTTAGAATTGATTCTAAATGGTAAAAGCATTTGGTATGACAATTGTATCTGTGTTGTGATAATGATGAGTAGTAATCCCAAATCAATTAAACTATGTTCTTCCCTCTGGCCATAAGATTATTTAAAGGCAAGTGATCAACTGACACAACAAGAAGAGAGAAGTTTTATATCAACCTGAAGGGGTTGCGATAATGACCATTTGGCTTCATTATTTGCCTATTTCTACTTAAATAAATACATGGACACTGCTAAGAACAAAATTGGCCATTAGTGTAGCAAATGACTAGCGTAGCAACAAGACAAACACTTATTATAAAATTCACTTACAGTATATATTAATAATCTGCAATCTTTTAATATGGATTAGTTTGATAATATATTTAGATATTATGCTACATGGCATCTTCTCTTGTAAATTTTCTCTCATACAGCACTCTCATATGTCTCTTGCCAGTTTGTTGTTCTTCCAACGTTTTAATTTCATTGCTTTAATTAGGACTCCTAAGGTTCTGGCATCTATCATGCTTTAAGGTGCCTTGTAATAAATTAATATGGTCTATTTTCTTCTACAGAAAGTAGAAGGCAGTAGTCAAAGCAACTGCTTTGAGTCACAAGATGGCGACAATGAGATATTCTAACATGCATTGATAGTGGTAAAATATTCCGCTTAGTTAGTCTCTATGCAAGAATATTTGACTGGTTAATGTCACAATTGTTTAGTTATCCACAACTTCATTCCAGACAGCAATAACTATAACTGGTTATTCATTATTTGTTTATAATCAGTTGTTTATTAACAACTGATCATTTATATTATTATATTTTATATTATCATTTTTTGCTCTACAGGCCAAAGAAAATAATACCGGTTTAAAACGAGGGTGACTAAATATTGCTGTCCTTTCTGTTTGATATTTGAGACCACGTATTTCAATATTATTTTATTAGGCTACTATATAGGCCAGGCTAGATTCCTGTCATTTTTATTTGACACAACACATCAGTATTATGATGGCCTGATATTCACTAGAGGGCGACATTTAGTCATATACATTCTAGTTTTGTTGTCCAAATGCGTCTCAGATCACCTCTGGACTAGTTTGTAATCCAAGCTAAGAATAACTGTTACAAGTACAGCATTTCAACCTTCATCTGCAAAACACAAAAAACTCATGCACACAGGTGCATTTTCTTATAAATACATATTCTGTCACTTGTGTGTGTTATAGCAAGCATGTGTGTGGGGGTGGAGTGGGGAATGAAAGGAACTGACAATATATTGACTATTATTGCTTTCAACACTAAAGCCTGTAAGTTGATTTTTACTCTCTCTCTCTCTCTCTCTCTCTCTCTCTCTCTCTCTCTCTCTCTCTCTCTCTCTCTCTCTCTCCTGTTGGCTCTCATGAAAGACAGAATCATTTAATTATAGGCTTATTTATAATGAATAAATCATATTTCTACTGTAGGCTATGGTAAAGTAGATTTCAACTCTGAGAAATATTAAGTATAAGTGCAGGTTTCCATCATGTTGTTATCATCAATTCCTTCCCATAGTATAGCCAATGGGACAAATAATAATTTTTTTGAGATAAAAAAATAATTTTAAGCAAAAGTGTTTTCAAATGCATTTTTATGTCCAAAAAATGTATGGTGTTGATTCATATTGGTTTTCCAGCTTTTAAGACAGCATTAATTCATTATTAAGATTTCTGATTTTACCACCCAGAAAATGTCAGGTGGTGCGACCATATATTCATTTAAAATAATATACATATACAATATACATATGAATCACTGTAAAATGCATATCACATGGTAAATTCCCTATCCCTTTTCTATGTATTGCCCTTTTAGTCCAATTCATATAAACGGACACTTTTCTATGCGTTCAGAACACAATTTTCCATAAAGAGTTTTTATGTTTTTTATTTGTATACATTTTATAATGGTTTACATTTATATTTCTTACTTCATTTTGCAATTGCAGTGGGAATTGATACTTTTAAATGCAAATTTGCTGGTCGCACCACCTGACATTTTAGGTCTTTGAAACACCACAACTCAAAAAGTCAATTGGCTTTATGCACAGCTGCACTACTTCCTTAACTTCAGCCAGCTCCTTTGTTTCCTGTCTGCCATTATTGGACAGACTGATTAATCCAGGTGTGTCTGATTATTGTTGTTGTGACTACAGAGGTCAGGCACACCTGGATTAATCAGTTTGTCCAATAATGGCAGACAGGAAACAAAGGAGCTGGCTGAAGTTCAGGAAGTAGTGCAGCTGTGCATAAAGCCAACTGAGTTTCAAAACAATTAAAAGAGTATCTTATAAAGGAAATATTGTAGATCAATTTGATATGTGACATGTATTTATTGTTTTTTTTTTTTTAGGAAAATAATGAATTCGGACACAAAAAATACATGTCATGTCATTGACCCCTATATCAAAATACCACTGGTATTACATTATTATGTACAATCTACAATACAGTGTGATACCACCTTTCTGAATTTCTCTCACACAGACCTAGATACCATTTGATCGAATCCTGGCCAGTATTTTACATGTAGCAACAGCGCACCTGCCACGTCACGGTGAGCTCATGATGCAAGATGAAAAGAGGACTGTTTCGCTTTGACGTTTTTCTTGACGTCATGCCGATGCAGGTCCTCAAGGCGGTGTTTCACCATGGAGGTGCATTTGGAGGGTTCATGTGAATTCATGTCCCAATCACGTTGATTAATTAATTAGAGCTGGATGAGAGCACTTAAAGCAGCAGCACGGAATGTAAATTCAGTACAGACAAAGCGTCAGTATGTGAAAACGTGAACATAAGGGATGCTACAGCCACCGGAGGTAGTGCTAAGAATTGCAATCAATCTGCAGTAGCTGTTAAATGTGTGTGAGTGTGGCAAGCTGTTTTCACATTTATTCCTTAAAACACTTGTCAAACTCTGCTCACGGAGGGCCACTGTCCTGCAGAATGTAGCTCTAAAAAGACACCAAAACGCCTGCCTGGACCGTGATTATTTGGTTCATGTGTGTTTAATTGGGTGCTCAGCGCGCATTAACCCTGTCTGGAACAGGCTTACCTTGACTAGTCCTTCTGGCATTCCCTAGTGGTCGTCTTGTGTATATCTGTCGGGCGATCTTTGGTCATATGAATCTATAATTTTTTCCCTGGCAAATCATTTTGGCTAAGGGCAAAGTTAAGTTTCATAACTTTATATATTTAGGCTATTTAACTTTACCGTTGTAGCCTACTAGAATGCTGACTTTGTTAGGGGTGTAACGATATTCAAACGGAACCGAAAAAACGTGATACACCACCCACGGTTCGAACCACTCTCATGTCGAACCGAACGTCCCCCGCCCCCTGCTGCCCCGACCCAGCTCTCACTTCAACTTATGCCACAAAAATTTTTGCAGCCTCTCTCTCTCGTTCAAGACGTTCATTCAGAAAAGGAACTCTATCTTAGTGAATACTTGTCTCACAAACATGAGATATACACTCACCTAAAGGATTATTAGGAACACCATACTAATACTGTGTTTGACCCCCTTTCGCCTTCAGAACTGCCTTAAGTCTACGTGGCATTGATTCAACAAGGTGCTGAAAGCATTCTTTAGAAATGTTGGCCCATATTGATAGGATAGCATCTTGCAGTTGATGGAGATTTGTGAGATGCACATCCAGGCCACAAAGCTCCTGTTCCACCACATCCCAAAGATGCTCTATTGGGTTGAGATCTGGTGACTGTGGGGGGAATTTTAGTACAGTGAACTCATTGTCATGTTCAAGAAACCAATTTGAAATGATTCGAGCTTTGTGACATGGTGCATTATCCTGCTGGAAGTAGCCATCAGAGGATGGGTACATGGTGGTCATAAAGGGATGGACATGGTCAGAAACATTGCTCAGGTAGGCCGTGGCATTTAAACGATGCCCAATGCCTAAAGTGTGCCAAGAAAACATCCCCCACACCATTACACCACCACCACCAGCCTGCACAGTGGTAACAAGGCATGATGGATCCATGTTCTCATTCTGTTTACGCCAAATTCTGACTCTACCATCTGAATGTCTCAACAGAAATCGAGACTTATCAGACAACATTTGCAACATTTGCAACATTTTTCCAGTCTTCAACTGTCCAATTTTGGTGAGCTTGTGCAAATTGTAGCCTCTTTTTCCTATTTGTAGTGGAGATGAGTGGTACACCCATGCCACGCTCAAAATTGCTTAAATCACCTTTCTTTCTCCATTTTCCTGGAGTTCAGGAGATTGTCTTGACCAGGACCACACCCCTAAATGCATTGAAGCAACTGCCATGTGATTGGTTGATTAGATAATTGCATTAATGAGAAATTGAACAGGTGTTCCTAATAATCCTTTAGGTGAGTGTATGTCTAAAGAAACATTGAAATGTCAGGTTTTAAACAATGTAAACCAAATCGAAAACAAATATTCTGTGTTTATGTAATCTGTTTGAAAAGAGAGTGATGTCACCCGCAAGCCACTTCATTATCCGTTAATGGATCCAGCGCGCTCTTTCAGATTCAAATACTGACGATCCAGAGTCGACGCACACAAATCAACCCATACAAACATCTAGTGAAGCGTTGTAACGTTACTTCTTGTTAGCATCTGTGATTATTAAACGCAAAAAGACCGTTTAAATATGAATCCTGCTGCAATATAAAATAATAGATTTATTTGGCCTGTTTCGGACAGATTATAACTTGTTTATTGTAAAAGAGCCTAGTCTCACATCAATAAAGCTCTTATTCACAAATGTAATATGCGGGCTACTATGTTCTTCTGTCCTCTCAGGTGATATCCATCATTATTCATTAGATATCACGCCTCCTCGCATACGGGCTTTGTGAAGAAAAACTGTCTTACAAATTTTAAATCAGTGTATCGTTTTATGTGAATGAGTAGGCTCAATGATTCTCACATCAGTTTAAAGCAAAAATCTAGGCAACAACACCCATTAGTCAAAAGTCTTGTGGACACATATCTATTGTGTGTTTTGAGGCCTTAATTAAAAAATTAAAAAAAAGTTTTCTCAAAAACCATGCATCAACATTTTTCTCTCAAAAATACAAGCATGTACATACATGTTGCTCACATATTATGGTAGCCCAGTTTGTGCTGAATACAGTGTAATTACACTTTTGCCATTAATGTGTTTATAAGCAACTGAAAAAAACACAAATGTCAGAGCATGTCAAAACTTCTAAAGGACCCCAAAACAGCTCAGACTCCTAGGGGTTAACAACTAATAAGAGCTGTATTTTTACTAAATATTATTATAATAATATTATTTACTAAATATACACTAACTTTTGTCTTCCAAGTGCATGTCACGTGACTTGGGCGATCACTCAAGCTGCATGGTGGAAGGACAAAGAAAGCCAGTTTCCCCATTTAGCCAGGAAGGAGAGTCCCAGCAACATCGTCATTTTCGTAGCTTATTACGAAATAAAAAATCTCTCTCACCTCAGAAAAACGTTTTCCTGTCCTGTCAGCCGTTATACTGCACTCGTAGCGCACACTCTTTAGTTACTCTTTATATACGCACGCCGTATATAAAGCAAGAGAAACTATGAGCATGCAAAAATCACTAAGACATTGTGATCTAATCTTTATTGCGCAAAATTATTATAATATGAAAGGCTCCAATACAGAGCACCGCAAAGCGCTTATGTGCGTCCTGTGCGCAGAATGATGCGCTTGGAGCAATATGGAGTAACATCACTTCGCATTGAAAAGTTCATAGCACAAAGGGAGTAGATATTGATGCGTAGTGTACTATATCTATGCAATAGTTTATTGAGCCTTTTCTTTTAACAGTTTTAAATTTCAGTTACTGTGCGTGTGAAGAACAATTCATAGTGCTCTCTACTCCAGTGTTGTGATCTAACAGACACCCGGAAGAAAGATTTAGAAAACGCAATAAACTTCAGCAAGATTAAGTCCTTAAATGCAAAAGCATATACCTTTATCCACAGATCAAGTATAATAATAGGAATGCTGAATGACTGACAGCCACAGCGGAGTGAAAGTTAATGTGAACTTGAATTTAACGACTTAAATATTCATCTGTACCTCACATTAAAGGAAAAGCTTCAGAAAACTTGGAATATAGTGCACGAAAACTTTATGGTGCTTATTACCCTGCCACACGCATTTCATTACTTTCGTGATAATGTCTGAAGTTCTAACATGGAGTCTGTAACATTATTTGTGGGAAAAATGCCTTGGTTACCTTGTTTCAAGCCATTCTATCGTGGTATAGAAAGCCTGCAGGAAGACGCAGCTCGATTTGCGCCAGTTCTCATTAATATTCAACGAGCTAAGCTGCTTGACTCTGATTGGCTTACAGCTAGCCAATGAGAGCCTGGCTATCAGCATCCTTTACCCAGCGACCCAGGAAGTAGAGGAACTTTGTTTACTATCCTCTGCAGAAATATACAAACAGGTATATGAAAACTGTCACTGAGCTAGACAAATTCTGTGGGCGCGGTCTCAACTGGGTGAGCTCATGAATAGTAATGAGCTCAGGCAACACCACGTCAGACTGGCCAGCTTTTGTAAATGCCTGATTTCTCCTCTTCTTTTCAGTGGCTAGAGCTGAGGTAGCAGTTCATTTTCACATTCACAACATAACATAAACACATAAAATACAAGTAAAAACGTTTTTGTGTGGCAGGGCACCTTTAATGTTTTGTGGGGGTTGACAATGAAGCTTGGTACATACTCTGCAATTTGTTCATTTTCTCGAAGGGGCAAGAACGAAAACAAAGTTCGTTCTGGCCTGTACTTCACATTCCATACTTCACATTAATCCTGCCCACTTTAAAATTCTGACCAATCACACAATAGCCTAGTTCTCGGACGCCCACAAGAACGACGATGTGTCGAGAACGAGCTGCGAGAACTCCCAAACCAGGGCTGCAAGAACAAAATTACGTAATTTTGTTCTCGCAGCCCTGGGAGCGAGAACTTTATTCTCTTTTCTTGCGGAGTATGTAGCGGCCTTAACACAGAATAGTATATGCACAATATCAGATTTGGATCGTCGTAGGACCGATACCCGATTGTAACGATCACCAGCTGGAGTGCCCTTGAGAGCCACCAGAGGGCACTCCACACATAAGACTGTTCTGTTACGAACTGCTCCGAGACTCGAAGGTGGATCCAAATGCAGTTTTATTTGAGGGCAATCCAGAGGCGTAATCCAAAGTACAGGCAAGGGTCATACCCTCAAATAAAGCTGCATTTGGATCCACCTTCGAGTCTCGGAGCAGTTCGTAACAGAATAGTCTTATGTGTGGAGTGCCCTCTGGTGGCTCTCAAGGGCACTCCAGCTGGTGATCGTTACACCGATCTGGCAAAAATGTGCATCCCTATGAACATGTAATATGAGTAACATGTGCAGTGAATTATCTTCCCCTAAGTCATAACAATGATAACAGAAGTGGAAAAAAACTGTTTGAAATTGTATACTCTTCACTGTTGGTGTAGTGAATAATAGTAAAAGAAACAAGTAGGCCTAGTATCCAATGAATAGTTACTAGTCAAACTGAAAAAGGTACTTACTCTGTATTGGATTTTATAGGGGACTAATTAGAAACTACCTGAGACTATTTAGTTTAGAAGATTAAACGTTAAAATGGCTTGCCATAGAGTGTGCGTGTGTAAGGAGAGAGAGAGAGAGAGAGAGAGAGAGAGAGAGAGAGAGAGAGAGAGAGAGAGAGAGAGAGAGAGAGAGAGAGAGAGAGAGAGAGAGAGAGAGAGAGAGAGAGAGGCGGACATCGGGATTCAGGACTCCCGAATCTTGACAGCTGTGCGTGAAGTACGGAATGGATATCTGAGAGGCATATACATCTTCATTGTTCGCGAGTGGGAATAATAATAATTATTATCATCATCGTCATTATTAGATACCAGTGAGAAACGAAAAAGAATCATAATTGTTTGCTCACTTGCTCACACAAGAAGAGGACTCGTTTGTGAGTGAGACAGACTGAGAGCAGATGAGAAGTCGTGCCACCGGATGGTTTTTATTATTTGGTGTCTTTTGATGCAAGAACGGACTCTGAAATGGGTCGCCATGACGACAGAGCGCTGAGTTAGCCGCTAATGCGTTATACGCATTTGTTTCTGTTATTGTTTTATTTTATCATTTCCCTACCTCCTTTATAGTAATAAAATATGTGGTAACCTCGCTGTCAGAAAACACGGGTGTTGTCAGATACAAAGAAAGAAAAAGGAGGAGGAGGTGTTAAGAGGTGTTTATTCCCCTTTCTTTTTTTCTCGTTTCTTAATTTTCACTACGCTCCTTCCTTTTTATGTCTTCTTTTCTTTCTTTACGGTTTTCTTTTATTGTTTTGGGGACACGGGCTGACGCGAAGAAGGTAACGTTAAATTGATGTGCGAGAGCCTGCGACACATTCATGACGAATTACCTCAGAAAAAATACCGATGGCATAAACACCGGCTTCAGCACTGAAGTACGAATAATCACCGGGAAAGAACCGGAGACGCATCGACAACAACCCTTTCATCGCGGTAAGCGGGTTTCTGTTGTCTATTGTTATATTTCATGTATGTATATTTGCACGACATTTGCAAGTAACTCGTCTGTATCGTTTTGGTGCACCGCTCACGAATGAGATACCTAATTAGAAGTGTTGGATAGGTGCGCTTTGGTCAGGCAATACCGAGTGTCATGGCCTGTGTATAAGAAACAGAGATTTTATGATTGACACACTTGGCCAATATCCGCATATCCTACTATTTTATTCTGGCATGTCTCGTATGCTTCAAAGAAAAATGACGCGTTCTTCAGATCTAGATCAAATGATCTCGACGCGACGTTGTCGCTTGGCCTTTACCGGCCATTTGCGCCTCTAATTGCATCCATCGCTCGTCCCTCTGGCAACGTGGGGATTGATTTATTTTTGCACTTGATAGATAATGGTAATGCTCTCTGAATGATGGCAAACATCCGCAACCCACAGACTTCCCATCGCCTGTTAAATGTTTAATGGCATTTACGTAAGTGTGAGATAGGATGGAGCAAAGACAACCCACCTAACCCAACCGCACACTCACGACGCCCATGCACACATAGGTATGGAGGTGTATTAGGAAGCCACGGCTCTCATAAAGGGGCACATTTATATGCTGTGGTGGTTGGGCAGTGCTCTGTCAATGGCAGAATTCAGCACAGACAAGGAGTCCTCTGTTCTCCTGAAGGCTGAGGATATGCCTGTTCCTCAGCCCAAGTGCTGGTTGATCAGTCTAATGTCTAATATGACCTGGTGTAGATGGTTTAGTGCTTCTAAATCTGTCTGCTGTCCTTGTATGATGTAGCAGAGGTGAGTGTTGCTCAAAGCTTTCCGTTCTTTGCTGGAGTTCTGCTGCAGTCCCTCACGTGGATTGAGGAAAAACTAGGAGTTGATTTCAGAGCATGTGTCTATGTGGAGCATTCGGCCTTGAGCCTTCATGTGAGCTACTGTGTGCATCCATCATACTGTCTTACATGAGATAAAAAGACAAAACCCTCTGCTTGGTGACCCACTCAAAAGAGGACACAAAAATCTATGGAATTATGGCTGGCAAGAGCAAGTATATAAGGATGGATCCGACCTTTCGACTTGGAAGGTATTCTGTTATTTGCAGAATGTTAGCAACATTAGATCATTCAAAATTCCGTGGCTCATTTTGACAGATAAAAATACGCTAGTAATTTTCCGGTAAAGAAAAGAACATTTTAAAGTGTTTCAGACCAGGAGAACGCAAGTGAGTAAATGTGTAATTCTGTATGTAATTCATAAAAATGTGTATTATCATATTGTACATTTAATTATGTTTTTTGCATTGAAAGAGCAGAATACAAAGAAAATGCCACAACAAAGCACTTGTTATATTAAACGTCACATAAAAATACCATTCCCGTCAGATTGACAGATTTGTTGCGCAACCTCTGCTTTAACTCAAGTTTTTGCTTGTCGGATTGTTAGGTTCTTGCATTGTTTGTTCTATTCATCCTTCCATTTAACCATCTTTCTACTGTGCTCAACTGAACTATTTATAAGATTTAATCTTCTTTCTACTGTGCTCATCTCTACTGTCTTACAATATGTTGATAGATGAATGAAGCACAGCTGGAATGCCCCGAAGTCAGGGCAAATGGCCTTCGTTATTATGAGCGGAACAACATAGAGTGCTATACTGTACCCAGGGCTGGAGCATTTGTGATGTAAGAGGGACGGAGAAATGCTTGTGTTTCAGGCTGGCCCAGGCCTCAGAACAGGTAAATAATGAAGAAAAGTGCAGTGTTAGCTTGATGTAACCCCCTCCATGTGTCCTTCTGTGCTGCCTGTCCTTAGTGTGTGAATGCCGTCTTGGGAAGCACTCACATGCACTGCAGCCTTATTAAACTTTAAAATTCTCTGAGCACTGAGCAAAGCTGAAAGAGATGGGTTTTAGACTTGGCCCCTTTTGTGAATAAATCAGAAACATCCTTATTGTCTGGTGTTACTGCCTGGTCCATGATGGACAGTTGTATTTTCGAGGACAGAACAGATGTCTTGGTTCAGTAAATTTTACTTACTCACTTATGCGAAAGAGGCATAATTATATTAAGAATTCATGATGATGTTAACAATATTTGCCTCCTTTTCACTCCAAGGTCAGCACTTTTTTTTTTTGTGGTTCATTCACACATACACAACAGTATTTGTCAGACAGTATTCTGTGTCCGTGTGGAATTTATTCGAAAGCTTTCATCTCCCACAAAAGGTCGACCTCTGCCTAGTTTTGGAAACGCAATGTCAGTGCTAAAATACAGTTTTTATTCAACATTTATCTCTTCGTCCTAGGACACAGCATTTGAGCATGCAATTGTCCAGATAAGCATTTCTGAATGTTTCTGCATCACAAAAGCGAGCGTTACAAACCATCAGTCTCCTTGAAGTGTCACACAATCCTTCTTCTACATCTTTCAAAGCGGCCACGACCTGTGAGTTAGTAACTGTTGATTTTCTGCAGCAGTGTGATCGCGGTACACTCTTCCTGAACTCCAATGTGTTGTAGAAAAGTTGTGTTTGTGTCGGATTGTGTGGCCTGATGTGCTCAGACATCTGTGTGCCATTATCTCTGTCCCAGCATGTGCAGTATGATCCACTCACTGTAGGCAGCATCGCCACAAGCAATGAATCATCGGCTGAACCTGACAGCCTCCTCCCGTCTAGATCTATATTTCAACCTCCACACATGATATGTGGCGCCCATTGCCCGACACAGTCCTGCCGTTGTTCTGAGCTGTAAATGCACTCATAAAGCGTCCGCGCTACAGGAATCTCCTCTTGTAACTTTACCTGAAGCGGAAAGGTGTGTACCTGCAAGAAGGGAGCACCTAGCGTACCTTCCACTGCTGAGTCAGGTTTCCTGTCTGTCCTGACATTTAGCTAGAAAAGCTCTGGACTGACTTTACAGCTCTCTCCAAAAAATCCCCCGTCCTTTAGAAGTCTGGAATCCACAGATAGACATGCTAAATGCCACATCTGTGTTCTATCTTGGATGGCAATGAAAAAGCCGGAGTGTCCACTCATCTTGAGTTTTGCTCAGGTCTGAAAGAACCCGTAATCCGTCAGTAAGATATTTTTTAGGATGGCGCTGAGCTTTAAAGTTGCCAAGAACATGGCGTTCCCTCGCTCTTCAGTGCACAGCCTGAATCTGAAAGGAACCGGGAGAGGTAGAAAATGTAGAAAAAGGACCGGAGTAAAAGGAGAAACACACAAGTGAAGTCAGTGGTACGCCTGTGGTTTTCAGGGAATAGCTGTTTTTTTTTAGATGACATTTTGGTGGGAAAACAGATTCATGTCACTTGTAGGGATGGGTCGCGATTTTCGAATATTCGATTACTTGATTTAATTATAGAATATCGAATAGTTTTTGCGATTATCGTCCCCCCAAAAATCCCCATGTTTTCGGTGCTGATGTGGTGGTGTCATGTAACCAGAGGGAGGCGCTGCCAATAACGCACCTAAAAGCTGTCAGTCAGCTCTCAGGGTGTTTTATACTGGACAAGTTTGCTGCGGTCCGAGCGTGATTCCTCCCTGCACCTCCGCAGCGTTGGTCTGGTTTCACACTCAACTTGAACCCTGGTGCGTTTGTGTTCATCTTACGTCATCACAAACGTGCACGGGCATTATAGAAAACAGAACGCGGGTCAATATATATATATATATATATATTATATAATTTATTATTATTAATTTGGTGCTATTATGTGCAGCTGAGTAAACGATTGAAGGCGGCTTTGCTGCTTGCAAACAGACTCTTTTGAGGAGAAAGTGAATTGCCATTAATTTGCTGCCCTGATTGCACTCTATGCACGAATACACTGCAGGCTCGCTCTCGCGATCGTATCTCAGGTAAATCATCAACACTATCATCACTTACATGTATGTTATTGAACTAATGACATTGTAATCGGCTAAAACACATGCGCTGGTTACTTTTCTTCCAGAACAAGTGCGCACCAGAGTGTTGTTTGCACATTCATGTGAATCGTGGCACGTCGAGTGCAACCGAACTCCGGTTGTGTGTTCTCGGGTTCGGTACCTCAGTGCACACCAAGCTCTGTATGTAAGCTTTCACATTAGCAATTTTTCATGCGAACCGTGCTCCATTTCGAACTAAACTGCCAGAGTAAAAACACCCTGAGACAACAGAAGAAAAACACATCGCCTCACGCACACACTGTGGACTTGTGGCATTTAACGGTTGCGGTAACTTGGGGCGATGTCAAATAACAGTTATATGTTTCAGCATGTTACAATAATTATATGGCTTGAGTTGATATAGCCTATTCCCTAATGAATTAAACAGTTTGTTATCATACAGATTGAGAGTGTGAATGGTCTCTCTCCCTCTCTCTCTCTGTTTATATGTGTGTAGCCTTTACATGCGTGCAGTTGCGATTTTCGAATAAAAATCGAATAATTCCCAGCGATCTTCGAATATTATTTTTGCTTGAAATGCCCATCCCTAGTCACTTGGAAAGAAAGACTGATGCAGTTTTTCCCTGCTGTTCTGAAAACTGTATTTAATTATTAATCTGTTTGGAAACCCAAATCACAGCTGGGGCTACGTTGCCGCTTTGGAGGAGGTTCATTAGTCGTGGAAAAACTCCAAACAAACCCGCCAGTGACAGGATCAGACAGGCAGACGAATGGACAGTCCAGTGTTCCTTGATTTAGTCAGAATTCGTTCCGTTAAGCTCTCGGGTTTAGTAAAGCTTCTGTGCACTTTAAGTGTGCTGCCTTCTTTCATTATCTTACCCTAATGGCATAAATCCAGCGTTACGAATTAATTACAGAATGTAAAATGTGTCCTATTTCAGGCACAGTAAGTTGCCCTGAAGGTGAGCATCTGGCTTTGTTGCAGTGTGTTTTTAGAGTGGAAACTGCACCAAAAAATGCTGTTGAATAGTAGGAGTTTGTCAAGGGTGTATGTTTAATGACTCATCCGCCCGTACAAGAAGACTGCAAGTGAACGGTGACACTCTCGAACTGATATTGACATTCTGCAGGTTCATTTCAAGCCAATTATGAACGAGGTGATGATTGTAAAATTGCGTATTGATCTCGGGTTTTAGTGTGGACCCTCCCGCCCTTGAGTGTTAAACATAGTCGAGTGCTGCCCGGTGTAATCACATCAAGAAACCTTCCCAAGATTCCTCCTCACGCTTCCTCTCTTCATTCTGAATGTTGATTGTCTTAGTCTCTCTGCAACCTGATCTGTTTCCCCTCACCCCACGTCTTCAATGGTCGAAGAGGTCGAGAGATTTAGAAGCTTCGAGAGATGTGATTTTTGGGATACGGACCTACATGCAAGACGAACTCTGTCTGTTATGGGTTCAGGGCCCGTGTTTATCAACTTCTCAAAGTGCCATTTTAGTCTTAAGTGCCGAGAATTCACAAAATTTACTCCTACTTTCAAACATAAGTATAAAAGCAAGTTATCACATTTCTTAAGGCTAAGAATCACTCTTACTCTCCCAGTTATTTAAAGAATTAGTTCACCCTAAAATGAAAATTTCATGATAATTTACTCACCCCCATCTCATCCAAGATGTTCATGTCTTTCTTCAGTCAAGTATTTTGAAGGAAACGGTGGGGTTTTTCATCATATAATGCTTTTCAATTGCAACCAAAGTGCTGAAGGTCCAAATCAATGCAGTTTCAAAGCGTTTCGATGGGCTCCAGAGGCTCTGCGTGATCCCAGATGAGGAATAGGGTCTTATCTAGGGAAACGATCGGTCATTTAAAAAAATAAATAAACTGAATATACTTTTTACCTAAATTGTTCATCTTGTGCAGCTCTGTGACTAATACAAACGGCCTTTAGCAAAAACACTCAATTTTTAACGTCAAAATTAGGGATATATCGTTGTTTTACCTTTTTTTTGCTAAAGGGCGTTTGTATTAGTCTTCAAACGAGCGCTTTGTAAACACGGGGGCGGTACTTCTGCCTACGTCTAGCGTGACCGTTTCGACGTGATTACGTCATCCTTAGCCCCTCGCAGAGCTGCACAAGATGAGCAATTTAGGTTAAAAAGTATATTCATAAAAAAATTTTTTTGGGAAAATGACCGATCATTTGGCTAGATAAGACCCTATTCCTCATCTGGGATCACGCAGAGCCTCTGGAATCCATCGAAGCGCTTTGAAACTGCATTGATTTGGACCTTTAGCATTTTGGTTGCAACTGAAACCTATTATGAAAAACCCTAGAACGTTTTCTTCAAAATACTTAATTTCTTGTCGACTGAAGAAAGAAAGACATGGACATCTTGGATGAGATGGGGGTGAGTAAATTATCAGGAAATTTTCATTTTGGGGTGAACTAATCTTTAAGACAGCTCGAGAGGTCTCTCAAGTGGTTAGGAGTTGCCAGTAGGGGCTTGTGATGGCACTGAGGAGATGTGCGCAAATCTTTTTAGAAGAGGAAGAATGTTTTTGAAATGTTTGACAATGAGCAGTTAATCAAACTGTATCGCATGGACAGAGCAGGCATCATCTTTGTCAGTGCTGGATAATGTTGGGCTGACCTTGCCTTTTATAATATTTCGTTGTTCAAATAATTCAGCAAGCGATCGCTTCTTCCTCCCGCCAGTTCGGTTTTCTTTTGGAATCCATGGTGGCTGATTGTATTAAAAAATCTAGGCCATATATAGGCAGGTCAGTTAACAGCAAACCAGTTTTAAAAAGTTCATTCTTTATTGTCAAATGTGTGTTGAATGTAAACTCCTCTTAGGAACTTCATCAGTTAATGTGAATTTATCTGAGAATATTCTTAAATAAGGACATCTATTCAGTGATTGGTTCATGCCTATGACATCATCCAAAATCCTGTTGCACAGCAAAGTGTCGTGAATCAACTCTAAGACTGATACTTAAGATTTAGTCCTACACTTCACTTAAAGTATGATTGAGATGCTTGATAAATAACTTGTAAGCACAGCTTTGAGCCAAGAATTGTTTTACTCTTAAAGGGGGGGTTAAACACTCAGTTTCTGTCAATCTCATGTCAATCTTGAGTACCTATAGAGTAGTATTGCTTTATATCGCCGAAAAGTCTTTAGGTTTATTATATTTATAAAAGAAAGATACGCTGTACAGAGTCTTTCCGGAAAAAACAGAGCGGCTGGAGGCGTATCGTGTGGGCGGAGCTAAAGAGCCATGAGCGCGCGCAGCTATTGCGTTGAGAGCGTCTGAAAGCTGTGACATCCTTAAACATGGAAAAGAAAACGTTATCCTAAATAAACCATGGCTTTAAATCAATCAGATTCAGCCACACATATATGATCCAGAATCTGATCTAGAGGCTGAAATTAAACAGGAGTAGCAGCAACAACTACTCCAGCAGGACGTCTCTATGTGGTATGTACTGTAACTGTATATATTTGCTAAGCGGCTTGTCATGTGCGAGTTTTACAACATTTGTGTGTGTTTACTCATGGTTTATGAGGTCATATACCAGGTTTATAAGGACTTAAAGTTAGCAGTAGCAAGCGGAATGGTTTTGCACGTCATGTTGTTTACTTGAGGTGCAATTACTCACCGCCTGCTTCCAACGCATGACCGTGAACATTAATTGCTGGGACTGCTCCATCTTTCAGCATTAGACGAGCTACAAATCCGGTGTCGAACTGGGCCTTGTTTATAAAACGCCGAAATGCAGGGAACAGACACAAACACTTGCACAACTCTGTTGCCGCTCCGGAAAAACAAACTCCATCCACTGTCCCATTAACGCTGGGTTCTTTGGGAAGCTGAACAGGGTTGTCTTGCCCTGACAACCAAAAACACACTTCTTTGGTGACATTGTTGAATTTGTGAAGTCCTGTGATTGCAGCGGCTTGTTGACGCTTGTTGACATTCCACCCTTGTTGACGTCACGCAGACCCATACTCGGGAAAAAAAACTTTCCGAAACTTGTGAGAAACCGGAAAGAGTATTTTTGCCACAGAAATACTCCTTAAAACATCAAACTTATTTTTTGGAAACTTTGTCCATGTTTAGCATGGGAATCCAAGTCTTCAACAGTTTAAAAAGCTCAGTATGCATGAAACGGCATTTCACAGCATTTGTTCTTGTGAGTAATTCTTGTGAGTATTTGATAAATACGGGCCCAGGTTTGGTCTCACGCAAAAATGAACTAAGATCCTCCATTTCTATTTGGATCCTCTGGCACTTTTAGGAGGTAATGGACACCAAAAATGGCAAATTTAGCCAGTTCAATTGTCTTTGTTTCTCTATATTGATATTAATATAAGTACTATGTGCAGCTGTCACCTTTCTATAAGGATTAAAAGGTTGCAAAAAATCAAGGCCAGTGTTCGTTTTATAGTTTTGTAATGCTGAAATTGTGTTACTCTCAATATGTTGGCAAACAACTCTTGCATTTTTTCGATTATGCTACAGATGGAGTGAATGCAAACAACTCTGGCAACATTTTTTTTTTTTAGAAAACAGGCATTAATGACAGGTGCATTGGATGGTGTGCGAAAATATAGTAGCATTTCACTTCCAGATCCACTTTAACTACTTCCGATCATGTGTGTCATCACACAGCATGCGTTAATGTCTCCTGTGTTAATGTGACAATGAAGAACAGTGGCATTATGAACCTGAATTAATAATGAATACTAGCTATTGATTATCTTGCTGGTTGAGTCATTCATACTCAGAAAGCACCAATTGATCAGTTACTGACTGAGAGCTCATCAACCACTCAAGCATTGACATTCAAATCCAGCAGAGATTTTTCCAGAACGCTGTGTTTTATTTTGCATGTGTTAAACTTTTGCAGTGCAATATTATTTATGCATTCCCTCAGATTGCATTATATGCTAAAACGATCAGTTTAAACTGATTAGAGAAATTTAATCTACAAAAGAGCTCTCGAACATGCTCTGGTGTTGATGCTGAGCAATTTGAAATTTAACCGCATTACTTCTCGTTTGACCTTTAAGTCGGGCTATAGAACTAATGGCTCCATAAATTTGCATTCAGTAAAGCGTTAATGTGCCTTGTAGACTTTGGGTTTATTTTTAACACGCAGCTCAAATTCCATGTGTAATTGTCCAGTACCTGAACATTGTTCAGTCGTGTGCACGAATCATTAAAATGACCATTGTATAATGCGAGAAAGGTTAAGTGACGGGAGAAGAATTGCTACACGCTCAGCATTGTTTTATGTCTTACGCCGGTGCATCTAAATGTTGCGGAAATTATAGCCCGCTGTATACAAGTAATGCAGATTGTTTGGTGGCAGAAACAACATGAAAAAAAGATTTCATAACCGCTCTCAAAGCTGGCCAGCACGGCCCGTAGACGTTTCAGCACCTCTTCCTCGTGGACAGCGACAGATTTAGAGCAGGCATGTTGATGGGCCAGCTCCAGAAATTAAATGAAGCTGCCTAGTTTCTCTTGCTGCCAAAATCACATTTGATTGCTGCACAACAAGTCATCACTTAGAGTACAGCTTTCTTTCTTTTTTTTCTGGTCACATTTTAAGTTCATGAACAGCATGAAACTACGGAAATGTATGTTGTTTTTTTGGCTTTTCGCTTTGACAATAAGAATAAGTCTAGACAGACTCTGTCTTTTCAGTCCCTTATATCTTTGCTATGAATTATGTCTCTATTTCTTGATTACATGACCAGAATCTGCCTTTTACCAAAGGAGTGTTTTTTTACCCCCATCTTTTTCCTTCACTCTCTCACGACCCATTATTTTGAAAGGAAAAGACAGAATAGCTGAAGTCCCTAAAGGCTGATAGCATATCACCATGTTAGCAGAGGGATCACCCATGTACTTCAATCACTCTCATAGCTACCGCCATTAAACCAGGCGTACAGCATGGCTGACTGACAGCCCTGTCTCTGAGGGAAACAAATCGGGCTGGGCCAGCCTCCCGACCCCCAATCAATATGCCAGCCCTGCTGGGACCAGTGCCACCAATCACTCTGTCTGGAGAGGGACTGAGACAGACAGGACGCCCGAGAACTTGACTCGTGCTGTGTTTAGTGGTAACTGTGTTGAAAGACAACATGGCTGAGAAAATGTCCAAACATCCCCTGAGGACAGGAGTGTGATGTTAAAGGCAGAAAAGCACACCGTTACAGTTCACTGAGTTATGCTCATGTACAGTGAGTTGAATTTCTCTTTCCCTTTAAAATGTATCTCTATTGCACACCCATAAACTAAAAGGCTAAGCAACAAAAAAGACATGTTCTATATTGCATGTCAGTGCTTGCTTATTTTTTTTACCTCAAGCCTAAAAACACAATGTTACTGTTAAAGCGCTCATCTCTCTCCCTCTGGCCTGCTACTTGTAGCGAGTGGTGATTTATAAAGCCATGGAGAGGCCGACGTCCCCCTCCAATGGGGAGCGTCAATGCGTAATTACTTTGGAAGATGGATGGGGCCCATCCAGGCTGTCCCAGACCCTGAGTTAAATCACAGCCCCCCCCCTTTCCTCAGGGTTCACATACACTCACAGGAACGGCCAACATCTCAGCAACGAGCGTGGCTCTGTTTCACCTGTTTCTATTGGTTCTCGCTCATACACCTTCTCCTCATGCGCCTTACATCCATCTAACAAGACCAGATGCCAGAGATCAGGTTCATTTCCCCTCTGAGGGCGAAAGAGAGAGGGAGAGAGAATTGAATGAAATGTGAAGTAGGTGCAGAAGATAGAGCCCATGGAAGTGATGCGTAGACATAATTTTAGACAAATTTAGCAATCCCCAGCTGACTGCGACAACTTCAGATGTGCAAAGAGTCAATTAAAGGTCCCGTTCTTCGTGTCTTTTTGAAGCTTTGATTGTGTTTACAGTGTGCAATATAACATGTGTTCATGTTTCGCGTGTAAAAAAAACAGTATTTTTCACACAATTTACTTATCTGTATACCGCTGTTTTCACTGTCCTGAAAACGGCTGATGACTTCCTTTATTCTATGAAGTCCCTCCTTCAGAAATACGTAACGAGTTCTGATTGTGCCAGTGGTTCCCGTGTTGTGATTTGACAGCAGCTTAGCGAACGTAGCCCGGTTCCTGTGTTGTGATTCGACAGCAGCTTAGCGCACGTGGAAAGGTCACGCCTCTTAACGGGAGATATATGCGCGCTTAATGATCTCTACAGCGTCCCTGGGAAAGCCAAACAAAGGTGATTTGACTCCGGGATGAAAATAACAGCGTCTCGACTACATGGCGACAAACACAGTCAAACGCAACAATTCCTTTTCTCCACGCGACACTTCCTCTTCTCCACGTGGGACAGCAACAAGACCACGCCCCCTTTTTCACGTAGTCTTGTGGGCGGAGGTTAGTCTGTTCTACTGTTCTACTGACGTCATTTATGAAGGAAGTACCAGGATGTAGTCCAAGCCAGCCGTTCGCTGTAGGCTTTGAAAGGGAACTTCTGTTAAATAAAATATCTCGCTTGGCATTGAACTTTGAGCTTTATAATTTTACAGGTATTATTTATGCTCTAACAGCAACATTACACACTAACTAAAGTTTGAACAGTGGGATCACGAAGAACGGGACCTTTAATGATTATAAAGTACAACTTCCCTTACCAAAAAGAGATTTCAGAGAATATCATGCCTTTGCCATTTGATTACCACATTCATATATCATGGTATTTAATTAAACAGTACTATCCACCTTATTTTGCAATGTGGAAGTAAGCTATTTTCGGTAAATGTCCGAGACTTTAGACTCATTAGCTGTTATAGGTAGAGTAAATAACTAGAAGAGTAACAAAGTGCAGTAAATGGTAAAACAATTTTCGCTACAAGCTAGTGTCTTTATAAATATGATAAGATAATACCAGTTTGCAAAATCAAGAAGCATAACGGGCTGTTTTTGTGCAGGTAAAATAACTGGAAGTGGATGATGCTGCTCTCACATTCAATCTACAAATGACTGTACCCGCTCTTACGTTTCACGAGTTCACACTTACATCAAATTAAATAGAATAAATATTATGCGTATTTGGCGTGCTGTCCGGGGGAGGGCTCCGGGCTCGGAATTTTGCCTGAACCCAGAGTACAACCAACCAAGCTAAGAAACAGTCAACGCCCGAGGATAGTGATGGGAAATATCGGGTCGGTTTAAGTTCGTCATATATTTATGTATAAAACCCCAATTAAAATGTATTTGTGAAATATAACTAAAACGATGAAAGAAGTGTTTATATTTTGTAAAATATAAAAGTGTTTAAATCCTTTTGTATTTATGTAATATTAATGTTAGTGCTGTCAAAATTAGCGTTAATGCATGGCATTAATTTTTTCAGTTTACCGAGTTACAAATATTTAACGCAGCATCCCTAGCATTACATTATATGATCATGCTCTTAAATGATTTCAAAACCATTCAAGTGCGATAAGACTAAAGAAAATGCGCTGTCTCTGAATGTCCTGTCTATGTGACACACACGACAGAAAGACGCGCACCAGTATTGAGTTCTCTTTTGCGCTTCAACAAACATTAACACACAGAATTAATGCCAAAATGTCAGTTTTGTTGAGTATCCTCATAAGAGCGGTCTTAAATGAGTTAAATAACATCTTACATTAACTTGAGGGAAAACGAAATGCGTGCCAGATCCGCGTCATGTTCGGCAGCGGCAGATCTTAAAGTGACAGCAGCCTAATAAACCAGTTGCTGTGATGTTATTAATGTTAATCAAAGAACAAAGGTAACTTTAACAAAGTTTGTTGGTGTGGGAAGAAGGAGGCGGGAACCGGCGAACATTCAAAGAGTTTAATAAATAAATAAACACAAACTGAAAGTAATGCAGGCAGCCTGTCACGGACGGCTGCCGCTCACAATAAAACATAAACAAAACACAACGTAAAATCCAGGCCTTGTCCTCTCTCGTCCTTCACTGTCATCGCTCCTCCTTTTATGCATCCAAGCTCCTCCGTGAGATACGAGACCGGTGCGGCACGCAGCTGACACTTATTATCAGTCACACCACCAGCCTCATGACATTCTCTCATGGTCCCTCTGCCTCGTCTGCTTGCCACAGTAACTTTATTAAGGATGAATCTATATTTAATTTATTATTTATGCAGTGCAGACTGTTAACTTTATTACATTTCTGTATATTTCCTAACTGTTACACAGGAAGGAAGGTCACAGGTAAATAGGACATTATTATAATTAATGCGAAGAATGTTTTAAGTTAGAATTAAATTAAAAGTTATTTTTTAAAGTCCAATAAATGTTGAAATTGATATAGCTTTCAGTACTGTAATGTTGAATGTATATCATTAATGTTAAAAAATAAAATTCAAGCAGTTAAGTTGTTTCTACATGAATTTGGAGAGTAACTGTGAAATTATTACAATATAAAAATATTAAAAACTTGATGTTTTTATCACGATTAATTGCAGAAAAAATGTGATCCGATTGACAGCACTAATTTAGTTTTTTATATATTCATTTATGTATTCATTTATGTCATCTATCAATTAACTTATTATTAATTTATTTATTTATTTAAATAAATAAAAAAAAATCACAGAAATGTTGGTAGGTTTGTTTATTTTCCTGTTAAATCTGTTAAATCCTGTTAAGCTGTCCATAAATATAAATTAATCTCCTGATTAATCAAATTTGGTGAATGGAAGTGTAACGTATTATTTCCTCACACATTTTTGGGGGTCCCTGGATTCTAGCTTGAAAACTCCTGCTGTGAGGTACCTCAAATCTTTGTCGTGTCCAAAACACTATGTTTTGATCCAGAGCGACGTGCACATTTGATCAGTATGTACCTATGACCTTTGGCATGACGGTGCCAGGTTCTACCAGTTTAGCTTCAAGAACATCATACAAAAACACCATGGTACGTTTTGTAAACATCACCTCTCTAACTGCACATACTCTTCCATTTTTAAACCTACATATAAGCACTGTACTCATTCATACGGAAGTGGACACAGATGCAAGCATGTGCCACTGGGGAATTTGGTCTTTTTAGCCAAAGCTCTGTCTTCTGAGCTCCTCGGTTAGGGCCAGTTAGCTTGGCTAGCAGTGAAGGTTTAATCCCTCCCTCAGAAAGCTGTGGGTGCCTCTAAACAGAAGAGAGTGGCCTCAGGAGACTGCAGCCTGGCTCTCCTCTCCCGTCTCACTCACTTTCATGTGTGGGTTAACTCGCTGAGGTGGGAGGATCGGCGAGGGGTGCTGGCGAGAGCTGGAGCTGCTTTTTAAGCCGTGGATGTGTGTGGGGTCTGCTGGGGAATTTGGCATGACTGTCCTCATGTAGTTTGGCAGGCCTATACTGTACAAGGCTGGATTTAATGATGCCAGAGAGAGAATTTGATACAAAAGACAGAAAAAGAGGAAAATCTGGGTTTCTTGGTCCATAGACAGTCGACTCTGATGCAACTGGCAACCACCAAGGAAACGCTTTACTTGAAGCCGGAATGTATAATGTAGTATAATGCTAATGCATTATGGACTTTACTCGAGGTAGACAGCATTTAATCGAATGAAAATGAAATCGAGACTGTGGAGGGATAGCAGTGCGTTCTGTGGGTTGGGCTGTTGTCAATCGCCACAAAATTTTAAAATATATTTATTATTAGTACAAAATATCTGGACATGTTCATAGCCTCGTTTTTATTCACTATGGAATGAAAATTTATTAAATATTGCCTCTATCCTATCTAAAGGCCCGTTCACACCAAAAGCGATAACTAAATTAACTTTCACACCAACTGATGATAACTTTTTTATAATTATGCGCTGCAGTTTTGTAGTCTGACACTTTAAATGCACGTATTTAAAGACAAATTCTGTCGAATTCTGATTGGCTGTCAATGTTTTTATTGTTTATCAGCTGAAAAAAATGATTCTAATGATATCGTTCCTTTGTGTTGTTGTTTTGTTGTGGACTTCACTACTCTCATAGAATTAGAACGATTATTAAAACTTTATAGTTATCGTTATCGTCCTTGGTGTGAAAAGACATTAAGGTCCATAATACACAATTTAATAAATTAAAATGCTTTCCTTTACATAAATAATTTTTACAAAATATATTGCCTATTTAGAATAGAATAGAATGCACAATCACAATGGTCAACAAGACGTAATAATAATATTTTAGAATATGTGACCCTGGACCTCAAAACCAGTCATGCGGGTCAATTTATTGAAAATGAGATTTATACATCATATGAAAGCTGAATAAATATGAATACATTGATAGGATAGGACAATATTTGGCCGAGATAAACTATTTGAAAATCTTGAATCTGAGGGTGCAAAAACATTTGAATATTGAGAAAATCACCTTTTAAAGTTGTCCAAATGAAAGCAACGCATATTCCTAATAATGATAATACAATTTTGATATATTTACAGTAGGACATTTACTAAATATCTTCATGGAACATGATCTTTACTTAATATCCTAATGCTTTTTGGCATAAAAGAAAAATTTATCATTTTGACCCATACAATGTATTGTTGGCTATTGCCACAAATAACCCGTGCGACTTATGACCGGTTTTGTGATCCAGGGTCACATATTAGGTTTTTTGTTGTTGTTGTTGTTGTTGTTTAATTATCACACTGTGCTTTAGCTCTTTGACAGTTTGCACATTAACCAAAATACCACATTCTTTCATTGCTAGAAAGATGCTCTGTGGACAGCATCTTTCTAGCAATGAGCTAGTGAGTTGAATTACTTCAGAAACTGCAACGTGACCACCTCCATGCTGAATAATATAATGTAGCGATTCAGTAGCAGCAAGTTATTTTATTAATAAAAGTCATGGGGCATGACAAGAAGTTTTTGTGCTCCTCAATGTGTGACGTGTGTGTGTGTGTGTGTGTGTGTGCTTCAATTAAAGCAGCGCATAGTACGGTGATTAAACTAACTTGGAACTACTTGTGCATTACACCATGTCCTAACTAGACGCGATGCGATAAGATTCCAGCATCAAGCCATGCGTCTGTCCACACCAGACGTGACGCGACTACGAGTCGAGATGTGTCAAAATCGATCAAAAACCCCAGCCAATCAGAACAGAGTGTGGGCGGGCTCTCGCAGCAAGTGTAGGCTATGGCACCAGAGATAACTGTACATAAGATAAGTACATAATCAAATTCACAAATATTACACCAAAACATTCCTAAGAAATACGTACAACAAAAAAGATAAAACAATCTTTGTCATAGAATACACTTGTTTGTTCACAGTTTGTTTCCATTTGTTTCATTTCAAGATCTGAGGTGAATTATCCATTGTTGCTTTTAGTTCGACTATGTTACAAAGCTGAGAGAACTAAATGATATTCAAAGTCACATTACACGCTTTTAACATCAAATAAAGCACATAAACATTACCTGAGATTATCATTGCCATGTTTTGTGTTATTGTTCCAGCCGCGACGTCGCAGAAATAGAAACCGTTTCTAAAATAGAATCATCGCGTGTCTGCGTGGCGGCTGCTTAACTCTAGTTAACATGGATAAGATACCTTTTATCGCGTCACGTGTAGTTAGGACATGGTGTTATACGGTTTTATTGCACACCTTCCTGCCAATCAGGATCAAGTATTCAGTCAAATGATTAATCGCATACAAAATAAAAGTTTGTGTTTACATAATATATGTGTGTGTGTACTGTGTATAATTATGATGTGTGGGTAGACCAAATCCAGGCGGAAATGATACCAGAGTAATTTTGTGTAAATAAGTTACTTCATGTAAAACAAATGCCAAAGTGTTGCATATCTCCAAAAAGTAGACATTCTAAGCTTTCAAATGGTACCACATATGAGCTCCTCCACAGACATTTAAAATTTAAAGTATATACTTGATGATGTCATTCCAGACTCTGATCAGGGTCTGCAGAGTTTTAAGAAAAAAAAAATATATATATATATATACAGTGAGGAAAATAAGTATTTGAACACCCTGCTATTTTGCAAGTTCTCCCACTTGGAAATCATGGAGGGGTCTGAAATTGTCATCGTAGGTGCATGTCCACTGTGAGAGACATAATCTAAAAAAAAATCCAGAAATCACAATGTATGATTTTTTAACTATTTATTTGTATGATACAGCTGCAAATAAGTATTTGAACACCTGAGAAAATCAATGTTAATATTTGGTACAGTAGCCTTTGTTTGCAATTACAGAGGTCAAACGTTTCCTGTAGTTTTTCACCAGGTTTGCACACACTGCAGGAGGGATTTTGGCCCACTCCTCCACACAGATCTTCTCTAGATCAGTCAGGTTTCTGGCCTGTCGCTGAGAAACACGGAGTTTGAGCTCCCTCCAAAGATTCTCTATTGGGTTTAGGTCTGGAGACTGGCTAGGCCACGCCAGAACCTTGATATGCTTCTTACAGAGCCACTCCTTGGTTATCCTGGCTGTGTGCTTCGGGTCATTGTCATGTTGGAAGACCCAGCCTCGACCCATCTTCAATGCTCTAACTGAGGGAAGGAGGATGTTCCCCAAAATCTCGCAATACATGGCCCCGGTTATCCTCTCCTTAATACAGTGCAGTCGCCCTGTCCCATGTGCAGAAAAACACCCCCAAAGCATGATGCTACCACCCCCATGCTTCACAGTAGGGATGGTGTTTTTGGGATGGTACTCATCATTCTTCTTCCTCCAAACACGCTTAGTGGAATTATGACCAAAAAGTTCTATTTTTGTCTCATCTGACCACATGACTTTCTCCCATGACTCCTCTGGATCATCCAAATGTTCATTGGCAAACTTAAGACGGGCCTTAATGTGCTGGTTTAAGCAGGGGAACCTTCCGTGCCATGCATGATTTCAAACCATGACGTCTTAGTGTATTACCAAAAGTAACCTTGGAAACGGTGGTCCCAGCTCTTTTCAGGTCATTGACCAGCTCCTCCCGTGTAGTTCTGGGCTGATTTCTCAGCTTTCTTAGGATCATTGAGACCCCACGAGGTGAGATCTTGCATGGAGCCCCAGTCCGAGGGAGATTGACAGTCATGTTTAGCTTCTTCCATTTTCTAATGATTGCTCCAACAGTGGGCTTTTTTTCACCAAGCTGCTTGGCAATTTCCCTGTAGCCCTTTCCAGCCTTGTGGAGGTGTACAATCTTGTCTCTAGTGTCTTTGGACAGCTCTTTGGTCTTGGCCATGTTAGTAGTTGGATTCTTACTGATTGTATGGGGTGGACAGGTGTCTTTATGCAGCTAACGACCTCAAACAGGTGCATCTAATTTAGGATAATAAATGAAGTGGAGGTGGACATTTTAAAGGCAGACTAACAGGTCTTTGAAGGTCAGAATTCTAGCTGATAGACAGGTGTTCAAATACTTATTTGCAGCTGTATCATACAAATAAATAGTTAAAAAATCATATATTGTGATTTCTGGATTTTTTTTTTAAGATTATGTCTCTCACAGTGGACATGCACCTACAATGACAATTTCAGACCCCTCCATGATTTCCAAGTGGGAGAACTTTCAAAATAGCAGGGTGTTCAAATACTTATTTTCCTCACTGTATACATGCAAATATTTCTTAAATATACACATGTATGTGTGTGTATTTAAATATACATAATAATTATACACAGTACACATATTATGTAAACACAAACTTAAAATAATTTTGTCAGGTTCATTAATTTTGTTCATTTTTATTTTGTAATTTCTATTTACGTAAATTGTTAAAGATTATCTAGAAGTATTTTTTTTTACACTTTCAGACATACATGCACAGTACTACAAAAGCAGAGGCTGTTTCGGAGAATGAAAGTGACATCTATTCTCTCTCACACACACACACGCACGCTCACACACAACCCACACAACGAAACAGGACAGTTTGTCCTCATGTGGTGTAAAAAGGTGGGATTGAAACAAATTGGTGTAAAAGGACTTAATAAACTAAAAGGCAGTGCTGTGAATAAGCCATGAGTCACGGCAGTCAGCTGTAGGGTAGGCGTTACAGACCAGACTGACTAATGGAAAACATACAGTTTTATTAACTTAACGTCCTCACTGAACTCTTTTAGCACATTAGGTACAATTCTAAGGTGAAATTAAATTTAGTAAATTATCAAATGTATTAGTAGAAACGGTAAACGTAATCTGTGTTGTATTTATCTGTATGTTTTTTCTCTAAATAAAAGGAGACTGGTTCCCATGGTGATATATTGATTGTCTGACCAAACAGAGGTTGAGATGTGTGTTGTTGTTGTTGTTTTTTATATTTTTGTTTTTCACACCTATCTGTCTTCCCGCTGGGTCGTGTCCTGAGTCTCCTTCATTCATTCATCAATAGCTTCTCCTCCTGCTTCGTTAAAGCCTTCTTTAATGACTTTTATTTGATTATTCATGAGTTTGTTTAGTTGATTGTTTTTTATCATGCTGTGACCTGGGGGGTGCATTGTGGGAAATAAACCCAAAGTGTTCAAACAGGCTTTGTGTAGAATGGAATACTAGCATACTGTTAACTGCACAGTAAATTCTCAATATTGTATTGAGAGTATTTATGTTTATGTTAATATACTATATATGCTGCTTACATATACCCACACATTATAAACTACAAGCTGCCTTTTTCAGTAAAAATACAATGTAATAACGCCCTCAGATTATATATATTAGATGATGTTTTGCATACACTGCAGTATCCTAGTGTAACGGAGGCCAGCTAATAAGAGCTGTGCGAGTAAACCTCCTGGCCTCAAGAGGTCTTTAGCGTCCTTGTTAGTGTGTCCTCCTCCCATGCTTGAAACTACGGTTTGAATCCCGCTACATAGGTGCATTGTGGGATACATTGTTGTTCCGCTTAGTTTGCTCTGAAAACTTCACTTTTTGTAAATGTAGTAGGTCATTCATGAATTCACAATGCACGTAGTATACACCGATCAGGCATAACATTATTCCTAATATTGTGTTGGGCCCCGATCACACAGAACGCGTTTTTTGCAGCGAGAGGCGCCTTTTTAGAATAGATTTCTGATGGCGCGCTGCTTATGTGCCCCGGGCGCCTCGCGTTTTAACCTCCTGATGTGCATCGCATTTTAGGAGTGATCTGAGCTAGGGATGGGCGATATGGACTTAAAAATTTATCCCGATATTTTCTAGTATTTATTGCGATAACGATATCAATGACGATAAATGTAGTATCATTCCCCATGTTTTTGGATACAAGTGAAAGCTGCATGCATTCTTGCAAGTTTCAGAAAAACAAACAATCATCTAAAGTAAAACGTACATGTCATCAAATAGGCTCCTATAATACATTAAAAAAAAAAAAAAAAAAAAAAAAAAAAAAAAAAATATATATATATATATATATATATATATATATATATATATATATATAATTATTTATTTTTTTATGTAAAATTCCACACCAGCCTTTTCAGAAATGGAAAAGTTGCAGATATAATTGTCTTCTGTAAAAGTGCAGGTAATGTTTAAATAGTGCAACTGTGCTAAAAAACATCACACAATACAAACAATAATAATTCAAATCAATGACAAGTTTTACATGTAAACCGATTCTGTATTCATACACTCATGGTGCAAACAGTGGTAAAAATAGCAGAAACAGCAAAAGTAATTATCCCAAAAATGTCTTCAGATTACAAAAAAGTTGAAAATAATGATTTAATGATAGAACTTCAGTAATTTGAGTTGATAAGATAATACCACGAATTCTTCTACTGATAAAAATAAACTGGACTAAGGAATAATGAGCTTCTGGGTTTATGAATATTAATCATGTTGTCAGCGCTCATTCAAACTGATTTGCTGAAATCAAAACAGGCACAGTAATAGGTGCACGCCAGCCAATGAGATTCCCGTTTGTGCATTCGTTTTTTCCTGTTCATGAAAGGCTGAATAATTCCAAATAAACGCCATTATTTTACAGGAAAATACAACACAAGATATTGTTTACATGTAGCACATCAATTCTGTGTGGTATAAGACTCTCTCGCTCTCTCTTTGAGTGTGTGTGAAACACTGAGCGCTCTCAGTCGCGCGCCTCACACTAGTGTTTACTGTGCGTCAAATACACTGCGCATTCATTGAGATCAACTGAAATAGTATGCTTTACCGATCGATTGAGAAGGACTGAGCGCTTAAGATATTCGCTCTAAGTGCTCAGCGAGTGAAAATACATCTGTATGGTTCAGATTGCCCTCAGGTAGCCCCTCGTTTAGCTATGAACTCTTCCGCAGCTTCCGCCATGGTTGTTTTCGCTCTGCACGTGAGATGCGGATTCAGTGCCGCCGCTCCCATTGCGCGGCTCTTAGGGCACCGAGTGCTGCGAGGGCACTACAAGAACATTCTCTCTCCAACCCCCGTTCAGCTATACAAATTGACGAACGCAGCCACCGCGGCCATCATAAAGTAAACGCTTTAAGCATCAAGAGACGGCCAGCGGCGGCACTGCGGATGGGTCGCGCTATCAACTAGGCTTTATCGTTATTATCGCGGGAAGACAAATTCTTATCGTGGGGAGAATTTTTACCGGTATATCGCAAACGATAAGATATCGCCCATCCCTAATCTGAGCGCATGAAGTTGAAAAAAAAAAAACTCTGAGCCGAAAAGCGCCCGACGTCATCGCTTTTTTTTTTCTATTGTCCAATCGAATGAATGGAGAGGCGGGCCTTCCGTTGTGGTGACCGTTACCTTGATGAGACTGTCAGGACAGCTGATTTGGTGGTTTCTTAGCAACAAAAAAAACCCTGTAGTGCACTGCTATTTTCTAAATTGAAAAACCTTGATGAATAAAAGGCAGTGCAGCGCGCCTCGCGTTTGTGAACTTGAAAAACGCGTTCTGTGTGATCGGGGCCTTGGTACCCTTTTACTGCAAAAACAGCCCTGACCCGTCGAGGCATGATGCCACAGAACACCTTTAGGGGTCTAGGGGAGTCCAAGATGTTAGCAGCAGATACTTTAAGTCCTGTAAGTTGCGTGGTGGAGTCTCTGTGGATCAGACTTGTTTGTTCAGCACGAGCAGATGCTCGATTGGATTGAGATCTGGCCCAGTCAACACCTCAAACTCGTTGTGCTCCTCAAACCATTGCTGAACCATTTTTGCTTTGTGGCAGGGCGCATTATCCTGCTGAAAGAGGCCACAGCCACCAGGAAATACCGTTTCCATGGTCTGCAACAATGGTTAGGTAGGTTGTACGTGTCAAAGTAACATCCACATGGATGGCAGGACCCAAGGTTTCCCAGCAGAACATTACCCAAAGCATCACACCGCCGGCTTGCCTTCTTCCCATATTGCATCCTGGTGCCATGTGTTCCCCAGGTAAGCGACACACACGCACCCGGCCATCCACGTGATGTAAAAGAAAACATGATTCATCAGACCAGCCCACCTTCATCCATTGTTCTGTGGTCCAGTTCTGATGCTCACGTCCCCCCTTTTGGCATTTTCGGTGGTTGACAGGGGTCAGCATGGGCACCCTGCCTGGTCTGCAGCTATGCAGCCCCATACGCAACAAACTGCGATGCACTGTGTATTCTGACACCTTTCTATCAGAACCAGCATTAACTTCTTGAGCAATTTGAGCTACAGTAGCTCGTCTGTTTGATCAGACCACACGGGCCAGTCACACGGGCCAGCCTTCGCTCCCCATGTGCATCAATGAGTCATGGTCGCCCATGACCCTGTCACCAGTTCACCACTGTTCCTTCCTTGGACCACTTTTGATAGATACTGACCACTGCAGACCGTGAACACCCCACAAGAGCTGCAGTTTTGGAGATGCTCTGACCCAGTCACAATTTGTCCCTTGTCAAACTCGTTCGAATCCGTACGCTTGCCCATTTTTCCTGCTTCTAACACATCAACTTTGAGTACAAAATGTTGACTTGCTGCCTAATATATCCCACCCACTAACAGGTGCCGTGATGACGAGATAATCAGTGTTATTCACTTCATACTGCATAGATAGTATGAGCATTATGGTAGTATGCAGTTTCGAACACATCCTTATCCATCTTCGTTTATCTTCTTTCTGGCCAGAAACTTGCTCTCTTGTTATTTAGGGTGAACGGAAAGAGTTTAGTGTTATCACTGTTAAGCTGGACTCTGCCAGACCCCTATGAATAGCTGTCTCGCACATACAAAAATACTTGCACACATACTTTTTCAAACTACTTTAGCAAGCTGAACAGAGGGAATCGTGGGATAAGGCTCTGAACTCACAAATGATGACAGTGCAATGTCTCAGAGTAATTATGGGGTCACCCTGAAATTAACACAGAAACATGAACTCCCATTCTAAAATGATTGTTCTCACGGACAGCTTAACCTCCAGCTCCAATGGCGCTGTCAAGAACAGATCAGCTAAGAATAGATTTAGCCACAAATCATTCCAGACTTCCTTCAGTCAGGGTATTACAGTTTGGAGTGGATTAACTAGGAATAGATTAATAAAGAATATCATTAAAAAAAAAAAAAAGTTGAATTACCCCATACTAGATATTACTGTAAGCCAGCGTCGGGGAAGCTACTTTGAATCTAGCTTGCCAAGCTACATGCTGCTCATAATTTAAAGGAGCTAAACTAGTGTCAAGCTGCCTTTTCGAAAAAGGAAATACATTACACTGCAAGCTGCTTCTTAAGGGGGCAATATCATTTTTAAACATAGAACTTGTGATGATTATGTCTAACTTAATTACATTTTTGCTCACAAACAAAGAGGGGTTTTGAATGAATAAAAATTATAATTGAGTTGAAAACATGATGAAGAGCAGCATTTAGCTAAGTATTCTGCTATAATCAATTCGCTCAAATCAATGACTTTTTAATCTGTTCTATGTATTGTCCAATATGGGAGAGGACATTTATGAGAGTGCATTAATTTATTGCTTTAGCTCACTCGGTAGTAAAGCCGCATGTGCAATACGAAATAGCATGTAGTCCCGCTACACCATCAGTAACATGTTACAGTACGCACAAAATCTAATTTGACCTTATTTGCTTTGATAGTGTACATAACTTTTCTGTTTCGATGACAGCTGAGCTACTGCTAAGTTAGTAGCTGTGATACGTTTAAGGCTAATTTACAATGACGTTGGGGTTGGTCGGTGCTTCGTTTTTGCAGAATGAATATGTTCAGTTGTCATTAGTTGGGTCATGGCATGTTAGAGAAGTGATGTACTGTGATTTGGTGACTTGTCTGTGCAGTGTGAATTAGCTTTTGTTTAGCTGCTGTATGTGTATGCGTTTAACTTGAGATTTGTGCTGGATATTTACTTACTGTACATTATGTTTGGACATATGTTTGTGTGCACTGAGTAATTTTTTTCCCATGTTGACATGACAGCTAACATTGCACAAAAAAATCCCATGCGTCTTCTTGTAGTGTTCTGAGCTTAGTTAACCGCCGACATACCCTGGTGGACCGGCTGAGTCTGACAGCCTGGCCAGAAGTCATGTCTACAGTGCCAGTGGCAGGACGTTAGGGTCTCGTGGTGGCCCATTTGTTCAAATGCCACCGTTACGATGTGCCTTTTCACACTTGGCTCTGACCATTCGTCCGGCTGAACGCACCCCCGCGTCTGTCCAGAGGGCCGTTACTCCATCAAACAACCCTTTTCTCTGCTGTGACAGCAGGACAGAAGGTGCTGTGGGCACTCGTTGCTGACACATAGTTAGACAAGGCTGTGGGCACCGTGTGCACAGATGGACCTGGCCCAGCTCAGCGCCGTTCACGCCGAGATTCCCAGCACAGATGAATTAATGCCAGATATCACATTCATGCGAGAGGAATGGCTCATTATTAAAAAATGCTCCAGAACAATCCATATGTGATTGAGATCACGTGTGTGGTCATTGCTGCGCTTAAGGGCATTTAGACCCCCGTCTCGGCAGACAGGAGCCAGGCTGCGTTATTGGCTACTAATGTACAGGCCTTTATTTCTTTATTAGAGACTTCATCTCAGCCCTTTAGTGCTCTGACTCAAGGCCTCTCACTTTTCATTTTGAATGACTGTGACGTTTAGCTCAGTGTTTGAGGTGGGTGACATGTTAGGCCCTAACGGTAGTGGTGGTAAAGGCAAAAAAAATGCATTGATGTCACGTTAATACACTCATATTCATGTCAGAGATCATCACAGACAATTTAAAGATGAATTTGACTTTTTGACCCATGATCTTGTTATCATGACTTCTTTTGACCATAATAACTGTGTATTAAAAAAACTGTGTATTGACAGGCCAAAATAGTTAGAACTCATGAAACACTCTTTTCTTTTTTGAGTTTATTTTGAATACTTAAAGCGTTAGTTCACCCAAAAATGTTAAATCTTTTGTTCCAAACCCTTAAGACTGCTCATCTTCAGAACACAAATGAAGATCTTTTTGATGAAATTTGAGAGATTTCTATTAGGGATGGGCGTATCGATATATCAATACTGATGTGAGTATCGAAAAGTATCGATACTCAAATAAAAATATAGATACTAAAGTACTAGTACTTTTTACCAGTAATTTTGTTCATTTAAAAAAGATTATTTATTGCATACAATAGGAATAACCCATGTAAGCGGATAATTGTGTAGTATAGGACTATTTTCCTGCTCATCTGAACCACACATTACACACGCAAATGCTGCAAGGCAGAACCAATCAATCACAGAGAGAGTGTTCGCTCACTGCTGACACTGTATTCAAACAGAGCTGCATTTCCCATAAGAAACCATTGATGCTTTTGAAAACACAACACAGAACAATGCTCATCGTCATGTTTGAGTTATTTCACAATAAACATATTGAAATTAGCCAATATAGTTTGTGCAGTTACACTTATTTAAATTGAATGTTAAGACAAGAATTCATATTAATCATGTTCTATTCTGTAACTAATGTTAATATAAATCATGTCAGAATAAAAAGGTTGCATTTTATGGGTGCAACGGCCTGTCATTGGCATTCCCTTATGAAAATTAAACATGGTTTTACTACAGTGACCGTAGTTCAATTATAGTATTTGTAGATTTCCATGGTTACCACTACGAGTAAACATATTTTAACCATGTGTAAACAAAAATATAATCAAATAAATTCCAAAGCAAATTGAAGGTTAAAATGCCTTTCAAATATAATATTATGTGGGTATATTTACCCATTTTACTCTTAGTAATTTAAATAATTTAATAAATGTAATAATTTAACCCCTAGATGTCTGCACAGTTTTGGGGCCCCTTTAGAAGTTTTGACATGCTCTGTAAGGTGGGGTACCGAAACCCGGTGTCAATATGGCACCGGTACTTATATAACCGGAATGTACCGGACCGAATCAGAACGCAGATTTCGGTGCCACTTAAATTCAAACGTGCTTTCGCGCTTTGGCTGGCGCCGAGCCAGAAAGACACGCTCAGCGCTCGTCACATATCACAACTATTCAGTGTTTTAAACCACATAATGTTTATTTTAGGTTTCAGATATTTAGATGCTCATTGTCTATGGAAGCGGCAAAAACAATCCTTTCAGACAGTTATAACTTGACTACGTGTTTTATTCATATCAGATACACATTATATAGTAACTACAGTTTACTCTATTCTTCTCCCAGTTCAGCGGTCACTTACTTTCATGTATTTCGTGAGACGTGAATTAATTTAAGTGATGTAAATCTGACAGATCCGATTCTCTGAGGCGCAAACTAACATCGCGCAGTATAGATCAACTAACACACATTCACTCACACATATTTGAAAATCAGAATATCAGATAATTCATGACATAGTTAGAAAGTTTGTGAATATTTTAAATAAAATGGCAAAAGCAAAATAAACCCGATACAGCTGAGCTGTCATACAGCGTTATTGTGGCAGCTGTGTGTCATGTGAGAAGCATGACGAGTCGCCATGGAAACAATAAGGCGATGCATTCTAAAATATTTAGCCAGAGAATATGGTCATATTTCTGCAAAATAAAGCTGAAGCTTGAAGCTGGTTTGTAGCATACCAAGAATACAGACTACTGCTGTTATTACTGTAACTGTTATTTAGTGTTAAATTAGTTGTTGTTAGGTTAGGTGGCTTTAGTTTTACTGTGAATTTGTTAAGTAAATTGTGTTTTGTATTTATTTATATTTATATATTTAAGTATATTTTAAACTTGTAATAAAGTTTTAAATTTAAATAATAATTTAAAAAAATCAATAAAAAGCCATTCTTTAATCTCATCCACCTCGTTTTGTGTCTCTTTTTTTTTTTTAAGTATCGGTTCAGGCACCATTTAGGAACCAGTACCGCTTTAAAAGTATCGGTTTGGCACCAGTATCGAGAAAAGAAAAAAAAACGATACTCAACCCTAATGCTCTGACATTTATGCTTTTTTATGAAGGGGTGTGAATGATCATGAATAATGCTGTGATTTACACCTGAAAGGACAAAAGACCCGCATAATGAGATGCATAATGAATGAGCCTTTGAGTCAGGTATGTGAGAGGGAAATACACTCACCTAAAGGATTATTAGGAACACCTGTTCAATTTCTCATTAATGCAATTATCTAATCAACCAATCACATGGCAGTTGCTTCAATGCATTTAGGGGTGTGGTCCTGGTCAAGACAATCTCCTGAACTCCAAACTGAATGTCAGAATGGGAAAGAAAGGTAATTTAAGCAATTTTGAGCGTGGCATGGTTGTTGGTGCCAGATGGGCCGGTCTGAGTATTTCACAATCTACTCAGTTACTGGGATTTTCACGCACAACCATTTCTAGGGTTTACAAAGAATGATGTGAAAAGGGAAAAACATCCAGTATGCGGCAGTCCTGTGGGCGAAAATGCCTTGTTGATGCTAGAGGTCAGAGGAGAATGGGCCGACTGATTCAAGCTGATAGAAAAGCAACTTTGACTGAAATAACCACTCGTTACAACCGAGGTATGCAGCAAAGCATTTGTGAAGCCACAACATGCACAACATTGAGGCGGATGGGCTACAACAGCAGAAGACCCCACCGGGTACCACTCATCTCCACTACAAATAGGAAAAGAATTGAAGACTGGAAAAATGTTGCCTGGTCTGATGAGTCTACCATCTGAATGTCTCAACAGAAATCGAGAGTCAGAATTTGGCGTAAACAGAATGAGAACATGTATCCATCATGCCTTGTTACCACTGTGCAGGCTGGTGGTGGTGGTGTAATGGTGCAGGGGATGTTTTCTTGGCACACTTTAGGCCCCTTAGTGCCAATTGGGCATCGTTTAAATGCCATGGCCTACCTGAGCATTGTTTCTGTCCATGTCCATCCCTTTATGACCACCATGTACCTGATGGCTACTTCCAGCAGGATAATGCACCATGTCACAAAGCTCGAATCATTTCAAATTGGTTTCTTGAACATGACAATGAGTTCACTGTACTAAAATGGCCCCCACAGTCACCAGATCTCAACCCAATAGAGCATCTTTGAGATGTGGTGGAACGGGAGCTTCGTTCCCTGGATGTGCATCCCACAAATCTCCATCAACTGCAAGATGCTATCCTGTCAATATGGGCCAACATTTCTAAAGAATGCTTTCAGCACCTTGTTGAATCAATGCCACGTAGAATTAAGGCAGTTCTGAAGGCGAAAGGGGGTCAAACACAGTATAAGTATGGTGTTCCTAATAATCCTTTAGGTGAGTGTATATCGCAGCCGTGCCGGCATGATCTTCGACCTCTTTGGGTTAAAAGTTTGGTTTAGAGGTATCATATCGATATCGGCGACACTGGCCAAATGGTATTGCCCATCCCTAATTTCTATCCCTCCATTGACAGCTATGCAAATGCCACTTTGATGTTTCAAAAAGTTCATAAAGAGATAAAAATTCATCCAAATGAATTAAGCGATTTGGTCCAAATTGTCTGAAGTGACACAATCACTTTATATGATGAACTGATTAAATGTAGGCTTTTATTCACATATAAACATTGATCGCCCCACATATACAGAAGCTAAACCATACTTTCTTGACGCTTGAACCTCATTGGTTCTTGCGGAAGCTCAAACATGATCCGTAACACATGAGAATGAACCTATTTGGTTCTCGCACGTCAGAGGTTCCGTTTACCATAACTGAGTTGATGAATGTTTATATCTGAATAAAAGCCTAAATTAAATTGGTTCAGTGTATAAAACGATAGTGTCTCTTCATAAAATTTTAACTAAATCACTCAATTCATATGGATTGGTTTTACGATCGCTCTATGTACATTTTGAAGCATCAAAGTGGTAGTTGCATGGCTGTCAATGGTGGGACAGAAATCGTTCCGATTTTATTAAAACGTTTTTCATTTCTGTTCCAAAGATGAGCGAAAGTCTTACAGTTTTGGAATGACATGAGGGCGAGTAAATGATGCAGGAATTTTAGGGTGAACTAACCCTTTAATGTTCTGCAGGATAATTTAAAATGAACTAGTGAAGGCAAAAAGCTTGACGCAGATTACACGTTATGAGTCAACTGCACATAATATTTTCAAAGAAATGGTGACAAACATAACTATTAACTAACTATATAACTTTTTTATTTCACTTCATGTAATATGCAGCATGGGCATTTATGGGAATGCATGAAATGAAAAGAATAATTTCTTTCAACTAGTTCATGGAAATGCACCTGTCTTCACATTGATACCCCTCTGTCTTGTATCATAAGCGACCCTGAACTTTTGATAACCTTTGATAATGCCCATTAGCTTGTTTAGTTTATGATGAATGTATTTGATGTGCTCTGCTGACTGATCGATTTGTGTCATAATAGCTAATGGAGCCTTTCACTGTTAAGAATTTTACATTTAGCTAAAAAAGCATTTTCCATATTCACCCCATGTCACTAATTGGCACTTGACTGTCCCCCTGCAGTTGTCAGAATCGTGCTGTTCCCTCCAGGGTATTGTTTGGTTTAGGCGGTGCCAGATCCTCGGCAGGAGATTGTAGATGATGTACAGCAGCAGCTGATGGCTCAGGGCAGGCGGTCACACCTGGAGGTGATAGTAACGACTTTAGACTGATGGAGAAGGTTGGAGCCGTTATAGGATCACGTAGTGAAGCGGTGCTAAATTGTGAAGACTGAGACAGTTGTTGTTGTCCGATGCAGTTTGTAGATGACAGAGGTCAGACCTAGTTTGGATTTTACATCTGGTAAATTGATAATGTTTAGGTAACAGATTGAAAAGATAAATGGCTATTTAAATGGGAATGTTGATTATATTATAAGAAAGAACATCATATAAATAGATTTTGACATTTTGTGAAGAAACCATGAGTAGTGCCTGCCCAAGGTAAAGGGATTTAGGCTCATTTATTTTCAGTTGAGAATAGTGATCTGTGAATGTATTTTATGTTGAATGGCAAAGTTATGTCTATTTAGCCTGACAAGCCAGACCCACATCAAGATGTTGGGTCTGGAAACTCACCATTGACAGGGCTCAATCAGAGGGGCGGGATAAATGGTTGTCTTTCAAATTCCCTCTGCACGCAATTGGATAGCGCCATAAGCACCACAACCAACCAGAGCAAAGAAGAAGCTGAAGCCGAGCTAATGTTAGTTGGTAGACTTTCGCCGTATCCGGTCGGCAAAACTTCAAACACATCCTCCTTCACATTCTTAAGAATGACTTCAGTGCCGTTCTTTGTTCTTAACTCCAAGTCTTCCAGAGTCTCGGCCAAAGCCGATTCAAAAGACGCTGTCCGTTAGCTTCTTTGTTTACGAGTAGCACGCAGAACCTCCGCAACTCTGCTGTGACGTGCCGTCATTATGTTAAGCCCGCCCACCGACTCTACAAACGATGTGATTGGCCTGACCAGAGTTTGGTTTTTCCAGCTCTCAGGTCTACCGAGAGTTGCTAGACTACACTCGCGGCAAAATACATTTTCTGCGGCTGGGGTGCATCTAGATTTCTAGGCTAATGTCTATTTGTTTTTTGGGGATTTGTGAACAATAATGAATTTAGGTTTGTTGGATTTTTTTTATTTTTAGGAAAAATGTAAAGTCAGATCTTCCGATTGTGGGCAGAAGACCCTCAGTGGCAAGTTGTTGGGGATTTTATTATAAATTTTTTGTATTTTATTGTATTATTTAATTAAAATTTTTAATAATTCATGGAATTGTTTAATTCCATCAACTACTGTAGATGTTTCAAACATCATTATTCATCATAACCTACAGGCCAATTGAGTGCCATCATTTCATCTTTTTTCATAGATTGCAATTATTGAAATACCCTAAATAAAAAAATTGCCATCTGCATAATTTATTGAATTATAGTGTACAGTAATTAAGTTGAATCTTTTTGACTTTGATTCCATCATGCTATTATTCAACAGTTTTTGTATTACATCAGTGACAGGTTTTCAAAAATATGAATCATTAAAAGTTACATCCGCTGTATTTTCCTGTATTCTGCAAAAAATCGGTTTACTTGAGAAAGAGGTCATTTTACCCCAGTGGTGGGGCAAGATGGCCCCTTTTCCTGATTTTCAATTTTGTAAATTAGCAAATGCTTTGATTTATTTTCCTATGCATCATTATCATGTACAGGTTAACGTCAATTTAGCTTTAAATACACAGTGTTCTTAAGGAGGTATCGTCCTACATCTTACCCTAATAGTAATGACTTTTAGAAGTTTAATACTTGGCAAACAGCACTAAAAGAGCATTATGATGTCATGAGAGAAAAATTATTTTGGAGAGAGATGAATGAATCTCTATATCTCATTGGCTTGGATTAGTGACTTCGCCCTTTTGAGCCAGTTCAGGGTCACTTTCATATCGACTGAGCAAATGCTAAAATTCTGCTTGCAATTCAAATCATCTGTACGTGCCCTCGCAGGTTTTTATCGAACTCACCTCAAGAGTTGCATTAATCTCTTGAATCTGCTGAACTAAAATGGATCTGAGCCCAAGCCCGCTGCTGAATGCATCAAGCATAAAGACGGACCCGAGCAGAACGGGAAGTGTGCATCATAGACACTTACTGTAGTGGACAGAGAATGAGTGGTGTGGTGTGTTATTTCAGCACACAAACACACAGTCCTTCTCAATTAGGATCCTTTTGCATGTCCATCTAGCAGTGAGTGCTTTATTGGCAGGTCCAGTAGGAATGCATTTCCTTCTAAAAAAATTCTGCTTCAAACTACTGAGGCATCCGTCAATAAGAAGCAGAAAGAGGGGCGTACGTTGTTTTACTCTCAGACTTACTGCTGCCCCTGAGGGCCTAACCTAGCCCACACGCCGCTAATCAACAAGGGCTTTGCGTGGGCTTCTTACACTGCCATTTCCCATACACAAACACACAAGAAATTGTCTGTAGGTGATTTATGAACTGACCATATCTAGTTTTATCAATAAAGCTCTCCCTCAGAGAAACAGTGTTTGTGTAACTCTGTGTTTTGGATCACCGATTGCATGCGCCCCCATATCATTAGGAAGTTCCCTGGTGTCCTTACAGGAAATGAAATATGTGTGTGTCCTAACCAATCGATCGAGAGCGTTTTATACTTTGGTGTTTTGCCAGGATAGACAACAATGAAGGAAATATCAAAATATTTAGTTGCTACTGTAACAATGGCTCAATTGCCATCGATGCATCTCATTCGAAGAGTTTATCCCATAATGTAATATAATTATATAATATAAATACTATAGTATGTGGTGCTTTGCACAGTTTGTGCTAGAATTTATTTGATTTAATATTCAAGTACAAAGTATGTGCAAAGTTCCACATAGTGTCTTGATTAATTGTTAGTAAAATGTAATACATATTAAATGTGTGGTGATGCTGATGATGATAATAATAAAATAATTGGAAAAGTGTTTTTTTTTATCTTTTTAAGACGGAGTACTTTATCACACGTCACACTGCTGTCAGTTTCTGACATGTCATGTCAATTGCCCGTTAGCACAATTTGACATACCATTTAATATCTGAAGGGTGAATTTTGTCATGTCAGAGATCCTGATCACATGACTGGGAGACATTTTCACTAGCTTACTGAGCATATATCATAACAAGGACCTGATCTTGATGAGCTTGGAAACCTTTTACCTGGGGAGCTGAGAGAGCATGCTGTCTTTTTCTTGCTGTCTTCATACACTCTTGATTTATTACCACACGCTGCTGGTGATGTAACAGCACCTCAGCAGGTTATACACGTATTTGTGTGGCTGTGTATTTGAAGGTGGGGGGTCAGCTAAAAACTGCATATTTATGAAGTTCAATTGCAGCCCCACCAGGCGAGGGTGAATCTTTGGCCTTAATTGTGTCTCATTAATATTGATAGGTTAGGATATTTTGGTGTTCCAACACACCCATCTACACACAAGCAAAAATAGGATCTTCTTAATACCGCAAGTTTCTCAAATGTAGCTTACAGATATTGTCTCTTCTGATGTTTGGTTAGGTTTATTTTGCTGTGAAGTTTCAAAATATCACTTTGTGTGTGTGTGTGTGTGTGTGGCTCAGGTAAGCCCTAAGTTATGGGGACAAAATGTCCCCACAAAAACGGCAATATCCAAAAAAATCATGTTATGCTTTTTGAAAATGTAAAAATCCAGAAAGTTTTTTTTTTGAGCCAAATTGCTTTTTTTGAAATGTTTTGATAAAAAATTTTTTTTAGAAAGTTTTGTGTGATGGGTAGGTTTAGGGAGTAGGGTTAGTGTAGGGGAATAGAAAATGTGGTTTGTTCAGTATAAAAGCCATTACGCCTATGGAGAGTCCCCGTAAACCACATATTCAAGAATGTGTGTGTGTGTTCCACAGAAGACATTAAGTCATACAGGTTTGGAATGACATTTGGGTTAGTAAATGATGACACATTTTTCATTTTTGGTTGACTATCCCTTTAAGCCAATGTTGCTCTAGGGGGATTGCATTGGAAGTCTCTCTTTTTCGATGTGATTTTTGTGGTGATATTAGTGACAGCAGCTATGGATATTGCAACAAAAGATTAACAGAATGTAATTATATCCAAATGTGATGACTACCAATAGGAGTAGAGACAGTGAATCGTCTTCTGAAACGGTGGGAGGCTGCACTCGAGTAGGGACAACTGCTATGAACCAACAGTACAGCAACTTGGCGGCGTCTTAATAGCCTAATTGCAAGTTTCTTAGATGAAAGAGTCTGTTAAGTGGCTATTTACAGTACATACTGCTTCTTACATAAATGCACTCACTTCTTGCTGAAGGTTTTAGGAGCCATCGGTGACTTTGAGGTTGTTGATGTCAGTTGTCTACGTTCATCCACACATTTCTTGAAGTGTGCTGAACTGACATCATAGTTACAGGTCTCAGGTGTCTCTGATCCTAAATGTTATGGTATTAGATGCTGTCACTCTGTGTTGTCATTGAAAGTTGTTATCTTTTAGTACAGAAATAATTTTGGCTCTGGACGTCAAACCCAGTGTATCTTCCTCTTCCTTCATCTTTTCCTTAGTCAGGTTCTCCTGCAGTTGGTGATTTTCTACTCCAGGTGTTTTGTGTCCAGGTTTGGTGCCGCTAGGTTGATTAGCTGTGCTTTGGTTGCCATGGAGATGCCGAGTGCTTGAAGAACAGCATAAGCTGGATGATTCTGTCTTTGCTCTTGACTCTTGATTTCTTCGTAGAATTTTCTGTCTCCTGCGAGGATGATGCCCAGATGTTTCACTAAGATGGTTTCTGTTTTGCCTGTGCAAACGCTCATATTTTTCCTCAGCTGTTCAGATCGGCTGTGTGTTCTTTGCGGCTGTGCACACATTTACTTTAGCATACATTTACTTCTCTATAAAGTCTCCGGGCTTTGATCAGCAGAAAAGGAGCAGTTTGCTCAGGGCCTGTGAGGAGACGTTTACTTCATTCTTGATTTTGTCGATGTAGATCCTAGGGACAACGGTTGTCACTTTAAAGTGGTTCTACAGCCCTCATGGTGTCCAAACTACACTCACAACTCCCACACAGATTGGCATTCTGCTGTTGAGAAGTCAGCCTACATCTTTACAAAGTTTTTTTTGACTTGTGTCTGTTGGCAGTCAAACTTTTTATCTGGTCCTTAAACCCCATCTGACAGTGTCTTAAAAAAAAAAAAAAAACCTTGCCGCTATCTTGTTTTTATTCCAAAGATTTCTGCAGATTTCAGAAACTGTTTTCAAATTGTCAGGTTTTCCCCAGGTTTGGAATTTAAACAGACACTTAATAAGCCGGTAAAGGCATCTAAATGCAGAGTGGCATTGGGTTAATGTGCCAATTGGGTTGTGCTTAACCTATTTATAAACTTTACCTGATTAAAAAAAAAACACAGTTATTGGCATTTAATGCTATTAGTAACACCTTTGGCCATATTTACATCCATGCCACAGATTTCCCCTGCAAACAGTGTATAAAAGAAAAAGAAAAAAGTTATTTGCTTCCACATGGGCTTATTCGTGATTTAATGCATGTTGTGTGTGTGTATAGATTGTAATTTTACATACTCTTCGTTACTTAAAACTAAAATTATTAAAAAAGTGTTATAGCCACGTTTCCACCGCAGGAACTAGGGACTTTGGGGTGGTACTCTGTGTGTTTCGACCGCAGGAACCTGGGTCTAAATGAAGTTCCGGCTAAAAATGTCCCCCTCAAAACGGCCCTGCTTACGAGGTAGTACTTTTTCAAAGTTCAGGAACTTTCGGGGGTGGGACTTCGGCGCTGAACATGTTGATTGGTTGAGCTCAGCTCACCCAGCATTTTATTTCAACCTAAACTCAGTTGCGGTGCGAGGAGTTAGAGTTGTTTGATATTCGAATCAACAATGAAGTTTAAAAAATATGACCACTGGAATGACGACAAGGTTGAGGCTTTATTAACCTCTTAACTGTCACCGTCCCACAGGTGGGACGCCTGGTGCTCTTTTTTTGATCGCCTTTTTTTCGTATCATATATTTAAGTAATTATCATAAATTAGGTATCATTTGAAAGCTTACAAACTCAAAATTCATCCTGTCAAAACCGTTTTGAAATCGGACATGGTGTTACCATGGAAATGTTACTCTAAATTATTCTAGTGGGCGGTGTCATGTTTCATATTACAACAATTATTTTAACTACTTTATATTCAAAATCTTTTCCAATCTTGACAAAACACATATTGTCGGAAAGGTCTGAGTCTCAAGGGTCCATATTTGGTGACTGTTTTGTGATGGAAGTGATATTTGGACAGAAATTTACAGGAAAATGCATCAAAAAAACAATAAATGGAATTTGAATGACACCCGGTGGCTATTTTTGGTACAGCACCTAAACAAAATCTCATGGGAACTTCAATTTTTGTGACATCAACTTCAAATTTGGAACACAAATTGGTTAGACATATGGCTTTGATTTTATAGTAATTTTAGAGTAAATTCTTTTGTAAAATATATATTTTATATGAAATAAAAAATTTCATTTTTTAAATTTAATTTAAACTTCCATAACTATTTCATACTTTCATATTTTGAATTGCTTTCACTTCAGCAATAATCTGCAGTGTCGTCTTTAAAACGAGATCAAACTTTGGTCTATATTCCAAAGCATTCTTGAATTACAGCCCTTTAAGTTTGGATAGTGCATTTTCATGTGTATTCTCAAAAAGGGGGGTGACAGTTAAAGGGCTAAGTGTATTTGCGGAAGACGAAATCCAGTAGGCTGTGGAAGGTCGCGTGCAGTTTTACGTCACCGGACTAATCTTCACGGTACTTTAGACCACAATGGAAACGCAGACAGCAACAGGTCTGGGGGGAAAAAGTTCCTGGGACAAATTGTTCTGGGTAATTTCGGTTGAAACGGGGCTTAATTGAAATAAAGCTGAAATAAAAGAAAACAATAATAGATTAAAACCGTATAAACTTGTAAATAATCAAATGTTGCTTTGGCACCTATCTGAAATAAATACGTTTAAGTTAAAGTAAAACAAATTAATTAATTAAAAAAATTTAAATAAAATAAAAAAGTACCCCTGAAAAATTACTACAACTTAAACTAAAATGTAAAATATTAAAGTTGATTCAAATATTAAAAAATACTATAATATTATACAAATTATACTAAAATAATACTGCTTGCTAATGGATGCGTCTAGTATGCATACGTTTTTAAGCACAGATACATGCTGTCCACTGTAGATTATTCACTCTGGAAGCAGTTTCGTGGACCAAACGTGTATGACATCATCGTTCTTGAGTCACTGATTCCTGTTACCCTGTTTGACTCCAGAATTTAGTGTCTCATTATAGGTTGATTTTAAATTGGTCTGTCTCTGTACACCCAGTCCCCGTTCATAACGTCTTTTTATGCCGAAATGGCGGTAAACACTTCTCCTTGCATTCCTCGTAGATCATTATGTCATGTGGCTAATTCCCGCCTGTAGATGTATTTCTTTAGCTTAGCAGAGGGGGGAAGGTGATTGTGTCATAGATTGTCAGCGGCAGACAGTTATTACGCCCAAATGCCCCCATCTACTCTAGCGAGATTGAAACTAGCACAGCTAAGTCAAGTGGAACGGAGGGGAGGCAGGAACCAAGAATCTAGAGCAACAGCACATCGGGGGGGGGGCTTAAATGAACACACTTGGTGCTGTCATCTCCTCCGAGGAAGTCAATTAAGCAACACACTCAGTATTTCACACCCCCCCGGTACCCGAGCGTGAATATGTGTCGCTGTTGCGCACCTTTCAACGATGTGACAGCGCCCTGGAGAGAACGGCCCATGGTCCAGATATGCATCTGTAATTATGCGCCTTAGAGAATACTCCAGAAAAAGAAGATATTTCAACCAAGATATTAAACAAACATTAAGAGAAAGATTATATGCGGTGGAACAAATGATATTTAATTAGATTCATGTTTCACATGTTTATGGTTGATATGATTTTTAAACCTCAGGCAATACTGTAATTACCTTTTATTGTGTTTGATAGTGTTGGTATGCATGTTTTACTGTCTGCAGTTAATGATATCTGTCTTTCTGCTTTTGTCTCTCTCTCCCTGTAGGGAACTAATGAGCAAATCGCAATAGAAGCGCATGTTGCACTAACATCAGGATGAAGTTTGTCACTGCTCAGTGTCAGCAGTCCTCTCCTGTGCTCCGCTGAGGATACACGCACCCTCGCTTGCGCAAATTCCCTAACTTCGAAATCACTGGACCAGCCTGAAACTCTTTGCCCTTGTCCGTTTCATATATAGTTACCCATCGCTGGGCACCACTCACCCCAGCCGAAGCATGTCATTGGTGGGTGTGGCACGATTGCGGCGGGAGACGGCCCGCTCCTGCCCGCGCCGCATATCTGACACTTGCCTGGTGTGGCTGCTGGGCTTGGCGCTGCGCCTGGCCCTGTCCTCCTGCCAGCGGGCAGACCTCACCGCCGCCAAGCACCCTATGGTCACCACAGGCTATGGGAAGCTTCGGGGCGTACGCAAGGAACTGAACAATGAGATTCTGGGCCCGGTCGAGCAGTACTTGGGCGTCCCCTACGCTACCCCGCCAGTGGGTGAGAGGCGCTTCCAGCCCCCGGAGGCACCAGGTTCCTGGCAGGAGATCCGTAACGCTACCCAGTTTGCACCAGTGTGCCCGCAGAACATCCACGGAGTGCTGCCAGAGATCATGCTTCCCGTATGGTTCACCGACAACCTGGATGCAGCAGCGGCATATGTACAGAACCAGAGCGAGGACTGCCTTTACCTCAACGTCTACGTTCCCACAGAGGATGGTAAGTTTCATAGAAATATATGTTGATCTGTGGAATGTCTCGTTCATATTCATTCTCACTCACTATAAACATATTTTCACCCACACAAAAATGTACATTTACATGCTCACCCTTTCTCTATGCGATAAGGAAACGAATCACCTGTATTCATCTTGTGCGATTCTGTCTTTTTCCAGGACTTACTGTAGCCGTGTGTAACAGAGAGTTTACGGAATGTAAAACAAAGGCTTCAAACTCATTTACAACCATTGTACCTCCAAATAAGACACTCTTTTCATATTACCCGTTTTCCGGATAACCTTGGGATCCTTCTCTTTTTGTTCTCCTGTAAAAGAAGCTATTCTATTGCTCATGATCACTTGCAGGGTTTAAGTTAGATTAGTTGCATTCAGTGCATACAAAACGGTAGTTTCCAGAGCTAAAGAGAGCAAGAATTCTTTGCGAGCGCAACGGATATTTAACATGCTCCAGTCAGTGATTGTTACTGAAACTGCACAAGCAACAATCTGAGCATGTGCTAAAGTCTCTGATAAATGGGCCTCGCTGCAGTTTGTAAATGGGTTGTGCAGAGACTGCTGGGTAATGTCTCACTGTGCCAGCTCTCAAAATGGGTTGTCATAGTCATGGGAGTGTGGCAGGCAATGTGTGTTTGTTCGAGAGATGAAAGCTCTTCAACGATGAAACCATATACACAGGAGGTCTCCTAATGCTAATAGCACTTTTGCGTTTTAGCAACTCTGTGTACTCTTTGAGTGTGTTAATGTGCCTGTCCATTACAGTGAGTCAGTAAATCAGTCTTCCTTAATTTGTAGATATACATTCACTAAGTGCTGTAGATTGCAGTGGGATGATGCATCCATTGCAGGAGCGATTCTAGGATTTCAGTCTTCGATCAGCTCAATTGATGTGGCTCAGCTAGTGATTGCAAGTTTGAATCTTGCTCTAGCTTTTTAAAATAAATTCAACTAGTTTGACTAGTACATCTACATCACACAATGACCATGTGTTATTTGCACACACGAGTTGAAAGAAACAGCTTCTGTGTACAGAAATATTTCTTCCATAATAAGAGATAATAAGCAAACTGAGGCCACATAACAAGAGAAGATATTTTTTCATAATTATGAAGATGAATTGGATTTACTCACAAGGGAATATATGCACGCATTTGTTTCATGTGTATAAAGTTACACAGTGAAATATTCTCACAGACAGCAATGAAGTGGACCGGCAGTATGCATGCAGACATATGACATTAAATGTGTATAAACTCTTTCGATGGGACATCTATGTCGCTTTTGCAGTGTTAAGACGGGTCTACAACATTAAAAGAAACACCCAAATCCCATTTGTCCACAACAACACAGAGAAGCAGTGCCTCCACAGTAGGTGATTAATGCATCTGACAGTGTTGTGGAGGTGTACACGCTCTCCACACTCATCGCTTCCCATGTCTATGTGTGCCAAACGCCGCTGCGTTGCTAGTGAGTCTTATCAGAAAATCGTCCAGCACACACTCACTGACGGGGATTCCTACACAGTCACCGCGCTGAGAATCATTCAAAGGTTTGGGAGGGATTTAATGGGATCTGGACTTGGCAACTTCACTGCATTTCAGTTTAACATTTGGTGAGTGTTTAGTGTGGGAATTTTGCACATGCTAGTGGGGATGTGAGTGTAGTTTTACAGCCAAAAGATTAGAAGAAACTGTAATTATCTCATCTATCTCTCCTTTTTGCTAGTTCACTCTCTCTTTCTCTTTCTAAGGCATTTTCAAACTTTCTGAAAAAAGTTTTGACAAATTGTTGCCTTTTTTTATTCAGCATTTTACTAAATATTTTTCAATTCTTACAATTTTTTTAAATAGTATGTAGAAAATATTTACTTTATTCACTCAGCAGGATATAAAAAAAGCTATTTAATTTTGATTAAGCTTTATTTTTTTATAATTCTTAGCTGTCAATATAGATAGATAGATAGATAGATAGATAGATAGATAGATAGATAGATAGATAGATAGATAGATAGATAGATAGATAGATAGATAGATAGATAGATAGATAGATAGATAGATAGATAGATAGATAGATAGATAGATAGATAGATAGATAGATAGATAGATAGATAGATAGATAGATAGATAGATAGATAGATAGGTAGGTAGGTAGGTAGGTAGATCGGTAGGAGCACACTTTATTCATCTCACCTGCACTTTACTCTTTTTTTATAGCCTCAAAATTATATTTTTGGTACAAAAATATATACAGTATATAAATATTACCAAGTTTTCTCTGCACTTCATTGTAGCCTCTAGTTTGAAAATCCCAGCTCAAAGTTATTAAAGCTAATCATAAAGGTTTCCATTGACAAGCATCTTCTCACCTCTAATCTTCTCCTGTATTACAATATAAAGGTTATCATTCTCTTTTTGAATTGGAAATATAAACTAATTGAACAAATCAGCCACAGTTAGCTTAGTCATTTTATGTGATTAATACTTAATTGGAAATGCTAATTCTATGCCACGTGCAGAGTTTAACAGGCAATATTGTTTCATTTTTATTACGGTGCTTGCAAAGGCCGCATTAACTCCTAAATATTTTGGAAGGATTTCTCAAATAATTAATTGCATTGTTTATTTGCACGTTCTGTTTGCGCTGTTAGTCACCTGATGGTGCAACTGTTTAGTTTGCCAATCTACTTTTATCCATCTCTTCAAATCTCTGCAATTTCAGCTTTGATCGCTTAATGTATGGACTTCATAATTTTTTTTTGCAGTGGATTTAAATAATTATCCTAAACAGTCATTGAAGGAGGGGTCTAATGCTCTTTCATGCATTCTGACTTATTTACACTGTTAAAGAGTTGGATTCTCACGCTAAACATGGCCAAAATTTCAAAAAATGAGTTGGACGTATAAAGGAGTCTTTCTGTGCCAAATACACTCGAACACGTTTCGGAAAGTTTTTTCTGAGTAAGTGTGTTTGTTTGTTCCCAGTCGTGAGTCGAAACCGCAGGTGGTCAAATGTCTGTCTTGGCAATCGCCGTGTAAGTGCATATAATGTAAACAACACGAACGTATAGTGAATCAAAAGTTATCCAGGGATAATGCCATGCTGTATTGTGTGTGTGCTTGTGACTCTTTAGCTCCGCCCACTGCTCGCCTCCACAAGTACGTCTGTTTTCAGAAAGAATACAGCATATCTGTCTTTTATAAATATGATAAAACGAAAGACTCTTTGGAGATATTAAGGATGCAATACTACTCTATAGGTACTCAAGATTAACATGAGATTGTGTGTGTTATGTACCCTTTAAAACTTATTGTTCAACATTTCTACAAGTGTGTGATGTGTTTTATTTTATTGATTAAAGGATTAGTTCACTTCAAAATTAAAATGTTCTGATATTTTACTCACCCCCATCTCATCCAAGATGTTCGTGTCTTTTCTAAAAAGAAAATTAAATGTATATACTTTTTAACCTAAATTGTTCATCTTGCGCTGCTCCACGAAGTGCCAGGGATTACGTAATCATGTAGGAAAGGTCATGGTACTTCCGCCTACGTCTTAGCGAGACCTTTCCGACGTGATTGTGCAATCCGTGGCACGTAGCAAAGCAGCACAAGATGAGCAATTTAGGTTAAAACGTATCTAAATGCTAATTTTTTCTTGAAAATGACTGATGGTTTGGCTAGATAAGACCCTATTCCTAGTCTGGGATCGTGCAGAGCCTCTGAATCCCTTCGATGCCCTTTGAAACTGCATTGATTTGGACCTTCAACATTTTGGTTATGGTTGGGCATCGTTTTGGTTTGACCGATTCTGATTCTTACTTTCGATTTCGGTTCTTTTCGATTCTCGATTCCGATTCTTTGAGGGGTGGAGTCAAAACATGTCACAGTTTCATTTCACAGAGGAAAATTTGATTTTGATTCAATAATGAGTTTTATTTTTGGGACTTTCTCCGCTGCCATTTCCCCCTGCTTTGCTGCAAAGGTGAATGGAGTTATTAGCAGCAGTCATATTAGGACTGCTACTAGCGTAGGCAATTTGCATACACATTTATCTACGAGGGGGGAAAAAATAATTTCAGTAACGTTGTTGTTCACCACAATTAGCAATTTGGTCAAGGGCTTTGCTATTACACTACAATCACTTACCTGATTGTGACGAGGTAACGTTAAAGGGATAACGTTAGTTCACCCTGAAATGAAAATAAAGCCATCTTTTACTCACCCTGCTGTTGTTCAAATGCACACGTTCTTGTGTGTGCGCACTCCAAGCCGTCAGTAGGCTCACGCAATGTTGTCATGGAAATCGGTACACAACATTCACTTCAGGAGGTTTTATTATTAGTATTATTGTATTATTTCTTATCATATACGTTGTAAAAAAGACGAGAGTCACGTTTGTTTCTATTGAGCCTGATTTCTCAAAATGGTGCGTGTGTGTGCTTATCCTGGGTGTCATGACAACAGTGCGAGTTATAGTAGGCATGAGCGCCGGCGCCTGCTGACGGCTCTGAGTGTGTACACACAGGAATGCGTGCAGAGTAACGGCCGAGCTCAGTGTTTTGACTGAATATTACGGTTTCTTTCTCGCAAAACCTTGTAGTATGCCTCTGAACACTTTCCATATATGGCGCGTATCATTGCGTGATACATTTGTATATTTTTTGTAATGTTTTAGCCTGATCGCTATTCACTGCCATAATAGGAAGGAGCGCGTGCAGGACTATTTTTAAAATTTCTGCTTTTGAGGTCCGAAAAAGATAGAAGGACATAGGGCACTGGGACAACAGCAGGGTGAGTAAAAGATGGCTTTATTTTCATTTCAAGTTGAACTATCCCTTTAATAACGTTGGTTAGCGCAGGGTTGCCCGAGGAGGACGAGACCGTGGACCTGCGCAGCATGTCAAACACGCTATACTTTGTAACGTTACACCACATATTTATAATATATACACCACATAATTTGTAACGTTACACCACATATTTGTACATATTTGTAGTGCATCCTCCCGTGCAAGAAATAAGTTTGTCACATGTTTTGCACCGTGCCGACCCAGGCTTTTTTTAAAGTGAAATAAAGCCACACTTTTGAGCGCCGCTTAACGTGCTCCATGGCTGCAACAGAACAAAATCCAGTGGCCCCTATGGAAACCAAAACTTGTGCGTTTGGAACCGATGATCGGAATCGAAAACAAATTCTCTAAACGATTCCAATGGCATCGTTATTTTTTAAATGGTTCCTAGTTGGAACAGGTTCTCGATGCCCAACCCTAATTTTGGTTGCCATTGAGGTTCATTGTGTGAAGAAAAATCCTGGAATGTTTTCCTCAAAAACGTAATTTCTTTTCGACTGAAGAAAGAAAGAAACATCTTGGATGAGATGGGGGTGAGTAAATTATCAGGAAATTGTTATTTTGAAGTGAACTAATGCTTTAAAGTTTAACAAATATACTATCGTCACATTATTAAAATGTTCTCAACTCAAAATCATTGCGTCATTGCAATGTTTGCATTCTGACTTGCGATTGGTCTTCTTTCTTATGTTTATTTGCATACTGAATTGCGTTAGGCCTTTTCTTCTTTTACACTGCAAAGTCTGCACAGAAGTCACATTATGTGTGTTGATTCTAGTGTGCAGCTGGCAGAAAACAAGACAAGAGTGTCATGACAAAGCCAAAGTTTAAGGAGCTTTTGCATTGTGGCATTTCATTTACGCAGAACCAAATCATAAACCTAAATTCACCTAAAATGTAACTCTGCCGTACAAGCATTGGTATTTCCTTCGGGCATGTGGCATTTGACTCTGAAAAAAACCGTGATGTACGACTGTGCTTCAGAAGCAGAGGCGGGGCCGTTTCTCGGTCACGTCGGGGGAAATTTGATTTCATCCAGACGTGTTTCGTCAAGCAGATTGGAGCGTAACGCTCACTTCTCTTCATTCAAGGCAGCGCTCCAAATAAAAATCCCTTTAATACAATCCATAAGGTGCGCAGCTAAACAAAAGGATGGTAACAGTCCAATAGTCAATTGAAGCTTGGCAGCATTTTATAAATGTAGATTCGCTTAGTGGCACTGCAGGTTGGGAGAATGTTGCGTTTGGGGGAAATAGTGATGTCGGCGAAGGTAAATAAATAAATAACCAGTTGGTCGACACTGCAGAACTATGGAGTCAACTGCTTTTGATGCAAGAACAAACCTCAAACAAATGCTGCTATTTCTGCCGTCCTAGCAGCTCTTGATCAGGTGAAAATTGGATCAGGATTCTTCTGCAGGGGGAAAGAGAGATGGCGAAGAAAATGGAAAGGCAGTAAGGGAGAATGCGTTTACATGCATACACTCCTATGCCTATTGTCTCATTCTCTTCTAATTGGCACAAATATATAAGATTTGCTCTATTGTTTACTTGAAAGGAGAGTTTTCTAATGCTGTTGGTCTGATGGTGTGGCTGCGTGTGATAGAGATGCTGAATTATGGCCTGCGCTGATCAATATTCAATCAATGAAGCTGGTGATTGATGACCCGGCCGTGACAACACATGCATACACACACTGGCCATGCACCTCACACCCCTCATCGCCATTCTAATGCAGAGTTTTTGAATAAATGAGCCCAGAATGTACCAAATGTCTTTAAAGTATATCCCAATAAAAGTGAGGAAATTGGCAGAATCACACACCAATTTCATAGACAACGTTTCTGATCTAATGACAAGAAAGCTGTTGTATCTACAGTTAGAGATTTGATCAGGTTTCCAATTGAAAACAATTTTGGAAAGATGGAAGAACTGCAAATTAGATCTCTTTAACTAATATTTATTACCGATAAATTGTCTTAATTCTCCCACCGTTGACAACTTTTTTGGACCATGCAACAAAGTCTTCAATCAAAAATGATTAGTCACATTTTTATAGTAACAACAATTTTAAAGTCAGCATGAAATCAAAATTGACAGTTCTTAGTCTGCAATTTGGAATATCGCAGTATTTGTTACCATTTTTCTGTGGACATCATTATTTTTTTTAATTCATGTTCGCTCATAATCTTTAATCAAATAACTTCCCCTACCTCTTGCAGAGACATCTCTTCTCTTCTCTGCTGACGTGCTTACTGGCGTGAGGGCGGGACAACCTGTCACTCACATGACATCACAGCAATAGCAAACCACAACTGTCCAATCAATTCCTGATGGACAAAATCAAGTATCGCCCTAAATTTTTTTCTTGTTCGAGAAGCCGTTTCACTCAGATAAATGTCACAATAGGGAAGAAAAGACTATCGCAACTTCCGTTTCATGCCTATTTTAATGCTAACTTTCTCATCTTATTATTCCAAAACCAAACTATTGTACAGTAAAGACATGAAGCTAAAATAAAACATATTCCATTCACATCGATTTTACTTTTATGCCATTACTGTACAGTTGTGTCATTTGCTTCTATTTTCATTTCTCCCAGTGACATTATTAAGGACAAGACGGATGCTTGTTTAGAAATTAAATAAAGTCGTACCTTTCATCATGGTGGTTGTAAGAATTGCCTTTTTTAATTGAATTGTCCTGCCTTTTATAAATGAGAGGCCTAATCACGTTTTGGTCAGTTTACTCTAGAATGCATTAGCTTTTTTTTTTGTTGCCTGATTTAAGCAAAAGGGCTATGCTATATGTAAGGGATAATGTACATCCAGCCAGTTGTTATCGCAGAATAAACCCCGACAGAGTGATCAGTCTTGCGTCACTCTGAAGGGGTTTATTCTGCGATAACAACCAGCTAGATGTGCATTTTCCCGCTTATTACACGGCTACTTGTCTCAAGTAAATTAGACACAAAATATTGTCTTGAGTTTAAATATTTTATTAGCTCTTATGCAAAGCTTCCGCGAAGAAAAACAGTTCCAAACTGCTTTAAGCCTTTATCTATTGCTGAAAAGATTTGTTTTTACCATACACTCACCTAAAGGATTATTAGGAACACCTGTTAAATTTCTCATTAATGCAATTATCTAATCAACCAATCACATGGCAGTTGCTTCAATGCATTTAGGGGTGTGGTCCTGGTCAAGACAATCTCCTGAACTCCAAACTGAATGTCAGAATGGGAAAGAAAGGTGATTTAAGCAATTTTGAGCGTGGCATGGGTGTTGGTGCCAGACGGGCCGGTTTGAGTATTTCACAATCTGCTCAGTTACTGGGATTTTCACGCACAACCATTTCTAGGGTTTACAAAGAATGGCGTGAAAAGGGAAAAACATCCAGTATGCGGCAGTCCTGTGGGTGAAAATGCCTTGTTGATGCTAGAGGTCAGAGGAGAATGGGCTGACTGATTCAAGTTGATAAAAGAGCAACTTTGACTGAAATAACCACTTGTTACAACCGAGGTATGCAGCAAAGCATTTGTGAAGCCACAACACGCACAACCTTGAGGCGGATGGGCTACAACAGCAGAAGACCCCACCGGGTACCACTCATCTCCACTACAAATAGGAAAAAGAAGCTACAATTTGCACAAGCTCACCAAAATTGTGTGCATTTTGACAGTTGAAGACTGGAAAAATGTTGCCTGGTCGGATGAGTCTGGATTTCTGTTGAGACATTCAGATGGTAGAGTCAGAATTTGGCGTAAACAGAATGAGAACATGGATCCATCATTCCTTGTTACCACTGTGCAGGCTGGTGGTGGTGGTGTAATGGTGTGGGGGATATTTTCTTGGCACACTTTAGGCCCCTTAGTGCCAATTGGGCATTGTTTAAATGCCACGGCCTACCTGAGCATTGTTTCTGACCATGTCCATCCCTTTATGACCACCATGTACCCATCCTCTGATGGCTACTTCCAGCAGGATAATGCACCATGTCACAAAGCTTGAATCATTTCAAATTGGTTTCTTGAACATGATAATGAGTTCACTGTACTAAAATGGCCCCCACAGTCACCAGATCTCAACCCAATAGAGCATCTTTGGGATGTGGTGGAACGGGAGCTTCGTGCCCTGGATGTGCATCCCACAAATCTCCATCAACTGCAAGATGCTATCCTATCAATATGGGCCAACATTTCTAAAGAATGCTTTCAGCACCTTGTTGAATCAATGCCATCGAATGCCGTAGAATTAAGGCAGTTCTGAAGGCGAAAGGGGGTCAAACACAGTATTAGTATGGTGTTCCTAATAATCCTTTAGGTGAGTGTATATGTTCAAATTAATGCTGAAAGGGATAGTCCATCCAAAAATGAAAATTAGCCCATGATTTACTCACCCTCAAGTCATCCTAGGTGTATATGACATTCTTCTTTCAGATTAACAATATTTAAAAAGTCCTGGCTAATCCAAGCTTTATAATAGCAGTAGTTTTAGCTCTGTTTTTGAAGTCCATAAAAAATTTAGCGGCCCGTACTTTTTATAAAGTAAAGTTCCGGCCGATCACCTTCCGTGGAAAAAGTGTTGGAAAGTGCCTCTCTCAATTCAAAATGCTTATGCTACGTCTGACGAGCGTAATTGGTAGCGTAAGCATTTTGAACTGCAGAGGACTTGATTTGAACTTTCAACACTTTTCCCATAAATTGAATACGGAAGGCGTTCGGCCGAAACTTTACTTTATATTTTTCTTACACAACTCATCAATTCGCTTCAGAAGGCCTTTATTAACCCCCCAGAGCTGTGTGGAGCACGTTAATAGACGGATAGATGCATTTTTATGGACTTCTAAAAACAGAACAACTTTATATAACTGCCATTATAAAGCTTGGATTAGCCAGGACTTTTTTTTATATAACTAATTTAATTTGTCTGAAAGAAGAATGTCATATACACCTAGGATGACTTGAGGGTGAGTAAATCATGGGCTAATTTTCATTTTTGGGTAAACTAACCCTTGAAGTCTTCCATTGTAACCCGTGGTGGTTAAGTGTTTTCAGTCATAAGACGAAGCCAGACAGTCAACGACGACAGCGGAGTCACACGTTAAGCATATAAGTAGTACCGGTCAAGATAACTCGTAGTACCCGGATGAGCGGTGTGTTATTCACTTTGGCGGTTGTTATCTGGGAATAACATACCACTGGAATGCATAATTGACCAATCAGAATCAAGTAGTCCACAGAGCCGTGTAATATTATTATTAACTTGGTGTCAGATTTTATTGTTGATTATTGAAACAATCTTGACAAACTTTTTGGGGGATTTCGGTCTTTCTATATTGTCCAACTGCTAGAAAATAGCTTCCTGGGGCTGTTATCAAGATGGCCGCCAAGTGAACTGACTTTGCTTTACAAGGGCTGTGTCCGAAATCGCCCCCTATACCCTTAAATAGGGCACTATTTGAGGGGAAAGCCATTTATAGTGGTGTCCGAAACCATAGTGGACGTTATTGAGTGCACTCATTCAATCCCACAATGCACTGCAATAATGTGTGTACAACTGATGTTCGCTCAAAAGCTAGAGAATACCCACAATGCACTGTGAGAGTTGCGCGTCTAACCACAAGATGGCGCCCGCAGCTTTCCCAAACCACTGATCCAATGTGGCTACAGGAATATACAGGTATAAATTCCTTTTTAACTGATTATTAAATTGTTTAATTACCTTTTATAAATGCTAGTTTCCATGAGAGTTCAAGATAAATCTTTTCATTTACTGGAGCTGCAAGTTTGCTAAGTTTCAAATTATTATTAAACAGCAAGCACAGACTATGCAAAAGCGGCATCCCTTCCGGCGCACTCAGTGTCCAAATTAACGCACTCGTTTTCATTCACTCCTTCTAGTGGAGTAATGTAGGGAATAGTGAATGAGGGACACAGCAAGGGAAGGGACTTGTCCTCCAAAGGCATTTTAGGAGAAACATATGAAACGAAGTTAATGCGTAACTCAGAGCTCCATTAAAAAAAAAGCAAAAATCTTTTGTGTTAAATGTGAAATGTTTAAATGTGCATGTTATGATAGCTGTGGATCAGCCTGCTTCACATCTGAACTCTGCTGAACTCATGCTGTTCACCAACAAACACAGTTTCACAACCATCCAGCTGTATAGAAAAGCAGAACACACAGCTAAACACATCTTAATCCAGAACACCGCATTCATGCAGCTTCTGAGTATGTGTGTGTGTGTATTCACACAATGTGACAGGATCAAATGTGTTTGTATTTGTCTAGTCAGTGGAATCTTTTGAACCCAAGCCCAGGGCAGATCAGATATCAGTTATATTGATTTGTTTGGCCGCAACCGTGTTGTGTGTGGTGGTTTAAGAGCTGTGACACCGTCCGACTCCCCACAGTGCACAACAGCTGGAATACCTGATATGCACATCTGCATTACAGCACAAACACCCATGTAAACCCATTCACAGGCATACATGTGTGCTTACAGCCACTTTACCGCAATCATATCATGTAGGGTGACATGCACACACACATAGTGTTAACAGTCATTTCTTACTGGGACGAGGGTTGTAACCAATGCTGTGGATCATGACAATCTCCTGCAGGCAAATCTCCATTATACTGTCTCCCTGTCTCTTTCTCTCCCATATTTTTTCTTTTCCCCCCTAAGTACAGTACAGTTCAGCTGCATAAGAAAATGTGTCTTGTTGTTTTCCCTATTGAATCACTCTAAACAACTAGGGGCAATTCAGTAAGAATTAACTGTGGCCACTGTTACCAGCACTTATGCTCTGTTTGTGTTATTTCACCGCCTGATTCACTAAATGAGTTGTGTTAATCTGGTAACAGCACAAATATCAAAATCTGTGCTGAATGCATTATGAAGTTTTCACTTTTGTGGTTGGTTCTGAGGTCTTTTTATCTTGTTTTTTGTGTGTTTTTTTAGTAACCCAAATCGATTAAGGACCATTAGATTTTTTTTTTTTAATCATTGTGGCATTATTTTTATGACAATTAATGGGGGTGCACCGATACCACTTTTTTCCAGAATGAGTCAGATACTGATACTTTCATTTTAAGTACTTGATGATACAGAGTACCAATTTTCATTGTATTTTAAATTTTTTTAAATAATGGGCAGACACCAAAAGAATATGAATCAAATTGGCTTAGCAAATAGATATTTCCTTCAGTTATTTTCATGCCTAATTATGCCTGTTAAAATGTATTGTAGGAGCTACTGTTCATATTATTGCTCTATCATACTATAGCACAGTGAATATTTAGAGCTGCTCCAGCAGGACTCAACAATAAGGATTTTTTTCTAGTGGCCCGGTTGGGCCAGTGGTTAAACTTTTTTAGATACCAGTGAAATATCACACTTTTCAGGTACAGAAATTGAATGAAGTAATCAAATATAAGTCTTCACTGTATAAAATAAATCTAGGTTTATCATTAATAAAGTTACAAAAGTCATTCAGTCCAGAGCCGTGAGTGATGTTCTCTTTGTCTTTTGTCGTTAGATTAACATTGAGGACAAAGACAGCAGTAGGTTTATTAGGCTGCTGTCACTTTAAGAGCTGCCTTTACATTTGCACGCCCATAAACATGACGCGGAACAAAAGGAACTGTGATTGGTTGCGTTACATGTCAGTCAAACGTCCTCTTGGGCGGTCCTTGGCCAGTGAAAGCTGCGATAGAGTCCAGACCAAGCGGCAACCTCCCGCAGTTTCTCTTGAAGCCAATACGGAAGTGACTTAAACTGCAATTCATCGATTGGCTCCAGAAGGGAGCAGAATCTCATTGAGCCCCATGTTTAAAATGCCCAACTTTACAGAAGAAAAAAAAACATGTTTACAGCCCAAGCCTGTAGCACTCCTCTCAGGTCCTGCCCCAAATGGCACACCTCATGTGCACTTTCGGTCTTGTGGACTTACAATGGCCGTTGCGTGCACGTGTCCGTTAAGTCCATGAGACTGCAGGGTGTCCCATTTGTCATTTTAGGTCTCAGAAGGGTGCTCGCGATGCGCACTTCTGCCGAGCCCACACTGGTGCGGGTCACGCAGCGGACTTCTTCCCGGCAGTCAAAGCGGCATTACGTTGTGAAAGTGCCGACTCAGAGAAAGACCGTGAGGGTTTAGGGTGGCATTTGGGACAGGACCTCAGAAACTGAAGCCTCCGCGCCTCGATCGCCCCCAGGTGGTTTGTCCCAGTATAGGTCATAACCCCCGCCCCTCCGTGTTTTCTAATGGTCTTGACTTGGTCTCTCCTTGCTTTGGTCTTGTCTTGGTCTCAACGCACTCTGGTCTTGGTTATTGCTTTGTTCTCAGCTTAGGTGGTTTTGACATCAACACTACAATCTGGTATAATAGCATTCATTTTAATAGGGATTGCTCTCCTAAAATATGTGCTCACCCAAACGTGTAAGATATTTTGAATTAATGATTTATATCTTTTGAATAAGATATTGACTAATGTTTTCATACAATAAAAGTCAATTCTGTCAAAACACCATAAGCATTTATTATATATATACATATACGTTGAAAACAGTTTTTTTTTTTTCAGAATTCTTTGATGAATAGAATCTTCATTTATCTTAAATAGAAAGCTTTTGTAACATTATACACTACCGTTCAAAAGTTTGGGGTCTCTAAGATTTTATTTTCTCTTTTTTTATGGGGGAGGGGTGGGGGGGGGCGGGGGGGAAGAAATGTATACTTTTATTCAGCAAGGATGCATTAAAATAACCAAACTTGACAGTAAAGACATTTATAATATAACAAAAGCTTTCTTTTCGGAGAAATACTATTCTTTTGAACTTTCTATTCATTAAATTTTGTGTAAAGGAGATATTAAATATGTCTCCTGAGTTTGTCACACCACAGAAAAAGGTGTTATTAACCATTCTGCCAAATTTGAATGATAAAAAACTGCCAAGTAAATAAAATAAGTTGATAAAATAAAATAAAAATTAACAGTATTCTCTGGTTTCAAACACTGGGGCGTGTCTGCTGTTGATGCTGAAACCACGCCCACTTGCGGGAACGCTTACACTTACACTCGATGATGGCACCAGGGCTGCGTTCAGCCCTGACAAATGTTGCAAAGCGGAACATTTTTAAACGGAAACGGTGCTGCGTTGAACACCCTGTTCTAATGACGCAAGAATTGCAACTATGGCAGCTGAGAAGGCCATTCTTTGTGTTCTTTTTGAAGAATTTTCAGAGCCTGATGAAATTGATATAAATACGTGCCTTGCCGTCCAGAATAAAAGAGAACATCCCCATCCCATTTAATTAACTTTTTTTATCTCCTGGTAATTAATTCTAATTTAAAACATTTTATTTCTGGTTCTTACTTTTTTAATACCTTGTTTTTTCTTTCTCGTTTTTATGCAAAGCACTTAATTACCATTGTGTATGAAATTTGGTATATAAACAAACTTGCCTTGCAGTGAATCTAAAAATATAAACAACTACATCATCATGTTGATATGCTATATTTTTACTATAAAACTTCTAATTTAAACCTCTAATATCTTCAGTTGTTGGTATACTGAGCTGCAGCGGACACATTTGTAAACAACTTTACTTGGACCCATTGTGCCTCTTTAATACCGCGTGGTTGCTGCTGATTGGGTTGACGTTTTTGATACACCCACCAAACAAGAGAAAACGTATCTCAAACTGTAGCAAAACGTTGCGCACCGGTTTGAGCTTGAACGTGCCCCAGATGTCGGCTGGACAGGAGGATGAAGGGAGGCCGGATTTGGAGATAGTCGGTTGGGCCCCATTCACCAGTAACAGCGGATACTGATAAAACTCAAACTTATAACTAAGTTTGAGTTTTGAAACAAATCTCAGAATTGACCGTTCGCAAAGACTTGCCCCCTTTAGTTACTGTTGCTATGTCTGACAAGCCGTGCTCTCACACCACACATCATGTTCTCACGTAGTGAAAAACACATCGCAGAGCAAAGAGGATACTGACAGTGCACTGACAGACAGGACAGAGCAGATTACTTTTAATATGAAACAAAGTCTCAACTCGAACATTTTTTAAAGAAATGTAAACAATAAATACCATTTTATGGCTCTTTAATGTGTTGTGATCGCTGTAGTGCCTCAGTTAAAGCTGCTCGTGAACTGATCATCTCTTCCTTCTAGTAAATGTATAGTATCAAATAAACATGAATGAACTTCAGAAGGAATGTTGTTTCAACTGCGGAAATATGTCATTGCACCGTTTTTCAAATTCACATCAACGAATGTTAATCTAGGAACCCTCTTGACTGCTTTGTCAGACAAAAAAATGCAATGATTGGTCAGATCGCCTGTCAATCAAACTCCCAGCGAAGGGTGAATTGCCTTTAAAGAATCCTGAAAGAAATTGTACACAACTCTTTTCAACATTGATAGTAATAATATGTTTCTTGAGCAGCAAATCAGCATTGAATGATTTCCGAAGGCTCATGTGACACTAAAGACTGGAGTAATGATGCTGAAAATTCAGCTTTGCCATCACAGGAATAAATTACATTTTAAATATATTCAATAGTAGAATAAGAGTAGCATAAGAGACTTATTAAAAAATATTACCGATCCCAAACTTTTGAACAGTATATGTACTGTTTGTATATGACATTTTTATGCAAAATACTGTAGCAATTAGCAACCTTTAACTTCCTCTCACTTTCGTTATTATGACCTGGCCATGTTTCACCACTATGATATTCTTGCCCCTAGATATGGCTTGGTTCTCTCCTTCAACCTGTTTTATTTTCCGCCGGGAATAAATGTCTGATAACTTAGTATTATAATTGCATCTCCTCTCACTAAACCATATTGAGACGTCATGTCTGCAGCATAATGCATACATAACAGCATACCTAAGTTCAGCACTTACCGTTAGGGGTTTGTTTTGAATTCAACCCTAGGTATGAGCAAAAGTAGTAGTGATGTTTGCGTGGCACGCACCACTAACAGACCCTCTTTTACTGTGAAAGGTCTATTAGAGCCAACAGCTCTACATAAACGCACACACATTTTTAACTCCAGCTGTGCTCTGTGTGGGAAGGCAGCTGTGTTCTCGTCTAGTCGACTGTGTTAGCCCCTGCCACAGTTCTGCCTCCACCAAACACCCCGAATCCTCCATTTTTATTACCGGTTCGACGAGCGTTTACCATCCATGCGCTTTATTAAAAGCTATATTTCAGAGCACAGCATGATGCAGCAGATGCAGACAGCGCACCAGCGAGAGAAAGAGCGAGCAAGAGATAGATAGAGTGCGACAGGAGAGAGAGAGAAAGAGGAAGAGAAGGATGACACTTGTTTGAGTGGGAGCAGCTGGGAGATTGCTAGCAGTAACTGAAGGTTTATGTCATGAAGACATGGACGGGCTTCTTCTCACTTGCCCACAGGCACTGAACGGCAAAGAAACACAGCTCCGCGCACTCGTACGCACACGCGTGCCCGATGACCTCATTTTCACGGAGCTCTTGGAGACGATTACAACGGTGATTCGTCCCTCTCCCGAAATTTCACTGAAAAACTGGCCATTACATCATGTCACTTGAGGCAGCGCTCACCTCCTTACTGGGTGACTTTTAAAAACAACACGAAATGGTATTTGCAACCCATTTAGCTTCCGTAATGGCATTTTGGAGTAAAAAACTGAATATTTAGCTGGAATGTCAATGTAAGGGGGGGCTTGATTTGATTCAGAATTTGATTGGATGCTGAAAAGTGGGCTATTATCTTACAGCTAATATTATATTCCATGCTCCCATGGTCTTGTTTATGTCCATGGTCTGTATCATAATACCTGGAGAAAGCTATTCGTTAGCAAGTGACAGTTTATAACGTTACAAAAGATTTCTATTTCAAATAAATGAGGTTCTTTTGAACAAAGAATCTATATAAATGTATCATAGTTTTTACAAAAATATTTGACATCTATTTTTTAAAAAATGTTATGATGCTAAAAGTTCAGATTTGCCATCACGGGAATAAATTACATTTTAAAATATAATAAAATAGAATTTTTTTTGACAATTTTTGTTTAATTGTAATAAAATTTCACAATATTAATGTTCTTGTATTTTTTATCAAATAAATGTAGCCTTAGTGAGCAAAACGTGAGGTAAAAACGGGCTTGGGACAAAATTTGGGCTGATTTGGGGTCAGTTTGGAAGTTTTCAGACATCTAAATTTTATAGTCTAATTGTTTAAAGGGGTGGTAAAGCACACTCTTTCGAAGGCTTGATTGTGTTTGTGGGGTGCACTGTAACATGTGATCATGCTTCGTTTTAAAAAAAAAGCAGTATTTTTCATATATTTGACCTTTATTCTACACTGCTCTGTCCCTCCTTGTAAAAACGGTCTGATGGTTTCCGGATTCTATGAAGCCAGTCCCTCAAAAATACGCAATGGGCTCTGATTGGTTAGCTGGCCCAGTGTGCTGTGATTCGCTAACCGCCTAGTGCACGTTTCTCGAAAGCGTCACGCCCCTTACCTCTACAGGTAGCCTCAGGCTTTGTGTACGCTAGCGTCAATAAAACCATACCAAGAGCCCGAATCAGACCCAGACAATTTTAGTGAAGATGATCGAGCAGAACCTGTTCAGTCCTCAAGAGTAAAGACTGCGGATCTATAGTGATCGCTACTGAATGGCACCGTTACTTTTGTATTTGTAGAACGATTTGCCAAATATCTGTCGCAAGAACGGACACTAAACATTGCTAGTAGCCAAATCAAACACAGAACCATGTTTAGCATGCCTGTAGATAAACAATACATAAAAGCTCTAATCAAAGAATCATTTACACTAATGCCAAGTTCGCTGTTGAGATTTTAAACAGTTTGTAGCGTGAGGTGTTTGTCGGATAACGTTAAGTATGAATGAGCATTTAACAAACTGGTTTGCAGAGCCAAACAGCGCTGTCATGTCTACTTCATTGCTACAACGTAGGCTACAATTAACAACACAAACTATTACAGGAAAACACATCAACGAAAAATAAATCACACTTACAGGTTGTGGCCCGTACTCACGAAGATTGTGGAAGCTTTCCTCCGCGAGATGTGCCGCGGTAGCCGCGCGTGCCCGCCTGTCTCGTGCAGCTTAACTCGTGCAGCTGAAGGCTCATGTATTGCAAATACAGATGAATATAGTCCATTATGTCACATTTTCCGATCTTCTCCTCCGACCCCTGTCTGTCTCGTGCTTTGATTTATGATGGGCAGCATATATCCGCTGCAAATGCGATCGTGTTCCCCTCTGTCTCTTACACACATGAATATAACGTTGTATGTTAAACGCACTGCAACGCTGCCCCGTCCCTAGGAAGGATGAACAAAGTGGACCTGCAATCCGGATGAAAATAACAGCGTTTCGTCGGCATTGTCAACAGCACTCCAGCCTACTAACCACAACAACTATTCCCCGAGGCGATACAAAATGGCCCCCCCTTATTTCATATTCTCGGAGGAGGGGTTTATGTAAATATTGGGGCTGGTGATGGCAGCACACCCTGGAGGAATGTGTAGTAGTCCCTCGCGGCCGTTTGCTGTAGTCCTTAGAAATCGATTTTCTTTAAAAGCAATTATCTCCCTTTGCTTTAAACTTTGAACGTTGTAACTTTGAAGATGTTGTTTATGCTCAAACAGCAACATTACACACTAGCTAAAGCTAGAAAAGTGAAATCGTGGTTTACCACCCCTTTAAAGCTACACTATGTAATTTTTCAACACTAGGGGTCGCTAACCTCTTCAAAACAATAACAAAGACGTAGATCGATGACGCAGTGAATGAGTTGGAATCATGGAACTTGTCGTCATACCGATGGATCTTATAATGTTTTTTAACATGACTGTGGTATGAAGCAGGGCACGTTTACTAATAAGAGACAGATATCACACGCGAGTGCCGGGAGATATAAAGAAATGAGAATATTGCATTCTACCGAACTACCTACAAGTGCTGAATTACTACTCATACAGGTCAGTTTATTCGACTAATTAAAATTGCGAGGAAACAATGCTGTTTCACTTGGTCTACACTATCTAAATTGCATTTGAGTGTGTTGAAAGTAATAATGTTATTCTGTGTGTTAGTTTGTTGGCTGTATGAGACGAGCAGTAACTAGCAGCCAACATTAGAACATCACACTGATGATATTCTAATATTTCATCGTGTTGAGCTACATAACATTGATTAGTTTTATGTTTTATGTTCATTTGCTCACCTGTCTTATAAAGCACATGCAAGAACGGCATCTCTGTCAAGTCGAAGTTTGTTGCAAAGCTCTCGCCATCTCGAAACGCCACGTCGATACTTTTATTTCTCATTTTGTGACGCCAACAGACGCCACGTCTGTTGCCATGGTTTCTACGGCAGATATGCGGATATGACGCCATTGACAGGCGACTCCCTCACACGTCCCAGTTCGTTGGTTAATATAGCAATTTTCTCACGATTTACAAATAGTTGGAAACATTTGGGATATTGTAAGTACTCAAGTGAACAAAATATATAACACTGGCCTAGTGATTTTTTGATATTTTACTGCAAAATCCTACATAGTGCTAGCCTGGCTCCGCCCTCCTACGTACTTCCGCTCAATTTTCATTTTCCTTCAGTACTCCGTCTGGGACTGCGGTATATTCTTAGGTTTTCTCCTAACAAATTTTTAACGGTCTAATCAGTGAACAGAGGGAGTGGCTGAGAACGATGACGTTGATGTCATGCTCTAGTTTGAGATGACATACGTCATGACCAAACGTTAGCGATTGGTTATGGCAGATCCAGAATGGCTCTGGGCAGATCCAATAGTGTTAAACTTCAACAGAGTACCCGCCTTCAAGGAAGTAAACGCTTGTCAATGGAGAGTGGCCAGACTCTCTGTACAAATGAAATGTACGGGAGTCTGGTAAGATCAGGCTAACATAGTGCACTTCTAATAACAAACTCAAGTGTGCATGTACTCCATAAAATAAGTGACCATAGACCGTAAAAAAATATGGACGACGCGACTTCATCGGCTTCCGCTGAAGTAACTGGAGCCTCCGGAGGTCCGAATATGGCGCTGACATCTTGGGACAGAGTCTGCGCAGTAGAGAGCAGGAAGTATAGCCACGATATCAAAAGCCCACCCACACTCTCGCAGATGAAGAACAATTCATTATGTTGGTATGAAATAAACAGTTATAGAAATGTTGAAATTAAAGATAAAGCTCCAACCTCCTCCCAAAAATCCAGAAAAAGTCAGTTGGTACCTCAATGACAACTTCACTCAGAGAAGCCGTCAATCTCAGCTGTCAATCATGATGTCACACCCCCCGTTTTAATAGGATCAAATAACTAACTAAAACTAACACTTGAACACTTGAAATGAAATCATCGTGATAAAAACTGCCTACAATGACAGAAACCAACTTTTGGGGAAAAAAATTGAAGTGTAATTTGATTGTTTAGTTTGTCTCGCGTCCATTAGAAAACACGGAGGGGCGGGTGTTATGAGATATACTGGGACCAACCACCTGGGGGCAATCGAGGCACGGAGGCTTCAATTTCTGAGATGAGTGCTACAGCTTGATCATGGCACACACTGGCCCAGCATAGAGTCAGCTGGCATTGGTGTTGACCTCACTGACGAGCACGCACTTTCAGCTAATCAGCGATCAGCAGGGAGACGCGCTCATTCAGGTTTTCACAATGCCAAAGTGGCATACAATAAATTATCTACCGTAATGAGTGGGAGAGTGAACCAACTCTCAAAACGTGGATTACACCTGTGACTCAAAGACTATTTATAAATATATCTAACTCTAAGAGCACAGTTGAACTGCTTGAATTGAAATAAAATATGACTCCTGTCCATCATCGTGTGCACACTGGCCTGATCAGGACATCTGCAACTTGTAAACCGTCTAGTCTGTGCTCTACTCGTCCCGACAGCTGCTTAAAGAGGTTTGACTCAACGTTTTAATCAATTTTGACTGTGTTAAGGTCTTGCTTCATGTTCTACAAATACGTACTTCACGAAAGACATAACGTTACTGTAGTTCTGTCTGAAGTCAAAGAACAACACAAAGGTAAACGCATTCTTGTTGTTGTTAATTTTTTGTTGTAGGATTATCGGACAGTATGTATCAGTGAATGACACATTTTGGCTGTGGTGTGTGCAGTAATGCCTGCTAATTACGCTGTTTATTCCGATCACTTATATTGGGCACTTTTTGCACTTAAATTATTTTATTCTTACTGTTGACATTTGAAAATGATGCATGTGTATTTCCATGGGTTCACGAGTTCACACTTACATATAATTTATAGAGAGTCAATTTAAATGTGTATTTGGCGTGCTCTCCGGGAGGAGGGCTTCGAGCTTGGAATTTGGCCCGAACCCCCGTGTATGTAAGTGGTTAGAACTAAAAGTGTGGAGAAGGGGTGGTAGAGGGATGCTGATAACTGTCAACAAACGGAGGTAGGACTGCTGCATATACAGTATATACCTCTATTGTTGATTAGCTGAGTGCTCTCCACTTGTGTCAATTATATGAATGTGCTCCCCACGAACATTGTTAATAAAACATAATTTAAAGTCATCATTTAATCATTTCGTGATTAATTAATAATCATTTCGTGATTTTTACAGTTTCCACTTGGACATTTTTGTCATGCATGACTGTATTTGAATGTATTTGCCCTGTTTTGATCCATTTTCCTGGGAAATGTATTTATTTTATTTTATCATCATTATTTTGTTTTAAGGAGATAAAATGGTGCTTATCAACCTTGATTGACATGGCAATAAAATTATAGCACGTTATTTTGGCAGCTTAAATTTTGGGCGTTTTTTTTCTTGGATTGGGCGGGTTTTAGTGAGCTTTTGGGCAGGAAATCGTCAACCCAATCTGGCAACACTGCATGTAATCATCACACTGATCATTGATGCGCAGTGGCACATATTTGTTTTTGAGCCAATTACCAATCCTTTGACTTAAAGTCAATCCTGAGCTGTGACGTGAAGGGCAGCAGACAGAGAAACCTGTATGTCCAGAATCAAAGCAGAATTGGTCACTGCTAAAACATCGGAAACATTTGTCAGAATACACGGCTAGTTTTAAATGGCCATCAATAGGGAGCTGCACTGATGATGTCATTTTATAGGCCAACCCGTAAGTTAGCATCACCCTGGTTCCCTTGACAAAAAGCCAATAGGATTTTCCATTGGCTTTTGTATTATTACATACAATAATTATAAAAATTATTCTTAAACATTTTGTTCATTAAGATAATTTTCACAAATCGACAACTGAATTTTAAAAATACAATAGCCAGAAGTTCAAACCTAAAGTTAGGCGATTAAACAAACTACACTTCATTCACATGACTTTAACGTCACCATCGCTAAGTTTCCAACAGCTCTTTCAATCTTTAAAATCTTGGAAAGTTTGAGTTTGAATAGTGAATTGAGTTTATAATGTGATGTAGAATAAACTGTACAAAAAATATCTTGAGTTTGTGGTAATCACAGACCTGATTTGTTCAAATTTCCACTCCACATAGCTACATATTAAATATCAATTTGTTCTGATTTGGCTGTGATTAGCATGGCGTGATTTGTTTTCCCCAAACCAGTTAAGTGCAAACCCCATCCACAATGATTTTATTGGTCAAGAAAAGCTAATGGATTCAGTTCAGAGTATCATAAATGGATCAAGTTGTACTGCTTAAGCTGTGCGAGGGTTGAGGTTAGAATTATTGTATTTGTTTCAGCATTGCGTGCAGCATTGCGATTGACATGACCAATGACATTTTTTAGGCCGCAAGATGGAGTTTGCGCTGAACTGGTTTGGTGTAAAAAAAGAAAAGAAAATCACGCAATGAGCATGTCACACATTGATTTCACTTTGTATGTGTCCTAACAAACTACACGTCACGCCTGGTTAGGACACTAACAGAGTTAGTTATCGAACCTCCACAGTCACACTGTACTCTATCCAGCCTCTACTGCAACAAGACATTTCATTTGTCATGTGGTTTCTAATTCTGTAGCGTTGTGCTGGTTAGCCCCGCCCACATCCAAATCTCATTGGTCAAATTTTACACCAAATAGCTGCATTTTAAACATCAAATATTCTCTGGTTGGCTGAGATTGTGCAGTATTTTTGCTTTCAGAGTGGACAGACAATATACAGTCAGTGGAAACTGGACACGTCATGTCTGGTTAGGACACAGCGATAGAGTTAATACAAAAGAGAAAGAAATAAACTGCTGTAGCTATTGTTTAATGGCTCATTTAGAGTCTTTAATGGAGGGGAGATATATATTGAGCACATGACATCAGCCCTTCAAGGCAGATTGCTTTCATGTATTGTTTTTTTCTAGGTCTGCTCCCCTTGCAGACAGAGAGAGGGAGACAGAGAGATAAAAAAAAGCAAAAAGAGAGACGGAGAGAATATGCTGAAGACATCTCTACACGGCAAGCCTGTCAGGGAGGACAAACCTGCTGGTTACACTGGGATGGCGTACTGCCGGGTTTTCTGTCACGCACTACTGTCAAAAAGTACCAAATACACACTCACTCGCTCACACACAAACTTTCCCGGAAAGAAAGTGTTTACTGCACAAACTGTTCAGCGGCTCGAAACCCGCTGCCATCTCTCAGACTGGGAGTAACGCCACGTTCACAGAGCCTAGTTTTCCCTTTCCGACTGTCACCGCACCAGGCGCTCACCAGCCCACGTACCACCCAAGACTCATCCCACGTAAATGATCTTTCCTCCATTTTAAGTCTTCATTATCATGCTTTCCGCTTTTCTTCCACACCGACGGCATATCCCATGTCTTCTCTTGCGCTTGGAGGTGAATTTCCAGGCCTTCGTTTTAAAGCTGGTGCATCGTCTTCAAAGGCCAGCAGGATTAGGTTTCTGGGAAAAGCCTGAGCCCTAATGGAGGCTGTAGACCATATAGACGGAAGCAGTAACCAGTAAAATAGTGAAAGCTTGATCTCCAAATGCTTTAAGCGTCGATAAAGTGCTGATGTTGCTGAGACTTAATCACACACACGCGCTCGCTCCATACTCCCATCAACCTGTCTCCTGCTCTCCAGTCTTTACTGGAAGAACTGACCTGAGACGGTGAATTGAACTGAAAATCACGTCAACATTGATCTAGTCTCAAAGCTTAAGTGCAATTCAGGTTTCGGCTCAGATGAACATGCAAGAAGGCGAGTTGCTCTTCAGTGTAAAAAAATGCACAACAGTAAATGTATTTAAAATATTTGAAAATCAGACAGAAAGTCAAAGGTACAGCATTGACACAATCAAATTAACCATTGCGAATTAAAAGCGATGGATACATTTAAATGTACTGATTTAAAGATGTCGATTATTGTTATTTACATTTATGCATTTGGCAGATGCTTTTATCCAAAGCGACTTACAGTGCCCTTATTACAGGGACAATCCCCCTGGAGCAACATGGAGTAAAGTGCCTTGCTCAAGGACACACTGGTGGTGACCGCTGGGATCGAACCAGCAACCTTCTGCGTATCGGTTCCATGGTTTAACCCACTGGACCACCATCTCACATATAGAAACAATATATTTAATGTTTATTTAAAAATGCATAAATATTTAAGTAGTTTGATAGTGTAAGGAAACTGGGAGTGATAGAGTTCCGGCGTGATTTGTTTGTTTTGATTCTGTGACTGGATTATTCTGTGAAGAATCGGTATGAATAATAGTGTGAAATTAATAATGGTATGAAAAATAGACTGTCGTGTCGCATTGTAATGTGACCTGCTTCATTAGCTACATCGCTGTTCCTCACCATTTACAAATGTAATGGCTCTCCTGTGGCCTCACGCTTCAGAATTTCAGCGCAAAGAAAGTGTTCATTCAGGTATTCTTTGCCTTTAATTTTATGAATACTGTGTATTTGGGCATACTACACATTTGAAATCATGCTTTTTTGCAGACTTTGATGGGACATCAACCTATTAATGGCTTACTTTTAGTTGTCTCTCCACTTGGGATTAGAGAGAGTATTATGTTCTTTGAAAACATGACACTTTCACTTTAAATGGAACTGTTAATATGTGAACTGTTAATAGGAAAATCAGGGGGTGAGCATTTGAAGGGAGTGTTTTATGAGAATACAGTGCTGAATATGTTTGTTTGACAGTCTGGGTGAGGATTACATGCATAGCAATGACAAATGGGGTTTGTGTGTGTGTGTGTGTGTGTGGTCTATTGGTGTGGAGAGCCTGTGTAGCAGATAAACGGTAAATAAATGGAGACGATTTCTATCTCGTCTCTTACAGGCCCACCGCCAGTACTGAGGGAGGGGGTAGGGGGTCATGCTGATAATACCCGTTAATGGCTGTCGCCACACAAACATTTAGCATTTAACCTGAGTTAGCGACAGGTGCTAATGTGTCTCGCGGCACCAAGGAGCCAGTTAGAATGCACTATTTAACTAGGACTTGTTTGTTGGGGTGAATAAGACCAAAAATGTGAAGAAAATATCATTTAACTTGCATCATTTAGCTTTTAATGCAATATTAGCTTTCGATTCTGTGTGTTAATACTTAACACTGATAGTTTAAAATACATGATAATTTTTTTTGCAGAAAAATGATAGGGAAGAGTCCTATTTGAGTCAAGTTTGTTGTCATTTTTCACATTTTATTTGATCCCACAAATGTATGGACGACTCCTTGTTTTTACCAGTTGCTCTTCAGTGTAAAAAATGCACAACAGTAAATTTGATTTTGACTTCAAATTTCACTTTGTACCAGATTCCCATTGTCAAATGTTTATTTATAGCTATAGATGTATGTCCTCTTTCTTAAGAAAATTACACAACACGCTGGTTTGTTTGTCTGTAAAACAGGAAAAGAGAGATCACAGTTTCAGCAGTCTTATCCTGTGAGGGGGAGTTACAGTCCCACAGGACATTAAGACGGAGGACTCCTGAGGGCCATTGCACTAAACGCAGCTTTGCTACAGTGTTTCCACATGTCTCATCACTTTCTCTCTTTGGGCACAAAGAAAGATGGCTGGACATTTGTCATTGAAAGCCTGGCATGTAGCGAATGAGTGAGTGTGGAAGGGAGGACTGAGGAAAAAAAGAGACAATAACATCGCAACTGCTAGTAGAGATGTTAGCAAGTGTCACGCCACCTCCAGTTCCTCTCTCTTTCTCTTTCTATGAGTTTGTTGTCTGTTTTGTTCTTTTGCTTTGGCTGCTGTTTTTGATTCTTCTTTTAAATTGGGACACTAGTTAGCTAGTTTGTCGTTTTTCTTGTTTTGCTGTTTTGGAATTTTTTGCTCTTTTTGTTTAAGCGCAGTAAAATCTTTTTGAATTTTGTCTTTTCTCTTTCCCCCCCTTTTTGTCTTAACCCCAGGTCCGCTCACAAAAAAACATGATGAGTCTTCGATGAACAGACCGAGGGACGAAGGTATTTTTCTTGCATGTTTTTCCCTTTTTGTCTTGTTTTTCAGACTCTTTTTGGGGGGGGGGCGGTTGTAATATGTGCCATTATTTCTCTTGATTATTTTGTCTTGTATGTTTTTGCTTTTAGCTCAACAAGTCACAGACACACACATAGATATGCTCAAGCATATATGCACTAATTCATACACTGCTGATGTGGTTAATTGTGCTGCATATATTTTTAATCTCTTCTTGAAACAAATGTTTCCTACATCATTTCATTATAACAGGCTTTTATTTTAGGAATAATGTCCCGTCAACGCTTATTAAGATTTCATTGTACGTTTTGTGTCCTTTTTGATGAATGGCAAAGGATTAGCCAGAAATCAATAAACTACAAATCCCATCAGCCCCCTGTGATTTAGTGCAATTTCATTGGCCGACATGCATCCAGCTGAGAATGCAGTTGAGTAGCTAATGCAGTAAGTCTGTAAAAGACAACAGGCTGGATTTATTGCTTTCAGTAGCAGAGTAAAATTGAGTCTAGATCCTTAATGTTCAAAATGGCTTAATATTAATCTTGTATCTTAATATGGCCCATATTAAATGAATAAAATGTCAAAATATGTTTTGATAATAAGAAGGAAGCTCTTGTTGTGTGTGTGTATGTGTTTACAGCATATACTGTGTGTCTGAACACATTTGTGTTTGTTTGAGTGTGTGGGTGTGGGTGTGCATGTTGATCATTCCATGTAATACTTTCACAGATTCCACAAAATGTGTGTTTCTGTTGTGTTAAAAGAAAGCTGGCAGCTGTGGTTGCCAGAAATTCACTGTACAGCGACAACATTTGGTGCCTGTATATTTAGCAGTTTATGACAGGCTGTATATCTTTTACCGATTTAATTTACCTATAGGAAGTACTTAAATTTGCTTTGCATTTTAAAATATAATGAAATCCACATTATTAATACAAGTAATGAAAGTAGAAGGTCATATGATGGTAGTGAGTTCATAAAAATTGTATGTAACATGAAGTATAAACATGTAGACAGTATACATTATTAAAATAACTAAACAACATAAAATATATAGAAAATAAAAAGAAATTGGGGAGTGTTCTTTACGAGTGGGGAAAACACCTATTTTATAATTAAATAATTTCATTAATTTACTGTTAAAGTATTGTTTTCCTAAAGGGATAGTTCATCCAAATATAATTTACTCACTGTCATTTATGTTCAATACCTGTATATGACTTTCTTTCATCTAAAGAAAAAAACAAGTTTTTCCCATTTCAAATCCAATTTTAATAAATCAGTACTTCAATCTACGCAAAATCACCATAAACATAGTACATACGACCATAAACATAGTCTTTTGACTCTTAGGGTGGGTTGCACCAACAAGGATTCATCTTAAATCTAGATTAAATCAAGGTTTATCTAATAATTCTGTTGCACTAAACGTTAAACCTTGTTTAAAAATAAGCAGGTTTACATTTAAACCATTATTTTGAACCTGGATTTAATTTATATTTAAGATATAGATTAACTTTAATCCTGTTGCTCCATAATTTTAAACTCAGATTTAAATCTCAATTAGGGATTATTTTAAATTGACTTGTGAGGAGGTTTAAATAAAATAAAGTACCCCTACAATTAAAATATACAGATGATTGAACAGAGATACAAGGATTATTAGGAACACCTGTTCAATTTCTCATTAATGCAATTATCTAATCAACCAATCACATTACAGTTGCTTCAATGCATTTAGGGGTGTGGTCCTGGTCAAGACAATCTCCTGAACTCCAAACTGAATGTCAGAATGGGAAAGAAAGGTGATTTAAGCAATTTTGAGCGTGGCATGGTTGTTGGTGCCAGACGGGCCGGTCTGAGTATTTCACAATCGGCTCAGTTACTGGGATTTTCACGCACAACCATTTCTAGGGTTTACAAAGAATGGTGTGAAAAGGGAAAAACATCCATTATGCGGCAGTCCTGTGGGCGAAAATGCCTTGTTGATGCTAGAGGTCAGAGGAGAATGGGCCGATTGATTCAAGCTGATAGAAGAACAACTTTGACTGAAATAACCACTTGTTACAACCGAGGTATGCAGCAAAGCATTTGTGAAGCCACAACACGCACAACCTTGAGGCGGATGGGCTACAACAGCAGAAGACCCCACCGGGTACCACTCATCTCCACTACAAATAGGAAAAAGAGGCTACAATTTGCACAAGCTCACCAAAATTGGACAGTTGAAGACTGGAAAAATGTTGCCTGGTCTGATGAGTCTCGATTTCTGTTGAGACATTCAGATGGTAGAGTCAGAATTTGGCGTAAACAGAATGAGAACATGGATCCATCATGCCTTGTTACCACTGTGCAGGCTAGTGGTGGTGGTATAATGGTGTGGGGAATGTTTTCTTGGCACACTTTAGGCCCCTTAGTGCCAATTGGGCATCGTTTAAATGCCACGGCCTACCTGCGCATTGTTTCTGACCATGTCCATCCCTTTATGACCACCATGTACCCATCCTCTGATGGCTACTTCCAGCAGGATAATGCACCATGTCACAAAGCTCGAATCATTTCAAATTGGTTTCTTGAACATTACAATGAGTTCACTGTACTAAAATGGCCCCCACAGTCACTAGATCTCAACCCAATAGAGCATCTTTGGGATGTGGTGGAACGGGAGCTTCGAGCCCTGGATGTGCATCCCACAAATCTCCATCAACTGCAAGATGCTATCCTATCAATATGGGCCAACATTTCTAAAGAATGCTTTCAGCACCTTGTTGAATCAATGCCACGTAGAATTAAGGCAGTTCTGAAGGCGAAAGTGGGTCAAACGCAGTATTAGTATGGTGTTCCTAATAATCCTTTAGGTGAGTGTAGAAACAGTGGGTGTGTCGTCAGGTCTCAGAGGGGTGTGAATTGAGCCGGCAGTATGAGGGTGGTGGCGGCCTAGCCTCCTATCAAGTCCGGGATGCAGATCCATCACCTCGGTGAAGAGAGTAAGCCCTAATTTATTTAGCATTTAACGGTAGCGGTGATAATGAGGTGAGCGTCGGTGATCGCGTTTCTCATACCCGCTCCACACGTGGCAGCTGGGCACTGTCAAGAGCAGAGATTGTCAGTCCGCCAGTCATGACATGTGTTTAGTCATAAGTTACGCTGCCACAATATACTCCATTAATTAATAGTATAAATATATTTCCATACTTATGAAATCCGTACGCGCTGCCACAATATTTTCATTGCCTGCTTGATCAGTAACGGTCTGTCAACTTAGCACTTTATAAAGACAGCTGACATTTTACAAGTTTATTTCCTTTATCGGCAAGAGCTTCTTGCTGTATGTCAGAGCGAGAGTTTCTGGTGGTCAATAAAGAAGGAAATTGAATATTAGTATTGTTGCTGTCAATGGCGAATCCATCATGGCGGCGAAAATTAATCGTAAATGGAGGTTTTAATGGCAGGTTAAATTCAAATCCTAATTAAGTTTAAAATTAAGTGGTGCAGCACAACTCAATTTAAAATCAAGCCTAGATCAACAAATCCTAGGATTAGCTCTAAACTGTGCTTAATGTATTCCTTGTTGGTTCAACTCACCCTTACGATGCGTCCCAATTCGCATACTATCCGTCCTAAATAATATTCAAAAATAGAATTAGTATGTCCCAAATCGTAGTATGCTGGAAAGAGTATTCCAAAGATACCCAGATGGTCTACTATTTAGGGTTTGAATTATAAAGGGAAGATCGATGCATAGGCCCTGTTCCAAATGGCACCCAAAACCCTTGCGGTCTTCCTACGAGTCCGCACTTTCATGACATAATGCGGCTTTGACTGTTGGGAAGAAGCCCGCTGTGGAACCCGCACCAGTGCATGCTCAGCAGAAGTGCGCATCGAGGATGCATATCCACCGCAAATGGGGCGCTCATGAGCACCCTTTTGAGACCTAAAATGACAAACGGGACACCCTACAGTCTAATGGACTTAACGGACATGCGCACGCGGCAGAAATTGTAAATCCACAAGACCAAAAGTGCATATGAAGTGTGCCATTTGGGACAGGGACACACTCTAACGGCTGATATTGCCCACAACCCATTGCGAGTTGGACGAGGATTCGATTGGAACTACAAACGCAGATAAAAAGTGTTAAAATAAACAAAAATCTTGACGGACTTGCAAGTCCGACGGTTAAGTTGAGAGGTTTAGATAAAAGGGTTTGAGTCGACGATGGCTCAATGTCGACGATGCTAGCGAAGCAGCAGCGCAAGAGAGAATGGGACCACTGACCTAATCTATGAACAGTCAAATCCTTATACTGAATGCCACTAAATAGATCAGATACATGCAACGTATTTTCATTCAAATTAACTGAATCAATAAGCAGCGCAGGACCAATAAGTTCAAACCTAATAGCCTATTATAAACAGATTTCCTCAAATAAAAGTTAGATTATATACACCAGCACGTTACGGTATTGCGTGTCCGGGTTTGAAAACGCATCTCATATGAAAAGTATCTGTACACATGACGGGCAGCAAAAATATCACAAGAAAAGCCTGACGTGTACTGACAACTGCATTATTTAAACGCATTTTCTTCATTAGAATGCTGATAGCAAGTGTCAAGTAAGTTTCTTTCATAATGTTTCTACTTCATGTAACATGAGAGTTCATTCTGGAGCGAAGCCATTCTCATGTGGGAAAACGTTTCTTAGGGCGCGGTGAGCTCGTGCCAGGGTAGTGAGCCGTTGGAAGAACCATCATACGTCACAATGACCAACGATGTCCAATAGGGAAATTCAACTGCAGTAGCCACCGTTCAACCTTAAGAGACCACTCAGATGTTTTTACACCATATATTGTAGAATTAAAACACTTTATACCCAAATGTCAAAACATTTACTCAAATCAATAAACAGCACTAACAAAGCCCCAGTCTTGCCGATCATTAACAAAAAAAAGTTACCCTTTAAGGGAAAAGTATTAACAGGATTGAAAACCGAAATAACCGACATGGGAAAATTACGTTGGATAGAGGTTCTGAATTTCGTTTTCGATTACTTTTCGATTAATCGTCCAGCCCCATGTCAGGTGCTAAAAATAAACCACAGAGTAAAACGTTAGAACAGGCTTTTGCCCGTGGCACTCCATTGGCTTAACAGAACCTCGTGAAGGTGGAATATTTTCAATGTCTCGTTCATCACAACTTGTTTCATGATTGGATGAATCAGCGTTTGTGAATAAATCTTTTAAATGAAATGTGTATATATAAACAGAAAAGGTACTATATTGTGATATATATCGTTATTGGAAAATGAGATTACTTATATCGTGATATGTGATTTTGGTCATATTGCCCAGCCCTAGGCCAAATTGTGATGGCTAGACGACTGGGTCAGAGCATCTCCAAAACTGCAGCTATTGTGTGGTGTTCCTGGTCTGCAGTGGTCAGTTTCTATCAAAAGTGGTCTAAGGAATGAACAGTTTTGAACCGGCGACGGGTCATGGGCGGCCAAGGCTCAATGATGCACATGGGGAGCGAAGGCTGGGCCGTGTAGTCCGATCAAACAGACAAGCTACTGTAACTCAAATTGCTCAAGAAGTTAATGCTGGTTCTGATAGAAAGGATATCACAGTTTGCTGCGTATGGGGCTGCATAGCCGCAGACCAGTCAGGCTGCCCATGCTGACCCCTGTCCACTGCCGAAAACGCCAACACGTGAGCATCAGAACTGGACCACGGAGCAATGGAAGAAACTTACAGGACTTAAAGGATCTGCTGCTAACATCTTGGTGCCAGATACCACAGCACACCTTTAGGGGTCTAGTGGAATACATGCCTCGACGGGTCAGGGCTGTTTTGGCAGCAAAAGGGGGACCAACACAATATTAGGAAGGTGGTCATGATGTTATGCCTGATCGGTGTGTACAGTATATCATTTATAGCTGTTCAATGGATAGGTTTGGATAGTACAGTACTTACTACTTTCAAAAACGTTATTTAAACAGTATTTTACAGTAAAATTCTGCTTGTTGTTTCATCAAATTAAACAATTAACTGGGTTTTACAGTATCTATTTTTCATGCTGTAACAATTCTAAATGACTATCATTCTTTACTGCATACATGTCTCTGCATGTGCAAGGCTCGCACTCATTGCGTTGAGTTCTCGGATTTCGGGCGTCTCTAATTGCAGAGGTTTAAATAGAGACACTGCCAGCTAATCCAATTTTGCGTCTCTGAACACGGGGAGAGGAGAGGAGAGGAAACGCACAACAGAGATGGAGGAAAAGAGGAGAACGACAGAGAGGAGAGATGAAAAAGAGGAGGAGAGGGGGAACACTCAGATCCCCAATTTGAGAGCACAGAGGGGGAGAGATCGCTAAAAAAAACTGTCGTGATAAAGACGAGTATATGATGAAATAAGCTTCGTGGAGCTTTGAAAGTGAGAGAGGATGTGTGGGTGGGAGACAGGAACAAGAAGGAAGGGATGGTCGTGGTGCAAAAGGTAGCGCGCCTGCTCACGACACACGAGAGCCGTTGGCTCATGGGGACCCGGGTTCGAATCTGCCGTGTCCCGATCCCGTTCCCATTTCACCGTCTCTCTGTTATACTTTCCTGTAAATAACGTCGAGAAAAGGCCAGACGGAAAAGAACAAAAGATGAAGAGTGAAGTCCCATAACGAGAGCAGAGAGGCAAAGATGAAGGCAAAGAGTTGAGGAGAGGGGGAGAGAAGAAGGAAAAGCAGGAGATCAGAGAGAAAGGGAGGGGGAGGTGCGGCATAGGAGAGGAAGAGAGAGATGCAGGCTTGGAGGAGGAGAGACAGAATAGCGTTCTTGTATTTTGAGGATGTTTTGAAGCGAATAGGATACTAAGGCCTCTGTTGAAAGGATCTGGGTGTTGTGCTCTCTCTCTCTCTCTCTCTCTCTCTCTCTCTCTCTCTCTATTTCGGACTCTTTCCATCCCATATTGAGGCTAACGCATTGCATACGGTCTCTCTCTCTTCCTGTGTCTCCCCATTCTTCCGTCGCTCTTACACACACACACACACAAAGATTATACTCATGGATTCGTAAGCAGGGTTGTCCCAGATAAGATGTTTGTGGATTCTATGTGCTTCTCTGTGATGCATCGCACACACAAAATATCTCAATACTGCAGCAAAAAAACAGCTTGGAGAGATCTGCTTTTACAGCATCTGATTTTATTCATTATTATTGACAATAAAGTGATAGTTCACCAACAAAATAAACATTCGGTCATTATTTGCGCACCCTCATGTCGTTCCAAACTTGTTTTCTTTCTTCCTTTGAACAAAAGCAGATGTTTAGCTGGATGTCCAAGCTGCTCCACAATAAAAGTGGATGGGGATCAGAGTCTGTTAAAGCTTAAAATAGGCTTCATAAAAGCCTATCCACATGACTTGCCTGCTATATTCCAAGTCTTTTGAACTCATGTTAGATTGTGTGAAGAATAGACCTACATTTACGTTCGCTGAAAACTTGCCCTAAACATCTCACTTTATTCAGGCTAGGAATGACATGAGCATGAGTGAAATATTTAGATAGCCTCGTGGGCAGTGCTCTGACATATAGCGCAAATGTGCCTCTGGCGACCAGAGTTCGGTTCCTTTGCCGAACCCGTTCCCCTCTCTCCATCCTGCACTTTCCTGTATATACTCTATACTGTCCTGTTGAATAAAGGCATACAAAACACAAAAAAATGTAACTTTAAAAAAATTTATATACAGGCCATTACAATAATTTTACAATGACATTTTTCCTAATTAAACATCGACTTATGGAGGTTCATACTGAAATCAATTGCAGCCTTTGCATCTTGGAAGATTCAGTTCAAGTTTGAGACATCTTAAAGATTTCTTATGAAATACACGACTGTACAAAAGTTTGAGGTCGGTAAGATTTGTTAAAATTATTATTAAAATATAGCCTGACAAGCCAGACCCACAACAAGATGTTGGGTCTGGGAACACACCATTGGCAGGCTCAATCCGAGGGGCGGGATAAACGGTTGTCTTTCAAATTCCCTCTGCACGCAATAGGATAGCGCTACAACCAACCAGAGCAACGAAGAAGGTGAAGCGGAGCGAGTTGATAGATTAAACTTTCGCCGTATCCGGTCGGCCAAACTCCAAACACATCTTCCTTTCTTAAGAATGACTTCAGTGCCGTTCTTTGTTCTTTTCTCAAAGAAAAGCTTAACTCCAAGTCTTCCAGAGTCGCGGCCAAAGCCGATTCGAAAGACTGCTGTTCGCCAGCTTCTTTGTTTACGAGTAGCACGCGGAACAGCCGCAACTCTGCCGTCATTATGTTGAGCCCGCCTACCAACTCTATAAACGATGTGATTGGCCTGACCAGAGTTTGGTTTTTCCAGCTTGCAAGACGTCCTGGCTGTCGCAAGGGTGTGTCTAGATTTCTAGGCTAATTAAAATAATGAATAATAATAAATAATGATTCAATATTGATATAATTTAATAATACTTATTTATTTTTATTATTAAAATATTTAGAAAAAATATTGTAAGAAATCCTCACTGAGGCTTCATTTATTCTATTCTATTTGAACTCTTTTCTATTTGAATATATTTAAAATTGTGATTTATTCCTGTAATGCAAATATGAATTTTCAGCATTATTACTAGTGTCACATGATCCTTCAGAAGTAATTATAATATGCTGATTTGCTGCTCAAGAAACATGTCTTATTATTATCGATTTTGAAAACAATTGTACTGATTAAAATTGACTTTCTTAGATGAATAGAATGCGTATGGATGGATGAATAGAACAGCATTTATTTGAATTAGAAATCGTTTGATCAATTGAATGCATCCTTGCTAAATAAAAATAATTTCTTTCTTAATAAAACCTCTTTCCTGTGGGCTTTCAAGTCGCCTCATAGTGACACAAAAATCAGTTCCATCCTTAATAAAAAATTCACATCAGCTGATTGGATGTTCAGAGCACACTGCCATAACAGCACACCTGATCCACACCGTCCTATCCGATTGGCCGATTCATCGGTGTCATTGCTTCAATGGCACCAATGAAACACAGACGTTTACCAAGTAACTCTTGCACTGAGGGTGTGAAACAACACATATCAAAGCCAGGAGAAAATTGAGCAGTCTAATATTAGTCTTGTGTGTATCTGTGCGTCTAAAAGAGATACTCTGGGATAATTGAACTTGTTTATATGTCCATTGGAAAATCAGTGGTCTCGGTATTCGAGAGACTCCGGCACTGTGTTTATTCAAGTGCCCGTACTTGTGCAGGAGTGTGCGAGCATGTTCATGCGTGATCGCACGTAGGTGTGTGTGCTGAACAAACAGATGTGCTCATTGTTTTATATGCGTGTTTATAAGGTGTGTTTGTCTACAAGCAGAGGTGTTTGTGTGTGTGCAAAGATTAATAAGAAAAGTGTGAGCGTGTGTGAGTGTGCAGTCGCTGTAATGCGTTTGTAACCCGAGATTCAGGTGGTGATGCAGGCGGGCGTGCAAATACGTGCGTAGAATTTGTTTCCGTGGCAACAGGCATGAGTGAGTCAGTGCTGGTGAGCTTCTATTAGACAGAGAGAGAGAGAGATGAGGCAGTTTCCATAGCGACTCAGCATCACAGCTGCCTGTGTGTGTGTGTGTGTGTGTGTGTGTGTGTGTGTGTGTGTGTGTGTGTGTGTGTGTGTGTGTGTGTGTGTGTGTGTGTGTGTGTGTGTGTGTGTGTGTGTGTGTGTGTGTGTGTGTGTGTGTGTGTGTGTGTGTGTGTGTGTGTGTGTGTGTGTGTGTGTGTGTGTGTGTGTGTGTGTGTGTGTGTGATTTTGTGTGTCCGTGAAAGGACCTTGGTCTGTGTAACTTTTATTTTATTCTCTTTTGTGTGCCATTTCCTTTTCACATCTCGATCTCTTCCTGTCTCTCTCTCTCTTTCTCGCTGCCACTCCAGCCGTATCTCCCTTTCTCTCTTAATCTGTCTCACTCTCGCTTTTATGATTTCTCCCATCTCTCTCACCCACACTCTTTCTTTCTCTCAGACCCCCCTCCTTCTCTCTCGGGGTAAACAGATGTCGTGGTAGTTATTTATGTTTCTGCATGGTCTGGTTTTCATATGAATTATCTACAGCGCTTGCACACCACAGAAGCACTGGCTAACTGGACATCTCTGACTACCCTCACACACACACACACACACAAGCATCTCCGAGAGAACATATGTATATATGCATGAGCATGTGCAGCTCAAATACACTGCGAGAGAAAAGTGAAGGGGAACAACCTGTACCAATAAGCAGCACATATAGATGTGAATCTAAAAGAGACAGAATAAACCAATCTGGACACTTGAGATGGGGGAGTTTCGAAGGGTCGAAGGACCGAGAAAGTGCCAATGAAGCGCACAAGAGAGCGTGAAAGGTACCAGTGCAGCACCTAGAGGGAGATCCAAGATGTGAGATGGTGGAATTGTTGAGAGAGTCAAAGCTCTGTCTGACCTATCAGAGCTTTTGCATTACAAATTTACAGAGGAGCGAGAGAGAGAAAACGCACACAGACTGTACTAACTGATACATAGATACATCAGAGCAACAGAGTTTTGGAAGAGAAACAGACAGGCATTGCCAGCAGAGTGCAGAACTGATGAGCCCACCCAAGGCAGACCATGCCAAAAGATCCCAGAGTGAGAGGAGGCGATTGAGGATATGTTCAGAATCGTGTACTAATATACTATTTCTGCAATATACAGTGTTTGCATGTGTATACTCGGATGACCTACTAAAGTTGCCATTATATGCAGTGTACAGCAGAACATATTGCACTGTGTACTGTACTTGCTCAACTTGACCTTCTATTTTAAGAGCGACAAGTGAACTGGAAGCAATATCAACCACTATTTTTACCATCTCTTTCTTGACTCATTATTTGATCGGACCGTCAAACGGGAACACGCCACTAGTTCCACTAATGCTGCACCACAATCGCAGTATACAGTATATGCACCTTATTATTTTGCCAAATACAAGATAATGGATCATTTCTGCTTAAAGTTTTAAAATACCGCAAAAAAAAATTTTCCCAACCACATTTTCCAATTGAAATGAATGCATAGTTCTATATCTGTGTTATATACACTACCATTCAAAAAGGATTAAACTGATGAAAGGTGCTGTCATGTTTATAATGTTTATAATAAATAAATGCTGTTCTTTTGAACTTTCTATTCATCAAAGAATCCTGAAAAAAGTATAACACTTTCCACAAAAACAGTTTTCAACATTGATAATAATAAGAAATGTTTCTTGAGAACCAAATCAACATATTACAATGATTTCTGAAGGGACATGAGGCTGCTAAAATAAAATATAAAACAATTATTTTAAATTGTAATATTTCACAATATTGCTGTTTTACTGTATTTTTTGATTAAATAAATTAGCCTTTGTGAACATAAAAGACACCTTTCAAAAACATCGTACTGACCCCAAACTTTTGAACGGTAGTGTATAATAATAACTATATATTTATTTATTTAATAGACCCTTTTCACAGACTGTGATGACGCGTTTTAACGGTCAGCAATATCATAAATCCTGCAACGGTTTTTTGTATTTTCATTTAAAAAAAATGTATGTACATTTATAACCCTAATACTTTGTATTTTATTACTTTTGCACCAAATTACAAAAGAGAAGTTACCGCTGCTGTGAGGGTGTTTCTAATACAGATTCTATGTGAGTGTCTTTTGACAGCTGTTATCAATCTCACTCTATTTTTTCCCTCTTTTGTGAAATCACTATTGTGGCGTTTTTCTTTTGCTATTTAAGCAAATGGGCACACAAAAAATATTTAATGTACTCTCTCATTCACAACTATAATAGTTAACCCAACTATGACGACTTCCCCTCTGAGAAACCCGGAAATGTGAAAAGGGTCTATTGTCAATTTAATGTGCATGCTTGAAAAATAACAAATATGTTATTTTATACACTATCGGTCAAAAGTTTTTGGACGGTAAGATTCTTTAATGTTTTTAAAAGAAATCTGTTATGCTCACCAAGGCTGCATTTATTTTAAAAAAAATTGAAAAACAGTAATATTGTGAAATATTATTAAAATGTAAAATTTTCAAAAAAACATTTTCTATTTGAATATATTTTAAAATGTATTCCTGTGATGATAAAGCTGAATTTTTCAGCATCATTACTACAGTCTTCAGCGTCACATGATCCTTCAGAAATCATTCCAATATGCCGATTTGCTGCTCAAGAAAATGTATGATTATTATCAATGTAAAAAAAAAAAAAATACGTTTTAGGATTCTTTGATGAATAGAAAGTTCAAAAGAATAGTATTTATCTGAAATAGAAAGCTTTTGCAGCATTGTACTACCGTTAAAAAGTTTTGGGTCGGTAAGAATTTTTTTTTTTTTTTTTTGGGAAAGAACTTAAATTAATACATTTATTCAGCAAGGATGCATTAAATTTATCAAGTGACAGTATAGACATGTATCATGTTGCAAAAGCTTTATATTTCAGATAAATGCTGTTCTTTTGAACTTTATGTTCACCAAATTGTTTTCAAAATTGATAATAAAAATAAATGTTTCTTGAGCAGCAAATCGGCATATTAGAATGATTTCTGAAGGATCATGTGACACTGAAGAGTAATGATGCTGAACATTCAGCTTTGCCAACACAGAAATAAGTTGCATTTTAAAATATATTCAAACAGAAAACAGTTGTTTTACATTTGTATAATATTTCACAATATTACAGTTACAGCTTTATTTTGAATCAAATAAATGAAGCCTTGCTGAGCAGAAGAGACTTCTTTTAAAAGCATTTTAAAAATCTTACCGTCCAAAAACTTTTGACCGGTAGTGTATAAATCAAGTGCATAATATCAGGCTTTATCACGGTTTACTCGCTAAGCAGATCAATGAAGCTGCAACATTTGCATTGGATGTTATATGTTGTGCTCCAAAAATGTTTATGCATGTTTATGCTTTACACAGATATTAGAGATCGTCGGAAGAAGCCTGTGATGTTGTTTATCCATGGTGGTTCATACATGGAGGGGACAGGAAACATGTTTGATGCGAGCGTTCTTGCTGCATATGGAAACGTGATTGTTGTCACTATGAACTACAGATTAGGCGTTCTGGGTAAGTACAACATTGTCTTATTATTATTATTACTGCTGTTGTGGTCCTCTGTTAGTTGTTGTTCATTACATTTTTTTATGTAATTTAAAGGATAGTTCACCCAAAAAAATGACATTCAGTCATCATTTACTGTTCCAAACTGTTTCTTCTTTGGCACATTTTTTAGAATAATCTGGCCCCATACAAATGTGGTAAAAATGGTCCCATATGCTGAAAATAACTGTCAAATCTCATTCATATATTTTGAAAATATGGCATGTCAAGTCATGTTGCACCACATGTGCCATCAGTTAAGTCAAATATCATTGGTTCTCATGCCAAAGCCTCCACAACATGTCTTGACATGCCAGTTTTGAATTCAAGCGCAAATGAGATTTGAACACTAGTGGATGAATGATTCCTGTGTTAGCGTTTGTGCAGTTTTTTGTTGTTGTTGCTGTAATATTTAACTTGAATATAAACTTGATGTTTAAGTTCACTTAATATTTCAGTTCACATATTTGAATTTAAGCTCAATCAATGAACAATACAGAAAGTCAAAACTTTTAATAAATGGTATATTATGTTTTAGAAGATACACTCGTTTACGTTTCTGCATTATTGGACTGGTTTTTCACTATAAAGACACTTTGGCTGTGTTCACACTGTCAGTTTTTGGGATTGACAAATACATGTACTTACAGGTGTGAGTCTCAAAATGTCCCATTCGAACAAAAACTTATAGCAGAATCTCAAATAGTAGCTGGGTTTCCATGCAATCGTGAAGTGAATATTTTCAAAGGTCACAAAAAAAGGAAAAACAAACAAATGCGAACTAGGTGCGTTTCCATCAAGTGCATTGGTAACCTAGTAACCAGCAGTAAATAAAACTTCCTCCGCTTTACGCTTTAAAAAGTGGTATTAAAGGACCAAACTCTGTAAACACTAAACTAATAAAGCATGCTATTTACAGAACAGCAGATGAGTCCAGAATATGCATGCAACGCGTTTAATTACACTTTAAGCATTTTTCCTCCGATAGAAAAACCAAGAAAACGCTTATAATGAGGCTTAAATGGCCCAACATACAGTATAATGGACAAACATTATACAAAAGACAAAATATATTATACATTATTAATAAAACACAGGCAGGTTTAGTGTTTTCTGAGTTTGGTCTTTTTAATATCACTTTCTTAGTAGATTAAGGGTTAATAAAGTCGTTCTTAAACAAATTGATGGGTTTTTGTAAGAAAAATATCCATATTTAAAACTTTATAAAGTAAAATATCTAGCCTCCGCCAGACCCCCTTCCGTATTCAACTTACGGAAAAAGCGTTACTGGCGCGACGTATGGCGTCGGACATAGCGTAAGCGTTTTTTTGTACGTTGAATACATAACGTGGTCTGGTAGGAGCTAGATATTTTACTTTATAAAGTTTGAAATATGGATACTTTTTGTACAAAAACCCATTGAATTCGCTTTATTTACTCCCGGAGCCATTTGGCGTACATTTATCATGGATGGATGTACTTTTTTGAGCTTCAAACTCACTCCTGCCCCGTTCACTGCCATTATAAATCTTGGAAGAGCCAGGATATTTATTAATATAACTCTGATTGTATTCGTCTGAAAGAAGAATGTCATATACACCTAGGATTGCTTGAGGGTGAGTAAAGTATAGGGGGTAATTTTCAAGCGTTTCAAGCAGAGTATTAGTCACGTGGGTTTAATGTTCGCTACGCCAGAATTTATTTGGCAAATGCATTTCCATCTCCCATTATTCACATTAACTCTTTTTCTCACAAGTCAAAAACCACCTTAAGTGAGCGTAAAATTGTTTAACAAATTTGGCATTTCTATCACTCGTTTCCGATGTGATACTCAAAAATGTGCATAAAAACAGGGTGATGGAAGCAAAGCTACTCTCTGTATGAACGTGCAACGGGTCAAACCCACATTCTCTTACCAGTAACAATAGTAATATCAGTGACCAAAACATTCATAAAACTGAAAAGTCTTATCACTTTTGATACGACAAGAGTCCAATCGAGCCGTGAGTTCATCCATCAAATCTTCATTAACCGACAGCAGCTTTTATGTCTGGAAGGAGAGCGGAGCATTTGAGTCACAAAATTGACAGGAGCTCCTCCGGTGGAGAACAGTGACTGGATCTAAAACGTTCTGATGACACACAGCTCCAATGCCGTAAGTTACCGAAAGCAAAACCACACATGAAAACCCACAACACACAGTAGACACGTGTTTGTGCAGCGCAGAGCGGCTCTCTCTCGCTGTATGAGGTGACAGACAACTCGTTGTCCTGTCCGGTTCCGTTCACACAGCACGTGTTTTTCGAGAATGCGGTTGTGAGTCCTAAAAATTTACAGATATAAGTTAGGTTATAGTGTGTGGTTGTCAATGCCGTAAATAACTGAACTGTGTGTGAACGTAACCATGTTAAGGACTCAAATACAGGACTGCCAGCCATATTCTGCGGCTGTGTGAATGTGGTCTTTTTTCTGAGAACCTAAGGATATCGAAAAGGTTGTCATGAAAAGAAAGGGGGAAGTAGTGGCGGTTCGTCTGTATAGAGCTTGGTTATTGAATTATAAATCTATTTCGTGAATTATATGAAACCATCAGAGAGGTTTAGAAGAACATTGATTTATTTCTCTTCATTTTGAGTTGAGTTGAGTATTTTTGAGTCATTAGCATCTAGATGTGGTGTTCTGCGCTACTTCAACTTTAACACATTAACTGACCTCATCTGGAATAGAAGAGTTACAGTAATTTAATCAGGAAGGAGAAACGGCCGAAACTCTAGAAGTGGAGTACTGCTCTCTGTCAATTTAAAGATATTGAAAAGTGTTTTTAGGATATAAGAATTACAATAACCCAATCGGGGAGAAGTAAAAGCCTACATTCCACTTTCAGTGGCACTAAACTGTAAAAAAAGACCCAATTATGACTGCATTTCCAAGCTGTTAGTAAGGACGCTTAAGTTTCAAGCTTGGTTTAGCTGTCAGAGATTTTGTGAGGAATGTTTCATGTATGGTGTGAGAGAACCGTGTTTGGTCCGTTTCTGCACAGCATCCTGCGAGTCGAGATGACTCCCTTTTTCCATGAACGCATAATGAATGCAGAAGGCCAGGGTGAGTTTACCTTCAAGAATGACAGATTGAATATAAATCTAAACAGACTAAGAAGGTAAATGAAACAGTTCCCTGTGGAGATGAAGTGATCTGAGGGAATCACAGTCAAAGTTGTAAGTGGAGTAGTTTTGGCCTGTGTGTGTTCTCTAGTGTGTTTATTTAATACAATGATCAAAAGCTTCTCATATCGGTTGGGGTACGAATAGAGAAGAGAGGTTCCATGTTTAGGATATTTGTGTGCTTTGAATACTAGCACACTGCGCTAAATACAGTCTGTAATTTATTTTAATATAAAAGTATAGGATTAACTTTAACACTTTTGGTGACAAGACCTTACTATGTTGCATGTTTAATACGTCAAGTCAAGTGACATCAAGTACAGTTGAGGTCAGAATTATTAGCCCCCTTGGTAAATATGATCAAAGATGGCTGTAAAAATAAATCTACATTGTTTATCCTTTACATTTTTCATTCTTTTCAAGAGTTCACAAAAATCAAATCTTTCATTGAAGTAAAATAATTGAAAGTGGGGGGAAATCACTTTGGACACAATTATTGGCACCCCTAGATTTGTTTATGAATAGCATATCTCTGAAATACACTCACCTAAAGGATTATTAGGACAACATACTAATACTGTGTTTGACCCCCTTTCGCCTTCAGAATTGCCTTAATTCTACGTGGCATTGATTCAACAAGGTGCTGAAAGCATTCTTTAGAAATGTTGGCCCATATTGATAGGATAGCATCTTGCAGTTGATGGAGATTTATGGGATGCACATCCAGGGCACGAAGCTCCCGTTCCACCACATCCCAAAGATGCTCTATTGGGTTGAGATCTGGTGACTGTGGGGGCCATTTTAGTACAGTGAACTCATTATCATGTTCAAGAAACCAATTTGAAATGATTCGAGCTTTGTGACATGGTGCATTATCCTGCTGGAAGTAGCCATCAGAGGATGGGTACATGGTGGTCATAAAGGGATGGACATGGACAGAAACAATGCTCAGGTAGGCCGTGGCATTTAAACGATGCCCAATTGGCACTAAGGGGCCTAAAGTGTGCCAAGAAAACATCCCCCACACTATTACACCACCACCACCAGCCTGCACAGAGGTAACAAGGCATGATGGATCCATGTTCTCATTCTGTTTACGCCAAATTCTGACTCTACCATCTGAATGTCTCAACAGAAATCGAGACTCATCAGACTAGGCAACATTTTTCCAGTATTCAACTGTCCAATTTTTGTGAGCTCGTGCAAATTGTAGCCTCTTTTTCCTATTTGTAGTGGAGATGAGTGGTACCCGGTGGGGTCTTCTGCTGTTGTAGCCCATCCGCCTCAAGGTTGTGCGTGTTGTGGCTTCACAAATGCTTTGCTGCAATCCTTGGTTGTAATGAGTGGTTATTTCAGTCAAAGTTGCTCTTCTATCAGCTTGAATCTGTCGGTCCATTCTCCTCTGACCTCTAGAATCAACAAGGCATTTTCTCCCACATGACTGCCGCATAATGGATGTTTTTCCCTTTTCACACCATTCTTTGTAAACCCTAGAAATGGTTGTGCGTGAAAATCCCAGTAACTGAGCAGATTGTGAAATACTCAGACCGGCCCGTCTGGCACCAACACCCATGCCACGCTCAAAATTTCTTAAATCACCTTAGGACGATATAGACATGTTATTGCCCTGATGGTGGAAATGGGGATTTTCAATGCTTTAGCTATTTTCTTATAGCCACTTTCTATTTTGTGAAGCTCAACAACATTTTGCTGCACATCAGAACTATATTCTTTGGTTTTACTCATTGTGATGAATGATTAAAGGAATTTGGTCTTTTTGTTTCCTCATACACCTCTTTCCCATTCTGACATTCAGTTTGGAGTTCAGGAGATTGTCTTGACCAGGACCACACCTCTAAATGCATTGAAGCAACTGCCTTGTGATTGGTTGATCAGATAATTGCATTAATGAGAAATTGAACAGGTGTTCCTAATAATCCTTTAGGTGAGTGTATATTCCCATTAATTTTTACATTTTTAGCACTCCAGGGTGACTAGGAACATGAAATTGTGACTTCTTGTTCCACAGGAGTATACATATGAGGAAACAAAAAGACCAAATTCCTTTAATCATCCATCACAATGAGTAAAACCAAAGAATATAGTTCTGATGTGCAGCAAAATGTTGTTGAGCTTCACAAAATAGAAAGTGGCTATAAGAAAATAGCTAAAGCATTGAAAATCCCCATTTCCACCATCAGGGCAATAACATGTCTATATCGTCCTAATGCACGATTAGGAGGATAGTTTTAGTGGCCAAAAGACTCTCCAAGGATCACAGATGGAAAATTGCAGAGGTTAGTTGAGTTTTAGGGTCAGAAATACGACAAAAAAAAGATCAAAACACCCCTACATCACCACACGTTGTTCGGGAAAAGTACTCCATGAACTAATGGACTACTGTTCAACTAATGAACATGTTCATGGTTAGTTCATGTTAACTAATGCATTAACTAATGTTAACTAATACATCCTTATTGTAAAGTGTTACCCGAAAAAACTTTGTCCATTGTTAATGTTAGTTCATATTATTACACACTTTACTTTAATGGTTTGTTCATGTTAGTTCACAGTGCATTAACTAACGTTAACAAGATTTTAATAATGCATTAGTAAATGTTAAAATTAACATTAACAAAGATAAATACATGCTTTATAAGTGCAGTTCATTATTAGTTCATGTTAACTAATGTTAACTAATGAACCTTATTGTAAAGTGTTACCGTTTTTTTTTTGTTTTTTTTTTGCCCACTCTCCCCTGAAGGCTGCTGTGTAATTCACACCCTGACTAAAACACATTAGGGGAAGCATTTTAATAATCCTATGAATGCATAATCTAATTGAATTAATCGAATCGCTTCGAATTGTAATGTGAATCGTCTCGAATCGAATCGTTCTGAATTGGCAAAAATCGTTCTTGAATCGAATCGAAAACCTTTGAATCGTGAATCGAATCGATTCGCTGCCTACCCAAAGATTCACAGCCCTAGTTTAAACGGATTAACAGAGATTAAATCAAAAGGGCTAACTCTAAAGCCATTTTTAATAATGAAATCTTTAGCTTTCATTCTTATCACGACAATCCTGTAACTAAAAGCGTGTTAGGAAATGTAGTGAACAAATAAAACTGCACTAAAATCATTGCAATATCCAGTGTATACTTCTGCAAATGTTATAACTCCAGCATTTTTCAGCCTGTCAAAAAATTGTCAATATTATTACTTTTGCTTCATTCATCACTTTGCAAATGGAGTGCAGTGCATCATGGGATACAGTATGCCACGCAGTATACTATGTTGCATACTGCACACTTTAAATATTACATGCATACAGAAAATGTGCATGATGCACACATTATGCATACCTCAGCATTAGTATGTTGTGTAACCTACACTGTATAAAATGAACACATTAGAAGCAAAAATACATGTATGCCGCTCTGAAAGGGTGCAAAAAGTGATGATTATTAGCATGGGTGATGAATTTTGGTACATGGATAAATAAGAATAACCTTTCAGTGTATTATCTGTCTTTCTCTCTATTCTGCTTTAAAGAGGTTTCTCTATAGCGGTGAAGAGGATTACGTGTTTGTGTCTTGCCATTCCAGCCCCATTGGATGATTGGATTGGATGAAGCATTTTCAGACAGGAAAAAAATGCACAAAGGAAGTGGGAAAAAAAGAGACAGAACAGTGTTCCGCATCATAAAAGCAGGTTTAGCACAAAACCCGACCCTTTATCCAGCTCCCATACGCACAGACACTGTCAGAAATGTGTGAGCTATATGCACATGCACCTTTACACAGTGAAAGAGAGATAAAAGGAAAAAGGGCCATAGAAAGGGGGAGAGGTGGAGAGAGAGAGAGAGAGAACGAGTGAAAGAGTGGAGACAGAAGGGAGATATGTGAACAAGCTAAAAATAACCATCAGAAGTGCCATTTTAAATCTGCAGTGAAGCAGAGAATTCATTCAAACCAATGCTAATGCAACGCACACACACACACACACATTTGTTTCTGGATTCTGACCTGCACAGGATCTTGTGTATTCGAAGCCGATGTGCAACGTTCTGAAATTCCTCACACACACTCTGAGGAGGGGGTGACAGGCCTGAGTGAGCTGCGAGTGCTAGTACACATGTGCTCTGTGTACTGCAGCAGGTTAGCTGCGTTAGCATTAGCGCTCTGCGAATGTGCAAGTTTTCTCCAGATCTGAGGCGCCCTCACCTTCCATCTCTGCCTCCGCCCAGCTGCCCCTCTGAGCTGCTGATTTGTGTACCACAACCATCTGCTTAGACTAATTAACTAATTAACAAATTAATGAACTCTGGGGAAGAAAGAATGCGCTGTCAATGGGCCTTGCAGGTTAGCGCCGTTTTCTTACCAGGGCCTAAGTGTTTCCCTGTTCGCATTACCCCCTCACCTTGCTCGCTTTCTCTGCATCTTCCAGTTCTTCATCAAATCTGTCCTATTTGAAGAAACAGATTACCCTAATTAGGTTCCTAATTCCACACGAGTCTTTATTTCAGCAGTTTTTACACTTTCCGCCATTCGCCACCAGCTAGCACAGAATCCCCGAATTATGATTCACTCGCTGATGTGCCCCTCTTGAGGATGTTTGCTTTGAGCTATATTTATATTTCTGAAATGCGCTTTTCATTTTTTGATGTGGACGCTAATTGCGTAATTATAAATTCAAAGGGAAACAATGAATGTTTGCCGTGTTGGTATCTGAGAAGTGGAGGAGAGGATTTTTGAAAATGTAAATGCCACCTCAGATCTCAGAATGAAGAGGGCACATTTTCATATTTTTATATCCGCTGCAGGTGATCAGCGCCAAGATTTAGCATGATTAACTTCACTTGTTTATTTCTATTTCAGAGTAAATGATTACAAAGACTAAAGAAGTGAGCCATCAATGTTGCCATTTCCAACACAATCTCATGGCATTTCGTAGCTATTTTACGTTTTGACGAATTGGTAGCTAATTTGTCTTATCCCATTTGTAGGTTTTTGTACATACAGTGAGGAAAATAAGTATTTGAACACCCTGCTATTTTGCAAGTTCTCCCACTTAGAAATCATGGAGGGGTCTGAAATTGTCATCGTAGGTGCATGTCCACTGTGAGAGACATAATCAAAAAAAAAAATCCAGAAATCACAATGTTTTAAACTATTTATTTGTATGATACAGCTGCAAATAAGTATTTGAACACCTGAGAAAATCAATGTTAATATTTGGTTCAGTAGCCTTTGTTTGCAATTACAGAGGTCAAACGTTTCCTGTAGTTTTTCACCAGGTTTGCACACACTGCAGGAGGGATTTTGGCCCACTCCTCCACACAGATCTTCTCTAGATCAGTCAGGTTTCTGGCCTGTCACTGAGAAACACGGAGTTTGAGCTCCCTCCAAAGATTCTCTATTGGGTTTAGGTCTGGAGACTGGCTAGGCCACGCCAGAACCTTGATATGCTTCTTACAGAGCCACTCCTTGGTTATCCTGGCTGTGTGCTTCGGGTCATTGTCATGTTGGAAGACCCAGCCTCGACCCATCTTCAATGCTCTAACTGAGGGAAGGAGGTTGTTCCCCAAAATCTCCCAATACATGGCCCCGGTCATCCTCTCTTTAATACAGTGCAGTCGCCCTGTCCCATGTGCAGAAAACCCCCCCCAAAGCATGATGCTACCACCCCCATGCTTCACAGTAGGGATGGTGTTCTTGGGATGGTACTCATCATTCTTCTTCCTCAAACACGCTTAGTGGAATTATGACCAAAAAGTTCTATTTTTGTCTCATCTGACCACATGACTTTCTCCCATGACTCCTCTGGATCATCCAAATGGTCATTGGCAAACTTAAGATGGGCCTTGACATGTGCTGGTTTAAGCAGGGGAACCTTCCGTGCCATGCATGATTTCAAACCATGACGTCTTAGTGTATTACCAACAGTAACCTTGGAAACGGTGGTCCCAGCTCTTTTCAGGTCATTGACCAGCTCCTCCTGTGTAGTTCTGGGCTGATTTCTCACATTTCTTAGGATCATTGAGTCCCCACGAGGTGAGATCTTGCATGGAGCCACAGTCCGAGGGAGATTGACAGTCATGTTTAGCTTCTTTCATTTTCTAATGATTGCTCCAACAGTGGACCTTTTTTCACCAAGCTGCTTGGCAATTTCCCCCGTAGCCCTTTCCAGCCTTGTGGAGGTGTACAATTTTGTCTCTAGTGTCTTTGGACAGCTCTTTGGTCTTGGCCATGTTAATAGTTGGATTCTTACTGGTTGTATGGGGTGGACAGGAGTTTTTATGCAGCTAACGATCTCAAACAGGTGCATCTAATTTAGGATAATAAATGGAGTGGAGGTGGACATTTTAAAGGCAGACTAACAGGTCTTTGAGGGTCAGAATTCTAGCTGATAGACAGTTGTTCAAATACTTATTTGCAGCTGTATCATACAAATAAATAGTTAAAAATCATATATTGTGATTTCTGGATTTTTTTTTTTAGATTATGTCTCTCACAGTGGACATGCACCTACGATGACAATTTCAGACCCCTCCATGATTTCCAAGTGGGAGAACTTGCAAAATAGCAGGGTGTTCAAATAATTATTTTCCTCACTGTATGCCCTCCTAATGGTTAGGTTTAGGGGTGAAGCTTCATGCTTACTTTTGTCAACAACAAAAAAATGTTTTCGTACAAATATAATATCGGCACCTAAAATAGTTCTAATGAGATCAGATTGGGAGTTTGCATTCAATCACATAAGATCCAATGGCTAATATTGTCGAAAGCTAAATCTCATCTCTTCGCCATCATTCTTCTTTCAGGAGCAGTACGTCCTCTGGTAAAACAGGCAGTTAGTTGTCTGTAGTCTGTTGTAAGGTGCAGCCGTGCAGAACGCAGAATATAGTTTTTATGTTTGTGAGATATTGATGTAGCCTAACAGCGGGGCCTTGCGAAGCACAGCTGATTAACTATTTTACTATACTTCACCAACCAATATGCTTGTTTTAGATACAGATATTTCAGTGAGAGAAACACGCTTGCGTGTGAGGAATGGCGAGGGCAAATGGGGTTCTGAGGTTCTGCTTGACAAGACAAAAATCGTAATTTAAGAATGTAGTCAATTCACAAGCAGGAGTTTGAATTGAATTAGAATTTAGTGAACACAGAAGTGGACTTCTGTCTAATGGGTCACTTCTTTGGTGTTCTGCTTAAGGTTTTCATCTTGTCATCCTGCTTCATATCGTTTGGCTCCAAGGACAGGTCAATTAAAGCATTCTGGGTAATTGTGGAGTTCCTACCCTACAGCCCATACAATTATTTATTGTAATTAGTAATATATTTATAATAGTAATTAAACATACTTATAATAATAATAATTATTATTATTCTTAGTGTTGTTTGAGTAAGATTAAAGGTGATTTGTATGGTAAAATACATTATCTTAACCAAGTTTGTTGTTCATTGACTACTATTAGTATGCCATTCATGGGTTTATCTCATAGACTGTATAAAAGAAGGAATGTAGTGTCCGTGGCGTCCCCCGTAGTTTTCTAGAAGCCCAAAGTGGGCGGAGTCGGCCGTCTCCATCTTGGCAGCGCATTACTCCTGAATAATCGAAAATGGGCAAAGAGGCGGGACGTGGGTGGAGCTGAGGTGCCTGGTTGATGACAGACAAACGGCTAGTAGTGACTAGTAGTGGCAATCCACCTGCCACTCAAGTGGCCATTCCCTTAATTATGCAGAACTGTAAGGCTTAATATAATTTAAAATAAAAAGTCACCCCCCTGACAGTTGTCATGAAGGGCAAAATTAGCTATATAGACCAAAACCACCTTTTGTACCAGGCTGTAAACATATGTTTTCTGCTGTAAAGAACATTTTAACATGGGGGCTCTATGGGATTGACTCCGTCTAGCAGTCAGTCGATGAATTGCTGTTTAAGTCATTTCTGTGTTGGATTCAAGAGAGAGACTGGAAGGTTGCCTCTTGGTTTATCTCCCCTAAAAATGTAAACATTGAGCCCCCCCCCAGGCACCATCAAAACATTAGTTGCTTTTCCACCATCAGGCCAAACGTTTCTAAGAACGGTAAGGAACGGTTCCAGTTAGATTTCCACTTGAGCTTGGTTCGGCACAGCACAATTACAAACTGTTCTCGGCCCATAATTCTCAGGTTCTTAGCTAACCGTACTGAACTGCGTTGGTAGAATGCGTGTAGTGACTCAGCCACTCATGATTGGTCACGTGTCTGTTGCCTAGCTCACAGTTTCCTGGTAGCTGGTCTAGCTCACTATTTGAGCAAAGGAAATGCAAGTTAATAATAAAGTTAAAAGAAATATCATCACTTTGCATTATCAAGGCAAAGACTAAAGGCTGTGTCCGAAATCGAATACTTCTATAATATATAATGTGCGAAAAACAGTACGCCAACAGAGTAGTATGTCCGAATTCATAGTATTCGAAAAACAGTAGTCAGAAAGTGGCCAAATTTGCCCATTGGCCCCTGTCCATCATGGCCTCCTAATCATCCCCATATATATACGATTGGTATCATCACTCTTTCTCCTCTCCACCAATCAGCTGGTGTGTGGTGGGCGTACTGGCGCAATATGGCTGCCGTCGCATCATCCAGGTGGATGCTGCACATTGGTGGTGGTTGAGGAGATTCCCCCCTTCTATGTAAAGCGCTTTGAGTGCCTAGAAGGCAAGGCAAGTTTATTTGTATAGCACATTTCATACACAGTGGCAATTCAAGGTGCTTTACACAGAAATGAAGTTAAAATATTCATAAGTGAATAAAATAAAAATAAAAATATATATAGTATAACAGTTATAATAGGAATTAAAAGAAAATAAAAAATAAAGAAAAAAATATATATAAATAAAAAGTATAATTAACACTAAAAATAAAAACCGGGTTCAATTGAAACATAATTAAAGTGCAAGCAGTTCGGACAGAGCACAGAGCTCATTCAGTAAAAGCATAAGATAAGGTGCCATCAGTCAGACGTACAGTTGCACAGTGCTCATTCAGTTAATGCACAGCTAAACAGATGTGTTTTGAGTCTGGATTTGAAAGTGGCTACTGTTGAAGCACATCTGATCTGTTCAGGAAGCTGGTTCCAGCTGCGGCTGGCATAACAGCTAAAAGCAGACTCTCCTTGCTTTGAGTGAACCCTTGGTATTTCTAATTGACTTGATCCTGATGATCTGAGTGATCTGTTGGGTTTGTATTTAATCAGCATATCTGCAATGTATTGAGGTCTTAGGTCATTGAGTGACTTATAAACAAGTAATAGTATTTTAAAATCTATCCTAAATGTAACTGGAAGCCAGTGTAAAGACCTGAGAACTGGTGTGATATGGTCATATTTTCTGGTTCTGCTCAGGATCCTGGCAGCAGAGTTCTGTATGAGCAGCTGTCTAATGGTCTTTTTGGGAAGGCTGGTGAGAAGACCATTACAATAGTCCACCCTGCTGGTGATAAAAGCATGAACGAGTTTCTCTTAAGTCTTGTCTGGAAACAAAGCATCTAATTCTTGCAATATTGTTGAGATGATAGTAAGCTGATTTAGTTATTGCTTTGACATGACAACTGAAACTCAGGTCTAACTCCAAAATCACACCCAGATTCCTGACTTGATTTTTTGATTTTAGACCTTTAGCCTCAAGATATGCGTTCACCTTGAGAATTTCATCTTTGTTTCCAAATGTTGTGATTTCAATTTTGTCTTTGTTTAACTGAAGAAAGTTTTGGCACATCCAACTGTTAACTTCTTCAATGCATTTACATAGAGAGTCAATGGGGCTGTAGTCATTAGGTGATAGGGCTAAGTAGATCTGGGTGTCGTCAGCATAGCTGTGGTAAGCCATTTTGTTATTTTTCATTATTTGGCTCAGTGGGAGCATATACAGGTTGAATAGGAGTGGTGCAAGAATTGACCCTTGTGGGACTCCGCATGTCAGGGATGTCCACTCAGACTTATGGTCACCTATACTCACATAATAACCTCTCCCTTCTAAGTATGACCTGAACTATTTGAGGACCATTCCGGAAAGCCCAACCCAATTTTCTAGCCAGTCAAGAAGTATGTTGTGGTCAACAGTGTCGAATGCAGCACTGAGGTCGAGTAGTACCAGAATTGATGTTTTGCCTGTATCTGTATTGAGGCGAATATCATTAATTATCTTTATGAGCGCTGTCTCTGTGCTGTGATGCGGTCGGAAACCAGATTGAAAATTGTCGAATTATCCGTTTGAGTTCAAGAATTTGTTCAGCTGACTGAAAACAACTTTTTCAATGATCTTGCCTATGAAGGGGAGATTTGAGATTGGTCTGTAGTTGCTCAGTATGGAGTTATCCAGATTTCTCTTTTTCAGGAGAGGCTTAACCACTGCGGTTTTAAGGGAGTTTGGAAAAGTCCCAGAAAGAAGTGAGGTATTTACCACTTCTAGGAGATCTGCTTCTAAACAGTTAAACACACTTTTGAAAAAAGAAGATTGAGAAAGAAGCAGATTGATGTTTTTAGGTGCTGTACCCTTTCTTCTAAAATTTTACCATCAATTGCTTCGAAATCAGTCATAGTAACTTTCTGAGGTTGTGGTCTGATCTGACTCCAGAGCAACTCAAGGATGTGCTGATCACATTTCTGATATTATTGATTTTCTCGGAGAAGAAGAAAGCAAACTCACTACATTTGCTGTCTGAGAGCATTTCATTGGGAATGTGACTTTTTGAAAATTTGAAAAGAAGGTCTGTCTAGCTCCACATTGAAAGCATGAAGACTGTCTTTATAGATGTTGTAATGGACTACAAGTTTTGTCTTTCGCCACATGCGCTCATCTTTCCTGCATTGTCTTTTCATTAATTGCACTGCTGTTGAGTTTCTCCAAGGTGCTTTTTGTTTGCCACTCTTTTTTCTGACTTTCACAAGAGCAATATCATCAATTACACTCTTAACTTTTGAGTTAAAAGAGTCAAGGAGAAGTCTGCAGATATGCTTGATGTTAAAGATATAGCCTTCATAAACAGCACACTAGTGTTCTCATTTAAGCATCTCTTTTTGACAGAGACAGATCTAGTTTTAATGGCAGGAGAGATTGATATATCAAAGAAAATACAGAAATGATCAGACAGTGCCACATCCTTAATATCTATCGATGAAATGTTTAGACCTTTACTGATAAGTAAATCTAGAGTGTGTCCACGATCATGTGTGGGTCCGTGTACATGTTGTGTCAAATCAAAATTGTTAAGAACAGTCATGAGATCTTTTGTTGTACTGGACTCATCATTGTCAATGTGAATGTTAAAATCCTCAGCAATAGCAAAACAGTCATACTCAGATGAGATTGCTGATAACAGCTCTGTAAAGTCATCAATAAAAGCTGGACAATATTTTGGAGGCCTGTAAATAATGATAAGCAGGATGCGTGGAGCACCTTTTAGCACAATGCCCAGATATTCTAGAGACAAATAGTCACCAAATGATTACACTTACATTGATAGACATCTTTAAAAAGAGCAGCGACCCCCGCACCCCTCCTGACTGCCCTGCAGACACTCATAAAAGTAAAGTTAGGAGGGGCTGTTTCATTGAGGACTGTTGCACTGCAGCTGTCTTCTAGCCACGTTTCATTGAGAAGCAAAAAATCTAGGTTGTTTGTGGTTATTAAGTCGTTGACTAGAAATTATTTGTTTTTAAGTGAACGGATGTTTAAAAGTGCTAACTTAACAGTATTCATTTACATTTTTTCCCCCACAGTAATCTTAGTTTGACAAGTAACAGGCCGCAGATTAGATGGGTTTGCCATACGGCCTGAGAAGGCCTTAGACTTTCTATCACGTAACAGAACAGAAATAGAGAAAGAGACAGGCACAATGGGTTCCCGCTTGTTTTGTAAACATTTGACAAGGTTGCTGTTGACATTGCGAGGACCCAGAACATATCACTGAGAGCTGGTATCAGTTGTTTTTGTTGCAGAAGGAGGAGGGTGTGTGCCCTGGCGTTGTGACCGCAGAAATCTCACAGGAGGAGGGACAGAGCGAGCTGGGCCCACCGTCTTTAGTGGTTGTGGGGCTCGACGCTCTTTGGTTGATATCTGGGGGCTCGCAGCGATCGAGTGTGATTGTCTGGTTCCAGTATAAACAAAATCCATTTTCTCTGTGAAGCTCAGAAGCTCAGATGCTGAAGAGAGGAATAACATGTCTGGTGATGGAGGCTGTTGCTCTGGTGTTACCGGAAGCTGCAATATGTCATCGTCCGGTTCATGGAGTGACTTAGACATTTCTTCCAGCTTATTGCTCAGACCACACATAAGGTGTAAAAGTTCACCAGTCTTACCCCCGATGGTTCCCATTTTTACCAGTGCCTCCACAGTCTCCACAGTCTGGGCTGAGATGTTACTGTTTAGTGCCTCGATCTGTGTCACTTGGAGCAGTTCTAATCCATCACAGTGTGTCTGTGGTGAGCTCTGAGGGCGGGGCTCAGCTGGGAGTGTGTCCATGAGAAGTGGTTGTTGTGGCTGCATGGTGTTATCATTGTCCTTGTGGGGTGTATCAACCGCATGTCCATTCAGATGCTGAAATGAAGTCCTGTGATCGTCCATACTCTGTACTGGTGTGTGTGTGCCATCCAGGTTAAGTGGGTTAGCACACACAGTTGAAGGATGATGAAGGAAAAAATAAATATTGTCCTTTAGCACGCCATTTGATGTAAACAGTTGTCTCTGACTCCAGAAGAGATTAAAGTTGTCGATAAAGTTCACTCCCCTCATGTTGCAGGTTTTTTGCAGCCATGTATTAAGTCCAAGTAGCCGTGAGAACCTATTTGTTCCTCTTGCTGGAAGTGATCCACTGGTGAACGGCTGAACTTTCAGTTTTCTAAGTGTTTCAAAAAGTTCATTGAAATCCCTCTTAAGGAGTTCTGACTCCTCTCTCTGAATATCGTTCTTCCCCACATGAATGATAAGTCGATTTGCAGTCTTATGTTTCATCAGAATGTTCTTAAGTTCCCTGTTGACATCAGAAACTGTTGCTTGTGGAAGGCAGCATGTAGATGTATCCCTGCTGCTAATGTTTCTGACTGTGGAGTCCCCCACTATCAGAGTCCTGAGCTCGGCTGCCCTCTGAGCTGAGGGCCGCTGTCTGCTTGACCTTGAGCGCCTGTTAGCATCAGTGTTAGCTACGGGCTGATTCGATCTGTGTTCAGTCACATTCATCACTTTTGGGGATTCCTCACCCACATTCATTAACATTTCAATTCTGTTTTCAAGATGTATATTTGGTGGTAGGAAACGAGTGTTTGCAATCCTTGTGTCTGGGGTAGAGCATCCTACTGCGGCAATATGTGATGCTCGTGACAATCTGATGTCTCAAGTGCCTTTGAGTGCAGAGTGAAGCTAGAAAAGCGCTATATAAATGTAACAAATTATTACGGTGTTTAACTGGTTTGAGACCACGACTGACTCATACATGGGAAAAGAATTTCAGGTTCTGGTGTAGGGGTGCTAACTAAATTTCGCTGCATTTAGACCTTCAAAGGTTAAACAGGTCGCGAACACATCAAAGTGAACAGGGCATTGCGATGCAACGCGCTACAATGGATGCTTCAGCACAACAACATCATGCACAAATTTATAATGTTTACTTTGACATGTCCGTTGTAGATAACCTTAAACAGTTTGTCTTGTTAAAAAATATGCAGATATGTTGCATGGATTACTTATATAAGAAAGACTCTTGCGTTTATGCACAGCTTAAAGTATTCTTAATATTTTGGACCTTTTATTGGAAGTAGCCTATTTTGCCTGTTGAGACATGACTATTTGTGAAGTTTGAGTTGGGGAAGGCGCATAATTTCAAAAGATGCTTTATTTTTGGAATTCCGCTAGGTGCTGCAGATACTACATACTTCACCTTTAACTCTTTCCCTGTCACCATTTTGTTTTAAAGTTGCCAGACATCGCCAGCATTTTTGATAATTTCATGGCCCTCAGAATATTTTGTTGTCTGAACATGCAATATATCAAAGGAAAGAACAGAGCCTCTGCTTTAAAAAAAAAAAAACAAGCCTCATCTAGCTTAATGCGTTCTTTTTTTATCAACACTTGATTGATAAAAAAAGCTACATTTTGAGCAAAAAGCTAAGAAAATTGCATTATAATGATCAAAAAATAGATCCTCATCAAAACAACATCCTCTAAGGTTGCACAGTCCTATAGCTTGTCCTGGGTCGACATTTCATTGAGTCACATTAGGAAGTTTTGATTTATATGCAGTATAATGAAGATGATTGCGTGATCTGCTTGCATATGATATCGCTTGTTTCTGCTTCTTTTCTGCCTTTTTTGATCGGGAGATTCAGTACTCTTTCAAATGATGTGTCAGCTATAATCTATCTATCATAGAACTATCTATCTATCTATCTATCTATCTATCTATCTATCATCTATCTATCTATCTATCTATCATCTATCTATCTATCTATCTATCTATCTATCTATCTATCTATCTATCTATCTATCTATCTATCTAATCTATCTTTTTCCCTGCATCGCCTCTTTTACTCTGGCATGCAACACTCTCTCTCTATCTCTCTCTCCCTCTCCGATCTGCCGTTCACTGGAGTGGTGCATATGCATGAGTCCAGCCCCAAACTGCTGCTCTCAGCACCGAAGTCTGCAGGAGATTCAACTCAGCACTCAGCTCACAGTGAAACTTACAGAGCAAATCAGAGCGGTGCACGGGGTTAGACGTTTGACTGATCATTTTGCTAAATTGTAATATGATATTTCGTTACACATATGGACGCAACCCGTTGTTTAGGATAATCACTGCATTTTTGCAACATTCAACATTGTGTCTGCACACTCGCAAAACACATCCCTCCAAAAGAAGTGGCTGGTTGCCAGGCAACAGCAAACAGCTCAACAGAAGGAGGTTAATTTGAAGACAGTCAAACCCACCGACCCTCAGCAACCAATTCCTGAACACCATTTTCCCAACTATCAGCTTTTTATCCAATGGCTGTATTGCACACACAGACTTGCAGTCATCTGACAGACCGCGCTAGAGTTCCCACTCATCCAGCTACACAAATGTTTACATGCTTACCTCTGAACAGTAGGTTTAGACAACACTGGCTATGTTCAGAATGGCATACTTCCATACTGCTATTACTATATCTGATGCATGTATGTTGTGCACAGTATGCCCTTTTTTCTGAATGCATGGAATTCCCACATGACCTTCTACATTTGCCATAAAGTGCAGTATGCAACTGTATGGAGATGGTGGTCCAGTGGGTTAAACCACTGAACTGATATGCAGAAGGTTGCTGGTTCGATCCCAGCGGTCACCACCAGTGTGTCCTTGAGCAAGGCACTTTACTCCATGTTGCTCCAGGGGGATTGGCACTGTAAGTCGCTTTGGATAAAAGCGTCTGCCAAAATGCATAAATGTAAATGTATCCCACAATGTATCTTGCTTGACTCCTTATTTAATCAGACTTGACAAAAGTTTACATTTTCTACACAAAATGGTATAAATGTAAAACAACCATTTTTTAACCAAATAAGCTGTTAATTTAAACATGCAGTGTGGAGCTGTCATGTGACAGCAATAAATCATACTACCGTTTGCTGTTTGTAGCATAAAATACTTACTAAGCAGGATGTAGTTTGGACTGTGAGTGCCAGTGTTGTTTTTGATTTATTTATATACCAGTATAGTTATTCATATTTTGAATTAGCTTTTATTTTTATATTTCAGTTTTCATTTTAATTTTAGTAAAAAATGTTGACATTTTGTTATATTCTTTGGTAATTTGTATTATTTTATTATTACTACTATTTGGGTTTCATTTATTTTAGTTAAGTTTGTTCAGTTTACGTTTTTATCCCCCTATTCACCTTTTTCCTGGTTAGCGAATTTACCCATGATTCATAGCGGGTTTGAACCGGAAGTCGGTTGTCCTTTTCCGGTTCGAAGCTTGTGTACGTTTGATAGCTTGTAGCTTGCTATCTTGTTTGCTGTAAAAGCCGGTGTTTCTCCATGGATGAAGCACAAATGGACAAAAAACGGAGGTGGATACACACCATGGATGTTTTAACAAGTCGTGACGACAGTACCGTAACAGTCCCTCATCCATCACGTCTGACGGAGTGGCTAGATTACATGAAGCAATGGCCCGATGTTAGCTACAGGTTAGCCGCTGAACAGGAAACACAATACCGGAAAGCAGAAGTAGGTCAGCACCCATTGGTTGCTGGAGAAACAGGCGGATATCTTAAAATATGTCAGTGCCATTGTTATGTCTCAAAATGCACACCAGTAATAAAAGAAGACATTTCGAAGAATGTCGATAACCAAACATTTGAAGGACCCCATTAACTTCCATAGTAGGAAAAAACAATACAATGGAAGTCAACAGGGCTCATCAACTGTTTGATTACCGACATTCTTCAAAATATCTTCTTTTGTGTTCAGCAGAAAAAAAGAAATACATACAGGTTTGGAACAACTTGAGGGTGAGTAAATGATGACAGAATTTTCATTTTGGGTGAACTATCCCTTTAACAATAATAAATCTGTCTAATGCTAAATTATGAATATAGGTGCTAAGCACCCTCAAACGCAAGCAAAAACACCCTCAGTTGATGTTGTAATTTTACTGTAAAGATTTGCAAATTTGTGTCCGAGCTCTAGAGAGCATCAAATGCATCTATTCACAGCATGTTTTTGCAGCGGTGAGTAATGTAGCCAATCACAGATAGTTGTTGATTTCTCCAACGCGATCAGAATCTGAGTTTTCAGGCTATTCAGTGCTGAGTTAATGCAGGCTTGCGAAACCTCTCATTAACAAACAAAGTCAAGACACAATGTAAGAGATTTATTGTTGACAACTTCATTTTTATAACGGAACTTAGTGAGATTGTAATGAACTGACAAAGTAACAGCATTTTAGTGATTATAGCGATCTTGGCTCGCTCCCAAGGCTACAGTCTATAACATTCATTGAATAAAACTATTGTTGCTAAGAGGACCGACGGACAATTGTATGCTGCAAAGTTTCGGAATTGACATCTAAATATAAATGCCACTCTGCACGAGACATAAGTATCCTCCTGAGACCCAGATTAGAGGTTTTGCCTCTCTAGAGGACATTATATTTTAGTAGATTTCTCATACACGGTTTTAAATCTGGATATTCTTATGACATATAAGACATTCCGATTAATTCCCATATTACCCATTAATAAAGTATTATTACCCCCAAAAAAATCCCATTGTTTGTCTATTCGTGTCTTTTAATTTTCTCAATAAATGGGCTTCTCAATAAACTGGTGTCCTCTACAGAGCAGAGGATATAGCATATTACATAGGAATTAAAAAAATATGTATGCATTTGTTTTTTATGCTCCAAACAATGTAATGACCAGGGAAAAAAAATCTAAATTCACAAAACCTTTTTTTCTGGTTCTCAGGAAGATGACATGTTAAAATACTAGTAACGCATTAAAGCAACTTAAAGGCAGACTAATAGATTAATAGACAATTTGTAGCAAAATATTTTTGAAATTCCAATTATTGGTAAAAGTGATGACTTGTAAATAAATAATCATACATTTCTCACTGTACACTGCTATGGTGGAGCCTTTGCTTAGCCTCGCTGCACTTTACTAGAGCACACTCAGTAATTTCAGAAGCACCCTCAGTGATTTGATTCTGTAACCGGGCCTGGCAGCTGTTCCAAATGGCATACTAACGTAGTTACTGCGAATGCAAGGTTAAGTTGAGCAGGTTGCATTGTGGGATACAATACCCAGTGAAGTAGGACATCTACGTATCCTGTGCCTCCAGAAATGTGCATACTGCACAAAGTATGCAGCCAGATTTCCGAATATAGCCACAGATTCACAACCTCTAGGTTTCACACTCACCTAATATGAAACTATTATAAAAAGACCTCACGTCCACACTCCCTCTCTAATTTGCACTACAGTTGTATTTGTAATGCACTCAGTGACTTCACTCATCTTTAGGGACTCGCCTGTGGTGGCCTGATCTAGCAGTTTGATGAATACGTAATTTGTCTTGTTTTCTAGGGGTTGTCCTTGACTCGTGAGGCCGGCGCTTAGAATGTGAGTTAGCAAACATCCAGTTACCTGCCCTATTAATGTCATTTAGACAATACGGCGATGTTCACACCACAGCTGAGTGTGGCCCATTTTTGTTTTTGTTTTTGTCTTGATGAGTGTGACCAACTAAACTGAAATAAAACAGATATGTATTGGATATTTCGCAATAAAAGTGTGAACAGTCAGGGTGGAGTTTGTGTGAGGAGGCATTACATTTACATATAATGTTTTACTGTATTTTTGAATCAAACTTTTGATTGGTAGTGAATGTGGTATTTCAAGGCAAAGAGCAAAAATATAGGCTGTATTAATTTCAAATATAGTGATGCATAAGTGCAAAATCACCGCTGTTGTATTTTGTCATGTCTTAGAATAATGGTGTCTTCGGTCATGAATACATGCTACTACTTTATATAGCATGTAAATGGATGTAGCAGAGGCGGTGGTATCCTTTAAAACAATGTCATTATCGTTCAGCGGGACTTTCAGACGTCAAAAGCTTTTTTTTTTTTACGTCTGTAACGAACATTTTCAAAGAACTCTATTTCTGTGTATTCCTCCATCTATGACGCACTGGGAGAGCCTTTTATATGTAGAGGTGCCGAGTTTGTGATCTGTTGTGTGTTGTTTGTGATATGATGTGCCGTATGTTGTCGCTTGTCGTCTTCCTCACAGGCCTGACTCCTGAAAACAACATGGCAGTTTGTCTTTTTCTCTACTCATCCCTTTTGGTTTCTTTGACATGCTCTTTTTCTCTAAAACACACACACACACAGCCACACTCACTGACTCTTTTATTGGGTCTGAGGGCACGTAGCTTTTAAGTACGGGTCTATTTTTATCTCTTTTCCCCCCCCTCTTATGTCTTTTCCCCATTTCTTTTAATATTCCAGAGGAAACCTATCTTTCACAGTCTGAAGAGTGCTTTCTTAGACATGTGATGTATGTTAGAAATTCCCTTTTCTCTCCAAATGTTCATGTTTTTAGTGGATCACCAGTTCAGTTAGAGTAGTAAAATAGACCTACATAAGCTTTAGTTCTCATTTACACCGTGACTCGAGAGCCTCATACGGCCCATTTTAATGAGCATTAGCATGTATTATTTGTAGAGGTCCATAATGGTATATGGACTTCCTATTTTAAAGTGTGTATGTGAGCCGTGAGCACTTAAGCTTCTGCTACCCAGAGAAATGCGGTCCGAATGTCTAAACTGGCTAATCGGCTAGACCCGTCATAAAGACAGGCTTGACAAGATGATAATAAAACTCTCACCAGCGATGATAACAGTTAATGCATCAAACCCACCCCAGCACCCCTGAGGTTCACAGTGCTGAGCATTGCAGATGAAATCATGTTCTGCTAAAGCGTTCCTAGTGATTTTAGACACATATGTTTTTTAGCGATTATTAATAGATTTATGATCTAGTAATGGGATGATTAGAATCTTTTAAATCATGTGTTTCTTTAGACTACTTCACCAGTGAGTGACTCAGAGTCATGTTCACTTAGCCAAAGCTGCAATCATTGAATCATTTGCTTAAAAGAGTCTTTTAAAAATATGAATGTACTGCTTCTGTATATTTTTCGTGCAGTACATTGAGTAATGCCTACTATTCAGGGCTCCATTTCACTCGAATTTGTGCCTAAAAATAGATGTGTGCAAACTGTAAAATGTATTTTGGAGCATGTGTGTGAATAAAAAAACCCTGCGGATCAATTTTCTTAAATGCAAGATCATAAAAAGAAGTCTTCAATACCTTAAATGGTATAGCAAGCATCTTGATCATTTTAAGGCATCTTATATTTTGGTGATGGAAAAACATAAATCACGATACTACCTAATGTGATTATTAAACTTCAAAAGGCTATGATTTCATTACATAAATGTGAGCACTTCACGTTTCAAAGCCTGAACGTTGCGCTGTTGCGTGTTCTACATGCTCGCGCAATCAAAAGCGTACATTTATGTCAACTAATGCTGATCAATTATGACAATGTTTATTTTACGGTGTTTATATTGTAAAGTGTTGTATACAGTTGTAAGAATGCATCTTTTATCTCCCCCATCTGAAATTGAATGAGCATTCTGCAATAAAAAAGCATAGGCATTTCAAAATAAGAGTCCTGGTGTTTTTCGGGCTTGTTTATTAAATAAAAGTCACACAGTGTGTCCAATTTCCACCCACGTTATTATTTGGTTACACAAACTGTTTGTAATTCTGTCTGGGATGCCCCATCACAGGAAGGAAAGACTAAGAAAATCTAAAACAATAAAAAAAATCTTTACTTGAAATAAAAAAGAATGTTAACTAACATAAAATAAAATATTTAAAAAAATTGTTTTATTAAAGTTTAGTTGAAATTAACCTGTTATTTAGTTTCATTAACCTGATGTACCAAACTAAAACTGAAATAAATATTTATAAAAACTATACAGACATTTTTTTAAATAACAAAAAAGACAAAACAATGGAATTACTAAACCTTTTAACTAAAATTTAAATGAAAGCAGAATTAAATTTAAATCAAAATATTAACAAAAACTATATAGTATCTCAATTATACTAAAATAACACTAGAATGGCAAAATATGTTACAGTGTGTTTTATAAATGCCAAAATAATTAGTTGCGTTGTTTTTCTACTATTATACATATACTATTATATTATATACGATTATTTTACTAAAAAATGACTCCAAACTTACGAGGGAAAGTGTATCGTAAAATGTGTTCTGCTAAGAAACATACTGTGTTTTTAATTTGAAATAGATTTATGAACTGGCAATGGAGTGATTTGAGTGTTTTGTATAAGTTCTGATTTGTTCACTCGTTTGTTCAGTTACCGTTCCTGTAGGCAGCATCAGAAGTGGCCCAAAGCATTCAGTCATTGAATCATTCACTTAAAAGGTTCTTTTAAAAACACTAATGTACTGTATATTGTGCAGTATACATTGATGTACAATGCCTATTTTTTGATAAACATCCTCAATTTAATACAACTTTTCTCAAACCTTATGAATTAAAAAGTGCTCTTAAAGCCACAATATGTATTTTTTTGGCGCTAGAGGTCGCTTATTCAAAACAAAGGCGTAGCTTGATGCCGCCTGGGTTTCGCAGAGCTTTTATTATGCCGCAGACGAGCGATTCCGCTTTTTCCGGTCATGCGTATGTGGGGTAACACAGCGCTGTTTTATCATATTACATATATTATTTAAGTGTGTTGAAAGTTAAGTTATAATGCTTCGCTCGGCGGCTACTCTGAGACACTTGTTGCACACTGCAGTAAGATAGATCTATATAAGGCATGGTAAAACATGGTACTCGCGGTAAATCAAGAAAACAAGATTTAAACAATAAGACTAACTGTGTTGAGATATATAACAATGATACGTTTTCTGTCGATGAATGTATTCAAACAGTTGCTCACCTCTCTAATGAAACACATAATATATTAAAGCGTCTTTGGTGTTTCCATGGCTTCTACAAAATAAAACCGGAAATCGAACATGTCTAATTAAAGCTTTAGTCATCTGCCTCATTTTATTCTTACCAATGTGCTTTGCTCTTCTCAGGCTCAGAGTGCTTGATCAACATGTATTGATCATGGTCTTTTTATACCTTTGGTCCGTTATCTTTTCTCCTGTGTAACTCTATTAATCTCCGCAGGTTTTCTGAGCACTGGAGATCAGTCTGCAAAGGGGAATTATGGGCTACTGGACCAGATTCAGGCTCTACGTTGGCTCAATGAGAACATCGGACACTTTGGAGGAGACCCAGAGAGAATCACCATATTTGGCTCCGGGGCTGGAGCCTCCTGTGTCAACCTTCTCATCCTGTCCCATCATTCTGAAGGTTTGTGATCATCTTCAATAAAGAGCTCCATAGTTAAAAAAAGGTCACCCCAAAAGATTACTCATTATTTACTCATTTTAGGATGCTCATTTGTGTCTGGATCTATTAATTTATTCAGTAATGCCTTCAAAATGTAATTCATACATACACTACCATTCAAACATTTGGAGTCGGTAAGAGTTTTTCTTTTCTTTGTTATTTTTTTTGTTGAAAGAAATGAATACTTGTATTCAGTAAGGACACATTCAAGTGATCACAAGCGACAGACATTGACATTTATAACGTTATAATGTTACAAAAGCTCACCATATTAGAATGATTTCTTTAGGATCATGTGACACTGAAGACTGAAGTAATGGTTGCTGAAAATCCAGCTCTGCCATCACTGAAATAAATCATATTTCAAAAATATATTAAAATAGAAAACATGTCTTTTAAATTGTAATAAGATTTCAAAATATTAATGTTTTTTACTGTATTTTTGTTTAACTAAATACCGCCATGGTGAGCATAAGAGACTTTACAAATCTTACTTACCCCAAACTTTTGAATGGTAGTGTAGAACAACTTGAATACACCTCTTCTATGCTGTGAACATTTTTCATTTCTATATAAATTTTTACATTTATATGGGGGTGACATAAAGTTAAACATATCATGGTAATACAAATGTCCTGATATCATAATAAAGAGACAAGCCTTATTAAAAAGTAAACGTTATTAAGTAGTTTGACATAATCTATTATTTTTTAAACACAACTGCTTCACTTTTATTAATATTTTAAAAGTTGTTTCAAGGTCAGTAAGTCTCTTCAAATATCAGAAAATTGGATACAAGTTTAGGTTGTAAAATGTCCCCAAAAACTAATATTTTGTTTTAATACTTGGAAAAAAAAAATTACTTTGAAAATATTTTGTTGTGTACACTCACAAGGTGTAAAGAAAATGTATTAGTTTTTACGATGATATTTTAGAGAAATTTGAACTTTCCTTGAAAATGGTATGTTTTTCAAAACCATAGGAAACCAACTTCAGTATAAATATTACATTTCTAAGAACATGATGTGTGTTTAAGAATAGTTTTTTTCTTCATTGACCCATTTACTGACCCTCAGCTCATTGCAAATCTGAATGACTTTTGTTTTTGGATATTTGGATCAAATTACATTTCTATCATTAATTACTCACCCTAATGTCGTTTCAAACCCGTAAGACTTCCATTCATCTTCAGAACGCAAATGAAGATCTTTTTCATTAAAGAGTCACATGGACTACTTTTATGATGTCTTTACTACCTTTCTGGGGCTTGAAAGTGATAGTTGTGTAGATTGTCAATGAAGACAGAATTTTCATTTTTGGGTGAACTAACCCTTTAAAGTCTTTAACCCTTTTTTATGCTATACGTTTTTACAATATGCTATTCTATATTATAATTTTTTTAATAACTGATAGTGTGAAAGTGAGATTTTTGGCACTGCCTTTCAGTGTGTGTGAGACTGATTTATACTGCTATCTGCAGATCACACGTGCATCTGCATTTGATGCCAGTTTATAATGAGTGCTGTGTGATAAAAACGGAGAGATGTGAGACAAATTCTTAATGAGCAGCATGTACAACTATGTGTGTGTGATGCAGAAGTGTTGGACTGCAGCTGAGCTGATTCTTAATTGATTTCATAGGGAACTGGAGCTGGGGGGGGTCATGTAATAGTGTGTGTGTGCGTGTGTGTGTGTGTGTGTGACTGGGGGGGTGGGGGAAACATTTTAATAATTAATAACAGAATCTGCAGATGAAAAACGTGGGACACTTTACATAACGGTGCAGCAGGGTTCTGAAATCCAAGATGGTTTCCTCGTGCTTATCCAGAGCGCTTTCAAACACTGCTGAGTTCACTTTGTCTCACTTTCACTCAAGTAATGAATCCGAGTAGATACCTGCCCTATTTACAACACATTAAAACAAGACCCTGACTGCTGGTTCATGTTGTTATTGGTTACACTCTGTTGAAGACCAGCATGATCAAATATTTTGAAGGATTAATTAATGAAATGCACATCGCATGGCATCTTCCTTCCTAACACAGAGGCCAATTGTAATCTGATTAACATTTGTACATGCTACAGCTACAGTTGAATCATATAGATATGTTTGTCTAAGAATCTGTTCTATTCTCTTCTGAAGTCAAAGGGATAGTTCACACTAAGATGAAAATTGTCATTATTTACTTCAAAATAAAATGTCCCGCTCGCACTTTTCCATATAATGGCAGTGAATAGTGACCAGCATCACACTTTTAAAGAAGTATGGTCCCATGCAACACGTGTCATATACATATACATATACTTAATAATTGAATGTATTATTTAAAGGGATAGTTCACCTGAAATGAAAATAAAGTCATCTTTTACTCACCCTGCTGTTGTTCTAATGCCCTATGTCCTTGTATCTTTTTCGCACCTCAAAAGGAGAAATTTTGAAAAACGTCCGGCACGCGCTCCTCTATATAATGGCAGTGAATGTAAAACTATAAAACGAAATTATACAAAAGTATCACACAATGATACAGTGAGATGTGCGCCATATATGGAAAGCGTTCAGGAGGCATACTATAAGGTTTTGAGAGAAAGAAACCTTTTTATTTAGTCAGAATACTGAGCTCGGCCGATAGCGAGCGTGACTCTCGCCTCTTCTGTAAGGTAAATAATAAGAAATAATACAATAATACCAATAACAAGGTAAACCTCCTGAATTGAATGTTGTGTACCGGTTGTCATGACAACATTGCGAGTAAACGAAAATCCTGACCTTGGCCGTTGGTCTTCTGTGCACGACACACAATCGTCACTCTATTAGCGCTGCAGTTCACTCCGACTCGCCCAGAAAAAGCACACAAGTTGTGAGAAATCAAGATTCATAGAAAAAGAACATGTAATAAAAAAGTATCTATTTACTTTCTTCACCGAGTTAAATACCTCCGGACCAGAACTCCGGTTGTCAGAATGACAGATGCGAACGTGAACACATTGGACAAAGTACACAAATCAAGTACTTAAGTGAAAATTTCACTACAGATACCCTAATAAAATATGACTCCAGTAAAATTTTTAAGTACTGCTTTCCAATTTTACTTGAGTAAAAGTACAAAAGTACTTGAAAATGTGCTTAAGTATTAAAAGCAAAAAGGACTGATCAATGAATGTTTTATTTTATATAGTTATAGACTATACTTTTACATTAATTTTAAATATACAGTGGGGAGAACAAGAATTTGATACACTGCTGATTTTGCAGCTGACAAAGCATGTAGAAGTAAAGCATCATAGGTTCTCTTCAACTGTAAGTGATGGAATCTAAAACAAAAATCCAGAAAATCACATTGTATGATTTTTTTATTAATTAATTTGCATTTAATTGCATGACATAAGTATTTGATACATCAGAAAAGCAGAACTTAATTTTTGGTACAGAAACCTTTGTCTGCAATTACAGAGATCATACGTTTCCTGTAATTCTTGACACTGCAGCAGGGATTTTGGCCCACTCCTCCATACAGACTTCTCCAGATCCTTCAGGTTTCGGGGCTGTCGCTGAGCAATACAGACTTTCAGCTCCCTCCAAAGATTTTCTATTGGGTTCAGGTCTGGAGACTGGCTAGGCCACTCCAGGACCTTGAGATGTTTCTTACAGAGCCACTCCTTAGCCACTCCTGTGTTTCGGGTCGTTGTCATGCTGGAAGACCCAGCCATGACCCATCTTCATTGCTCTTACTGAGGGAAGGAGGTTGTTTGCCAAGATCTCGCGATAAATGGCCCCATCCATCCTCCCCTCAATACGGTGCAGTCGTCCTGTCCCCTTTGCAGAAAACCATCCCCAAAGAATGATGTTTCCACCTCCATGCTTCACGGTTGGGATGGTTTTCTTGAGGTTGTACTCATCCTTCTTCTTCCTCCAAACACGGCGAGTGGAGTTTAGACCAAAAAGCTCTATTTTTGTCTCATCTGACCACATGACCTTCTCCCATTCCTCCTCTGGATCATCCAGATGGTCATTGGCAAACTTCAGACGGGCCTGGACATGCGCTGGCTTGAGCAGGGGGACCTTGCGTGCGCTGCAGGATTTTAATCCATGACGGCGTAGTGTGTTACTAATGGTTTTCTTTGAGACTGTGGTCCCAGCTCTCTTCAGGTCATTGACCAGGTCCTGCCGTGTAGTTCTGGGCTGATCCCTCACCTTCCTAATGATCATTGATGCCCCACGAGATGAGATCTTGCATGGTGTCCCAGACCGAGGGAGATTGACCGTCATCTTGAACTTCTTCCATTTTCTAATAATTGTGCCAACAGTTGTTGCCTTCTCACCAAGCTGCTTGCCTATTGTCCTGTAGCCCATCCCAGCCTTGTGCAGGTCTACAATTTTATCCCTGATGGCCTTACACAACTCTCTGATCTTGGCCATTGTGGAGAGGTTGGAGTCTGTTTGATTGAGTGTGTGGTTGAGTCTTTTATACAGGTATCAAACAGGTGCAAAGTTCAAACAGGTGCAGTTAATACAGGTAATGAGTGGAGAACAGGAGGGATTCTTAAAGAAAAACTAACAGGTCTGTGAGAGTCGGAATTCTTACTGGTTGGTGTGTGGTATGTCATGCAATAAAATGCAAATTAATTATTTAAAAATCATACAATGTGATTTTTTTGGATACAGACTTACATGCTTTGTAAGTGGACAAACCTGCAAAATTGTTCTCAAAATCTTGTTCTCCCCACTGTATTTTACATAATCATACTGCTCAAAATACCTGGGAGAGGGGAATTGCTGGGTCTAACATCATTATGAATTATTATGAATTGTCAGTAGCCAACTCTAGTCAGTAAGGAAGATAGATGGATGCTGATACATAATATGTAATGTTGGTTGTCAAACAATAAAAATAGACGTCACATCACACAAAAATGCATAACATTTTAAAATGAATGCTATGCAAACATACTAGCTTTATATAATTTGAAATGACGTGTTGTAACAATATCCTCTGGATGCGAGTGTAGATGAACCCAAGTGCAATTTATTAGTCAAAACGTGAACAAATACAAAACAAAACAAACTAAAACATGACTTAAACCAGAGTAGACTTGAACTGACTGAACTAAAACATAACATGACTTGACAACTCAACAAACAATGGGTTACACTGACAATACTAGACAAAGACACATATTGAACATGAGGGCTTAAATACACAGACTACTAATGACTAACAAGAAACACCTGTGAACAATCAAACAATGAACCAATGACAAAACAGAAATTATGAACACATGACAAAAACAACCAATGAGAACAGGTGTGTTCGACATCGGCTGCGGCTGGATGCAACCACTCAAAGCTGCAAACGGAAACGTGATGTCGGACAATTTCTGCTTCCCATAGTGACGCTCACGCTGTGTTTGCATACTTTATCATAGCTGAAGTGAAATAAATGCAATATTTGTCAAATACACAGATTGAGATTTCAGAGACATTTTCATTTATGTACTGCTTAATACAGCATCTGTTTGTACAAGAATGTAGTGATATAGTGAGTAAAAAGTATGATATTATGCTGTGGAATGAAGTGAAGAAAAAGTAAATTAAAGTACAGATACTTTAAAAAGTACACACATTGTCTCCTATACAGTAAAAATGTATAATATATTCACCTCAGAGAGAAAGTACAGAGATTGTATTTTATGTTGCATTTTTATTCATCTTGAGAAACACAACTTGTAAAAATGTAAACATTTATTGTGATAGAAACAAGTTCCACTGGCCTTGTGTGATGATAAAGATATTCAGTGGCTTTATCTTGCTTATGGTAATGGGACACTCAGTGTCCACATTGACTCACTCACATTATAGCCTGCTCTCTGACTTTTCTTAGTCATTGCTTATATCTAGCCCTGGTTTCAGGTTTGTTCCAGAGAGCCATTGCTCAGAGTGGCTCCGCCATATCCAGCTGGTCAGTGAACTACCGGCCCCTGATGTACACCAAGATCCTGGCCAAGAAGGTGGGCTGCAGCTACAGCGACACTGCGGATCTGGTGGACTGTCTGCGAAGGAAGAGCTTCAGGGAGCTGGTGGATCAGGATATCCAACCTGCCCGTTACCACATTGCATTCGGACCAGTGGTTGACGGAGACGTGGTACCCGATGACCCTGAGATCCTCATGCAGCAGGTGTGATTTTAGACAGTGCAAGCTCCCCGAGTTTAGAGTGATCCCAGAGTCTAATCATGACAGTTAATTAGAGAAAGTGAGTACTGTGGGTGACATTTGTGCAATGTCCTCAGGGGGAGTTCCTGAACTACGACATACTGTTGGGGGTGAACCAGGGTGAAGGGCTGAAATTCGTAGATGACAGTGAGGGTGAGGATGGAATTTCAGCTGCTTCTTTTGACTATACCATATCCAACTTTGTGGACAACCTATACGGATACCCAGATGGTGAGTTTCCCTGACATAAGCTTACACACTTGCACTATAACATAGATCACTGTTTGCACTGCCATTGCCGCCATTGAATTAACGGCAGTGGCTTTTTGCACTAAGTGTAAATAGCAACTAGATTCTAGATTCTATTTACACAAATTAAAATATATTTTCTTAGCGATAGATGATGTTTACATTAAGTGCGAATAGCTGTAGATGCTATTTACTAAGCGAAAATAGTGATATATTCTATTTACACCATGAAAAAGTAGTTCTTTGCAATATGTGTAAATATAGTAATTAGATGCAATTTATACTTTATTTTGACAGATACATACTATTTGCACCTCAGTATTGTTGTACATAAACAGAATGCAATAATAAAATAGAGTGTAAATGGTTATATTTATTAAAATTATTAACTGGATACTGCCTTAATAGGACAATAAAAGCCCTCTCTACACCTATCCCTAACCCTACCCAATAAATGCCTTTATTATTATTAAACATTTCGTTAGGCACTATATTTCCATTTTTAGAACATTTTCTTAATTTTTATTGAAAGTAAATGCCTTTCCGATGTGATATGTGATGGGAAAAGAGAGAAGAGCGAGCTCTGCAAAGGGCGGATTTCAACCCGGGTCGATCGTGTAAAAATCCATCGATCTCTGCCACTGAAAACTGAAAAAAATATTGAATCTTGTTTTTCCCAAATAGGCATTGTCAGGCGGAGCTAGTGCGAATAGCACTTGCCAATAAGGCACGCTATTTGCACTTGGTGTAAGTAGACACTCCGTTGAATTAACAGTGCAACAGCAAAATAAATTATACTATTCACAGAGTTGTATGGATTCAGAATTGAATTGGCTAGTTGTATATTAAGATAGCAAAGACTAATCTGCTAGACTAGAAAACTAATGTATGTTAAACTAGACATCTAAGATTACTTACAAACTGTAGTTCATTATTTAATACAAATTACATTACGTTAGTAACAAAATCTATTACATTACACCTTTTAAATGATATAATCCAACTACTTTTGGATTACGTTTAGATTACTTTTGACCTAACCTGTTTTTAATATTGATTTGAATAGTATAATCTTGTACCAGACAAAAAACTTTTTTTTTTTTTTTGTCAACAACATGAACTGCATTAAACATTACTTTTGGAAGGAACTGCAGGGGTTTATACGTTCTATGTTAAAGCTTAATTAATTAAATCATAAACAAGTAAAATAAAATCAATAAAAACAATCAAAATCAAAAATATTTAATGTTTTATTTGTTTATGCTGGGCGGCCTCTCAATTTTCCATGTAATTATATTCGCCTGACTAGTGGCCGATCTGACGAAAGGAAATTTAAAAGATAAAAATAAGAATTAGGGAGAAACAATGAATTCTGAATAATTTGCTGACATTTTGTGGCATATTAAGTAATCATGTAATCAATAAAAAAGTAACTGTATTCTGATTGAGTTTTTTAAACATAAGTCATTTTGGAATATGATTAAATAATCCAGATTACATATAATCATTTACTACCCTATGTTATGCTAATTTAACAGGCTCATGTTAGTTGTATGCTAAACTTGCAAGACCATTTATTGCTTCTGTCATAATTTAAAATACATTATTTGTCATATTTACATATTCAACAAAAAGTATATTAATAAAATGATTTGAAATCAGGCACTGAATTGAGCACTATTAAAAGTTATTTCAGTCAAAAGAGTTGCTTTGGGCTCCAAAGACCATTCTGCAGAAAGAAAAAAATCACATCAAATGTGCCATTCAGGACAGTCCCACAGATTTCTGTAGGAAACACCGACATACATGTCTACACATTCTTTTAGTGGTTGTTCAAGGTAATCAGCCTAATTTTACCCTTCACCTTGGGTGCTTCTGTCACATTGTCTCCTATATTGAGTCAAGGTGCCCTGCTTTATGTGACAACCAACTCTCTTTCAACATCCAACATCCTTCTTTTTCTCTGTCCCTTCTTAGGTAAAGACATATTACGGGAGACTATAAAGTTCATGTACACAGATTGGGCTGACCGTGACAACGGTGACATGCGGCGTAAAACTCTACTTGCACTTTTCACCGATCACCAGTGGGTGGCGCCAGCAGTGGCCACAGCTAAACTGCATGCCGAGTTCCAGTCCCCCGTTTATTTTTATACCTTCCACCACCACTGCCAGACGGAGGCACGACCTGAGTGGGCAGACGCCGCACATGGTGATGAGATTCCCTATGTGTTCGGTGTTCCCATGGTGGGCGCCACAGATCTATTTCCCTGCAACTTTTCCAAGAACGATGTCATGCTCAGCGCTGTAGTGATGACGTACTGGACCAACTTCGCCAAGACGGGGTGAGGGTTCGAGCTGTTCAAAAACTGTTCATTCAATGAGACTAGAATACAAATGCCATTTTCTTCATCTGTCCTTTTATTTTCTTCTGACTTTGTTTCAACTTTTCTTTTCCAGTGATCCGAACATTCCAGTACCACAGGATACCAAGTTCATTCATACTAAGCCCAATCGCTTTGAAGAAGTTATCTGGACCAAGTTCAGCTCTAAAGACAAGCAGTACCTCCACATCGGGTTGAAGCCTCGCATCCGGGACAATTACCGTGCCAACAAAGTTGCCTTCTGGCTTGAGCTGGTCCCTCACCTCCACACCCTCCATGAGGAGATCATCAGCTCCATAACCACACGACTGCCGCCTGGCGGACCACACCGGCCCGGCTGGAAGGGTACGCCCCAGAGTCCAGTGACACGCTCTACTCGCCACCCCACAGTTTCGACCTACCCACCCGACCCGGACCTCGAAGGTTCCGAACACCCTCCTGAACGCTTCCCGTTCCCGAGCGACACGCGGGACTATTCGACGGAGCTAAGTGTGACGGTAGCAGTGGGGGCATCGCTGCTCTTCCTCAACGTACTGGCATTTGCTGCATTGTACTACAAACGTGACAAACGGCACGAGCTGCTGCAACGGCGCCATCGCCGCCTCTCGCCCCAACGTGGGACGGGGCCGGGTATCGGCATTGTGGGGGCTCCGCCCCATAATGACCTGGCACTGAGCCAGGAGGAGGAGCTAATGTCCTTGCAGATGAAGCAGCAGAGGGTGGAGCTCGACCACGGCACACCCCTTCCGACGCGTGGTCTCCACGGCGACCTGGAGCCCCTGAGACCACCCGTGTGCCCGCCAGACTACACTCTGGCGCTACGGCGGGCCCCCGAGGACATGTCACTCATAACGGCTAACACACTTTCCATGATCCCCAGCACCATCACTGGCATGCAGCCCCTCCATGCCTTCAACACTTACCCCCCTGCCCCTGCACCAAGTGCTGGGCACAGCAACAACGCCCTGCCCCACCAGCACTCCACCACGCGAGTATAGTAACCCCTCTGAGGGGACCAGGCCCCCCAAACGCATAGGAACACAGACCTCCAGTACTAAGAGTGGTGCTCTACACGGATACTGTCCAACCCACCGCTCCTGTCCTTTTTAAGTCCACTCCCAGCACACACTATTTCTCTCGTTCGTTCTTGTTTTACTCTTCCTGCTTCTCTTGTTCTTGGATTGAGTAGCGGAGAAGGTTTTGGGTGGAGAAACGTCATTATCTCCACTCAATACAGCAGCTATCCCCTCCCCTGTTTGATTTTTTATTTTATTTTTTACTCCCGTTCCATCGCCGTCTTTCTCTTTCTTTTTCTTTTTTTCTCCCCGACAGTCTTCTGCTCTTCTGTAGCTGTTTCTAGTCCCCCCAAAAAAGAACAGTTTTTCCTACTTCGGACTGTTTTATAAATCAAGAAAACATACGTGTAAAATATGTATTATTGATAACCTTATAAGGCTATGAATGAAAAAAAAAAGATTCTATCTAATTTTTACCAGCATTCTTGTGCCAAGTACTGTGATCATCGTCCAATCAGACGCAGTCTTGTGGACGGACGTGGAGAGAATCGCCTGAACTGGATTTATTCAAGGAATTTGCAGAATTGAGAAAAAAGTGCCAAATTTGTTTTTGTTTTCTTTGGTCTCTTTCTCGTTTTTTATGTTTGTTTTTGCTTTTTGTTTTGCACTGTCACTGTTATTTGCCTATGGGGAGAAATGATGATACAACTACTACAAATACCTATATAAAAAGATATAAAGATATAGAATAATTAAATTTATACCTTGATTGCGCTTTGGGAAATTTGCATGATTTATTTTTTACGAGGAAAATGGACATCTTGAAGAGAATTTGTTCTGCATTTGAGATTCAAGACTCTTCATTATTTGTCTTTTTATTGTTGTTGTCTTTTTCTGCAATAGTCTTCTCTCTCTTCCTCTCTCTGTCTTTCTTTTTTTTCCCTTTTTTTCACATCAGCTATATTTTGTGCACTTCATTTGGAGATTATTTTCCCTCTGTAGATACATGGTCGTATCCGGAAATGAAACTGATTCTTGACGATAATAAAGAGGATAAATAGTTCCCTTCTTTTTTTCATTTATAATTACGGAAGCCGTACGACAAAGCTCATCTCAGAGAGAAGGACTGATCAAATCCACGATCCTCTCCTCTCCTTTTTTTTATATCCCTTTTATCTCTCTCCGCTCGTATAGTCCTCCATAGTAACCCGCGCATTACGCCACATTGAGTTAAGGAACATTCGCTGCCGCTCTTTCTCTCCGTTTCTCCGTAAAGACTCTGCTGAGTTGGACGTCCAGAGCGACGGGATCAACACCTGCGCCCGTCCCCGCACAGCTGGAGTCTCTCTCTTTTATCAAGAGCCCAAGAGAGCTCATGACGTGTCCAGAACATTCTTCCCCCTCACTGACACTGACCTTTGAGTGATTATCTCAGTTTGAGCTCACTTGTCATCAGGCGGACATCTTGTTATATGCCCTGTCACAAGTCCCCATAAGACCTTCTGATTCAACCTCTCACTTCTCAATGTGTTTTTTCCAAAATCTCTCTTTCAGGGTGCCGAAAGGAAATGGGAGACGGGCCGCTTGCATTGGCGCGTGTGCGTGTAAGAGCGTGTGTGTGAGGAACAGGACAGATGTGGCCTCTAAATGAGCTCTGGATACCGACTCTGGAAGCTTCGTACATCAGGTTTGAGCCACGGTGACTAAACGCACTATCGTTACGCAGCCTGAAGAGGCCTACTTCACTACAGTGGACGGGGCATCGCGCCTCACGCCACTCAAATATACATTTATGATCCATGACGCAAGCAACTGTGCACACCGATCTCATCTCCATCCATTTTTGTTCTCTCGTCGTGTCTTGTTTTTGGAGTTTCTCGTCGGTGGGTGGATGAAAAACACACAAGACCACTTTCAGTCATGCCATGACGAAAAACTCAAGATGCAAACTGTACATTTTTATAAGTGTAAGAGATGACATGGTCTTTGTAAATATTTTGTTTATTGTTGGGTTCACGGCCAATCGTATCCACTGTAAAAACAGGTGCAAGCTCATTCAGCCAATCACATTCCTCCACCTACGATTCTGAAGACCCTTGTTAGATTTTCATTTGAAGGATTACAGATATTAAAGCTTCTTTTTGACGAAAGACATTAAATCGTAATGAATGGTGAGGGAAGCGGGAATGAAGCGAATCCACATTAGAGGATATATTGAGTCAAGAATGAGCGCGTTCGATGAGAATAATTGCATTTGGAATTCAAATTTGCTGCAAGACCCAACAATGAGGCGGACAAAAGAGTCGCTGACTGCATCTGATTCTGTTTCGTTTGAAAAACCGAGGGTGGAACCGATCGGGCCCTAATCAGAATATTTGGTCAAATGAGAAAGTTTATATGGAGAAGCTCGTTTTATTTCCTCGTACGAGGCCGTAGGATGCAAATCGCTTGAGTCAGCCCCGTTTCCCCCCGCCCCCCGAGGCCTGCTGTTTGAGTCATTCTCCTGGGTGTTCTTCATTACGCTTCAGTGGACTAAATGACACTGTGGGGTGTTTGTTTTCTCTTACCTGGTTGTAAGTTCTTAGAAATTTAATGGTACCCAAACCATTGGAGATCTGTTGGAGTGAGGGTGAGATTTCACAGAGTTCTGGCTTATCTCTTTGTTGTGAATTTGAGCTGCATATATTTCAAAGTAGAGAATTTAAAACAGTTCATATTTTTCTACAAAATAAAAGGAGAGATGATTCTACCGGCAACTGACAGACATATAAAGCACACTCTCACCAGACATACATGGTGATACTTTTTGTCTGGGTTGCCTATGTATTATAGAGGATTTAAAGAAAAAAAATGACGAAAAAATACTGAGAAACACAACTGTTGAGTATTAATGCTTGGTCGCCAAAAAAAAAAAAAAAGACTTGCACCTGTTGAGTTTCATTTTGTTGAATTTCAGCAACGTAAAAAAGGCTTGATGAGGGGACTGTATGACCGCAACGGGTCTAAAGAATGAAATTCATATTTCTATTTCCTATACAGGCTACTACACACTGTATGTTGTGTATCTGAACTGGACAACATTAAAAAGGTTATTAAACATACAGACGGGCCTGTCTCCTTCTTTGCATGTTGTTCTAAATTGTCTACTTTCAAAATTAATGTGAACAATTTTTTTTTGCATACTTACAGTTTCATCTAAACTTTTGTCCTCTAGATGGAAGCATACTTCATACCACCGCATGTGTGAGTCCACATGGCAAACCCTGCTGATCCCTAAACAGAACTTTGGTCCTGCCGTTAAACGTACACACCTCAGAAAGAGGGACGTGTCCTGTAGTATACGTACCCAGAAGGGACATTGCTTACTAAAAACACAAACAAATAGCAGCACATTTCATGGATTTGTAGAAAAACTGAACATACAAAGATAATTAAATAAAAGTGTCTCATGTGTACTATAGTCCAGGTGGCTGTACACAGCCGGACAAGCTGTTCGCCAAACCGCTTTGAGCCTTTGAGCCTGCAACGAGTCCGCTTGTGGGCTCTGATAAGAACCGCAGGTTCTTCAGCCATGTTCGCCTTGTTGAACAAGTCGAGGTGTCCCTACCATTTCGCTTCACTCTGCACACGATGCATACTCTAGAAACATGACTGCATTTTAAAGAGCGACACCTGGGAAGTAGAAGCTCTTTCAGATTGAGGAATGAGTCACAATCGAGTGTTTTCGTTGTGTATGCGTGACTGTTGTAAACAGTTCCCGAGCTCCTCCGTGCTGGAATCAGCTGTTTTGCCATTGGCAAGCTGGTGCAGCTGAAAGCAGGAGTCTGACTTTCCCTCGCAGGAAGCTGCTCTGCACCTGCAGAAGTTCTGGGAGAGAGGAGACCTCCTGCATCTGTGAGCTGGCAGGAGCTGAATCATCTGGAAGAACTGTGGACCTGGCCTGCTGCGGAAACAGAACAGACTCATTAGGGAAAATTGATCAGCCCAAAAATTTATAAAATGGATAGATTGCAACTAAATCAGCCTAAAATAACAAACCAAGGCGGTTTTCCGCTGTTTTAAAATCAACTCCTGGTAACGGCCTTGGCTACTAAGCTAGTTACCACTCCCATTTCATGTATTGTACTCTAGTGTTATATTTTAAGAATGATTCATTATATTTTAGCACTGTGGGAATGATTAACTGATGATGATTGATATATATTGAAGCAGCCTTTAATTTACTCTCATAGTTACAGCAATGAATCATACTGTATATTGGGGCTGTGGTTTACTATGGTGAGAAAATCCCATTAGACTGAATTACTTATTTTAACTGCAATAAAATAAGCAGTCTGCACTAGACATGCAAGTATTTAGGCACAATCTATTGTCTATTAAATTTACTATTTATTTATTGCTTTATCTGAATTGCAAAACACTTTTTGGCATGTTTTTTGTCATTACATTATATATATATATATATATATATATATATATATATATATATATATATATATATATATATATAGGTGCTGGTCATATAATTAGAATATCATCAAAAAGTTGATTTATTTAACTAATTCCATTCAAAAAGTGAAACTTGTAATTAATGTTTCAGAATCCTCTCCAGGGTGCGGTTATCCCTATTGCTTGTACACTTTTTTCTACCACATCTTTTCCTTCCCTTCGCCCCTCTATTAATGTGCTGTGAACAGCCAGCCTTTTTTGCAATGACCTTTTGTGTCTTGCCCTCCTTGTGCAAGGTGTCAATGGTCGTCTTTTGGACAACTGTCAAGTCAGCAGTCTTCCCCGTGATTGTGTAGCCTACAAAACTAGACTGAGAGACCATTTAAAGGCCTTTGCAGGTGTTTTGAGTTAATTAGCTGATTAGAGTGTGGCACCAGGTGTCTTCAATATTGAACCTTTTCACAATATTCTAATTTTCTGAGATACAGAATTTGGGATTTTCCTTAGTATTCTGTTATAATAATCAAAATTAAAAGAAATAAACTTTTGAAATAAATAAATCTGTGTGTAATGAATGAATATAATATAGAATGGAATTAGTGAAATGAATAAACTTTTTGATGATATTCTAATTATATGACCAGCACCTGTATATGAAGGCCACAGGTAAATATGACATTTATTATAATGGGTTTATGTGAAGATAATAAATGTTGAAATTAATAGCTTTTAATTATACTGTAATGTTCAATGTCTGTCATTAATGTTTAAAAAAAAAAATCCTCAGTAGCAGTATTAGTATTTATATATTTTTCTTATTCATCCAATAATCCTGAAAATAAATGATCAAGGTTTCCACAAACATATTAAGCAGCAAAGCTGTTTTCAACATTGATAGTAAGAAATCTTTCTTGAGCAGCAAATCAGCATTTTAGAATGATTCCTGAAGAATCATATCTAAAAAAAAAATTTTTTTAATCATTTGCATCTTTCATGACAGAAGTAGGTTAAAATATCCAGTTCCCTAAAAGGTTAGTATCCAACTATTGCAACATCCTCCATTCACAGACAGCTATTATGACATGCCTGCAGACATGCAGCTCCACAGCACTACACTTCACCTCACAGTCACTGAACTATCAAGCTTTGGGGAAACAAAACGCACTTCCCAGAATCATGCCGCCGCTTTGACTGCAGCCAACATAAGAGAGAGAGGAATTAAAGGGCAGGCCGACTAAACCTGCACGTTTGCACAATTTCCTAGAATGCCAAATTAGTAAAGTGGCTCATGCTGGATGTTAATGCCAGAATTGTCAAGAAGAAACAAGACTTCACTTTGACGGACATCAGCGCTAACTTATATACCTGTAAATCAAGACTGTGCAGGATCTGGCCGAGGCTGTGGATGTTACTGATGTTGTTATCCAGAGTGCTGGCCAGAGGAGCGTTGCTCACTGTTTTTTTCACTGTACTCAAGGCCTGAACCAGCAGAGATAGTCCATTCTGGACCTCCACGGCCTGTCCCTGAACCTGGACACATAGATTTACAGTCAGTCAATGAGAAGAAATGCTATATACTTGCTTTAATAGTCCGTATAATAGACCAATACTGGAATATAATAATGCTTTTACACTACTGTATTTGATCATTTTAAACATAGACACTATCACTCACGTCTATATGTTCCCAAACAGCAAAGTCAACCCTAGTCAGAGGAACAAAGTAGGATTTCATCACTCCACAGCCTCCTCTGCAACCCCGCTGAGAGAACAAGAGACAGATGAAGTGATTTGTCTCAAAATAACATGATGGGCCCTGTTTTAACGATCTGAGCGCATTGTCTGAAGCGCAGGTGCACTTAGGGAGTGTCCGAATCCACTTTTGCTAGTTTAACGATGGAAAACAAATTGTTGGCGTGCCAGGCGCATGGTCAAAAAGGGTTGTCCCTAATCCCTTAATGAGTCATGGGTGTGTTTTGGGCGTAACGTGCACTAAACCAATCAGAGTCTCATCTCCCATTCCCTTTAAAAGCCAGTTGCGCTTGCACCATGGCGGATTCGCTATTTACATGGTGGAATTTGCGAGCGGAAAGACTGAACGCTTCTCCAGAGAGGAATACTTTTATGTTTAATATTTTAAAATGTGTGTGTGCTGCTGCGCGATCATGTGTGTGCAATAAGCAGAGTGTATGCGCATTGTGCACCCGCCTATAAACGCAAATTACTAACGCGCCCTTTAAATAACACAAAAAATACTGCGCTATTGACTTTAGACCAGGTTTTTGATGGTCTATGGCACAGTCGTTGTCAGTTGCCTCAAAGCAACGCACCAACAATGCGCCTGAACACACCTCGTTTTCAGACCAGCACGCCCATGGGCGAACAGATGGGCACAAGTGCATTTGCTATTTAAACAACGTGGCGCTGGACGTGAAAATGACAACTGCGTCAGACTGAAACTAGCAAAAAACACTTGCCTGGCGTCACATTGCGTCGGGTCTGTGATATGGCCCTATGTTCTGCATGAACAAAGGTTTCCGTAAATTAAAACTGAAACTAAGACTAAAACTATCGTCAAAAAACATTTTCGTAAACTGAAATAAAATAATAATTAGCAAAAATAAATAATAGTTTTTCGTAATTAATAAGCTTTTTACTGTGGAGGAAAATCTGACCTGTAGCTGCCCAGCAAGCAATTTTGTGTTTAAAAGACGTTTAATAGCCGTCCAAGCAAAGCCATGACGTCTAGGCTAAAACAAGGCAAAAGTTGGGCAGTCAGGGAAAATTTTATAGACGTCTAACCAAAGCCCAAGAATAGACTAGTCATCTAGAACATGTCAAAGAAATGAGACCAAACACCCTGTAATCACTGTTGACTTTGCTTACATGATGGAATATCATACATCTCGCAAGTTATTTTGTTAAAAACGACATATGTAACCAAATTCAATGTTATTTTGGCTAGAAGTGGGTTTTCTCATAGCCAGACTATATCGGGTCTATAGTTAACCGAGATGGTGAAATGATGGCTATTGCTTGCTGGGTGTTTAAAGCGATATATATTAAATGCCTGTAAATATGCACGTGAAGCTAGCTGAGGCGATTAACCGCTGTCATGTGACGCGCTCAGTGAAGGACCGCAACGTAGTCACATCACTAGTCCTAAACTGAAGAATGCGTTTGTGGCAGTGAAATGGGAAATTATACAAGGTAATGGGACGCACAATTAACTTATTTTCACTTGAGCGCACTGCTTTTCGAATGCCGTTTCGTTCGCGACGAGAGACGTGGATTCAACAGAAACTACTAGCAAAGTAGGCCTACTACTGTATGTTTGAGATTTCATGTTTGCATAATATTGACAGGCTGAAAGGTGTTATCATGGGTTTTACAAATAATGTATTACTAATAATATCACTATCCATGTAGAGACATTTCCCCACTAAGGGAATACCAGGACACACACACACACACACACCTTTAAAGCTACACTGTGTGATATTTTCCCCCATCTAGCGGTGAAAGGGTATATGACCATCCAGTAAATATTAGTTTCTTTTCCTCCCAATTCCGATTTCGTTTTAACTCCTACGGTGGCCGATTTAGTCCAAGATTAACATGGCTTCCAGTTCGATCCAGCAATCCCCCTCTTCACATTCGCCATCGAGTTGTAACGCGTGTGTCCGGGTGAAAAATACGGATAGTTCACTCAACGCAACTGGAGTCGATGCAAACACGGAGGCGATTGACATCAAACAGCCCGCACTTTATTCCCCGCGGAACCCCCCACAAGAGTCCGGCACAAACTCCACTTCCGTCCACAGCATTACCCAACAAAACAAAAATAAATGAATGTTAGCAACAGAAGACAGAAAATAATCCGCACACATGGGAGCTCGAGGCGCAGTGCACACACACACACACACAGAACGCAGGCGCTCCAACCGGGGCGAACGCTCTTAAAGGGGCCACGCTATTTTCCTACTCGTTACAGAGTGTTAAAAGGCGAAGCTTGAATTTACGGGTATGTCCCTCTTTGGCTGATGTACTTTCAAGATGGAGGGGCAACATGGCGACCCCCATTCGAACCCCTTACCCGTATGCATTTTCAATGGCATATTATAAACTTACGAGAATACTTAGTACTTGAAAGAAGTAAATATACATTAATGAGCACATATATTTTTGAAAGAACTAAGTATTTTTAGCTAAGAATAAACTAAAAAAGTTACACAGTGTAGCTTTAATCACACTGGCTTCACAGCAGCCAGCAGGTTGTGTTGGCTGTAGTCAGATGACTAGCTGTTTTTTAATTTTCATCATTTTTACTTTTATATTTTTAAGTTGCATTTATTAGTTTCTTTGTTCAGCCTCTCAGACCATTATTTTATTTTTATTAAGATGTCTGCTCAAGAGTTAACTCTAATCTGCGCAAACATTAAACTTTGCTGAAATTAAAAATTTTGCTTTGGTCTACACTTCGTTCTGTTACTCTGCTAAACTTTAATTACTAAAACTGAAAGTAAATATATAAAAACTAAATAGAAATGTGATGATCACAAAAATAAAAACTAAACTAAAACTAGCAAAACAATTTATGAAACTAACTAAAATGTATAGCAAAATTGAAAACGATATTAAAATAAAAACTAATTTAAAAATGCCAAACTATAATAACCTTGGCGTGAACCACATGAAAGCTCACCATGATGACTTCAGAATCTCGAGCTTCTTTAACAAAATGGTCCAGAACCCTCAGGTCGCAGATGGGTCGGAGGGGCGAGGCAGGGTTTCCACCCAGCCACACAAACACTATCAAAACTGACACCAGACCTGAACAGACATGAGAGACACTTATTACAAGTACTTGATGTAAAGCTCCAAATGCATGCAAGTTCACAACCTGACCAACTAGACTATGAAAAATGGAGCCATATTCAAAGCTTCACTGTGAAGCTGTGCCTAATCAGGCATTTAATTCTTCATTTGGAACTGGTATTCACATACAGTTACACAAGCACTGTATTTAATGCCAAAGAGACTTCTGCAGAAAGTCAGAATTTTAAAGTAATGGCAGCGGTGGGATTCGAACCCACGCCTCCAGAGAGACTGGAGCCTAAATCCAGCGCCTTAGACCGCTCGGCCACGCTACCCACGTGACATCACAAAGGTAATCATTGTATTGACACACTTCTATTATATTATTACAGCAATCATTCTCTGTCACTGACACTGTTCATACTGGGGTCGCTGCTCTAAGTAGCTTTTAAGCAGCTACTCTTTAAACAGTTGAACGGGGAAGGAAGTACAGCGTAGTGTTGATGAGTTTAACACACCAGCAACTCGACTCTTTAGAATCAGTATGCCTACTAAAAAGATTCATTCATTGAATCATTTCCTGCAGCTGAGCAGACCGATCGCTGTTTGACATCAGAGTACCGCGACAGCAGATGGAGCCGTGTGCAATTATTGAATCGTTAAAAACCGAGAATTTGTGATTTTTAGAATGACTTTTATCAAGCTTTCAAAAGAATTTTTTTGCGAATATCGTCAGTAATCAGCTGGTTCAGTTCCTTCAGAACTTGTTCGTGTAATTTATCTTTCAAACAGACTCATTCATTTGAAAAACAGATCATATTTTTGTGGAAACTGTGATGGGCCTACATTTTTTCAGGATTCTTTGTTGAATAGGAAGGTCAAAAGAACAGCATTTTTGTGAAATAGAAATATTTTAACACATAAATGTCCTCAATGCGGTGCGTCCTTGCTCAATAAAAGTAGGCCATTTCTCTAACTTAAAATCTTTTATACCTCAAACTTTTGAATGACAATATATCCCGTTTCTACAAACAATTTTTTTTAAATGATCAAATAAAATAGTTCATAGGCCTATATTATAAATGTAAAATAAAAGAATTCTTGACTACAACAGGGAAGGGACTACTTAAATGCAACGAGAAGTATTTGACCAACATGGCACTACAAACGTGAGTAGGCTATTATTACGATATAAAAAAATCTTACCTGAAAACGTTTGCATCCGCAAGCTGCATTTTCACGATGCATAATGTTCTTAAATCCGACTTTTATGTTCCTTTTTGCACAATCTGCAGACAGTGCACTGTGTGTAGATCAGCTCAACACATATATGACTCCTACACGACCCTCGTGCGTCCTTGGTAGTATTTCAGCGCGTTCTGTGTGCAGTCGCTGTGTTGCTCAATATATTCTCGGTGTACAATCCTGTGGCGACAGTGATCTCACGTTTGAGGGCAAACTTGTTAAACTTTCCTAGAAGCATTATATTAGGTGACTGTATTAAATAAACAGGCTACAGTTATAAACAAATATATTAAACCATAGGCCTTGCTGAGATGGGAAAAACAGCTTAGACGATTATTTAATAGGCTAGGTTTTGGGGGTTTTCAATATTTATTAAAACTGTTATTATACAAGATTTATTCAAGAATGATTCTTCTAACTGGACTTTTTGTTGTTTGACGGCAGCACCATCTAGTGAACAAATACTGAATTACAGCCCCTCATGCATCGTTTGGTCACAGCTGTAGAATTAGGTTGCCCTACTCAAGCATGGATTATGGGTCGGGCCCTGGGGTCTTCCTTAGCACTTGTGCCTCCTGAACACCTTATTGCAGCTTGGATGTTGTATATTTGGACCTCGTGTTGATTTTAGACTGAGGGACATGTGTTAAAGTCCCTGGCCTGAGGCATCAGAAGGCATCTGATTTGTCAGTGTGGTTTGCTGATCTGGGATCAGGGGACTTTGAAAAGACTCCACAGTACTCCCATCTTGCACAGAAACCAGCAGCTAAGAAAGAAAGAATCATATTTTTACTCCCTTGAGTTTTTTTCACCATTGCTGGCACTATGAAGAGATGCAAAATTACAACGGCCAGTAATAATATTAACCAAAGACAATTTACGGAAAGGAATACAAAGGAGACAAATGTGTGTGTGAGAGAGAGAGAGAGAGAGAGAGAGAGAGAGCGTTATGACTTATTCAGCCTTATTCGCTTCATTTGCATATCCTTCCTCATTTGTGTCTCTCTGAGATTAGATTACAGTTTTAAGAAATGAAAGAAATTTGCCAATCTCAATCATATGGTTAGCTTCCAGTGGTCAATCATTGAAGACTATTTGTGCACTTTTATAATAGCCGTGTTTCCTTACAGACCCATTTTTTAAGTGTAGGAAGCTGTTTGTCCTACTTTAAAGAGTGAAGTGAATAACACTGATTATCTCCTCATCACGGCACCTGTTAGTGTGTGGGATATATTAGGCAGCAAGTCAACATTTTGTTCTCAAAGTTGATGTGCTAGAAGCAGGAAAAAATGGGCAAGCGCAAGGATTTGAGCGAGTTTGACAAGGGCCAAACTGTAATGGCTAGACAACGGGTCAGAGCATCTCCAAAACTGCAGCTCTTGTGGGGTGTTCCCGGTCTGCAGGTCAGTATCTATCAAAAGTGGTCCAAGGAAGGAACAGTGGAGAACTGGCGACAGCCCCAAGGCTCATTGATGCTTGCCCGTGTGATCTGAGCTACTGTACTGTAGCTCAAATTGCTGAAGAAGTTAATGCTGGTTCTGATAGAAAGGTGCCAGAATACTCAGTGCATCAGTTTGTTGCGTATTAGGCGCAGACCAGTCAGGGTGCCCATGCTGACCCCTGTCCACCGCCGAAAGCGCCAACAGTGGGCATGTGAGCATCAGAACTGGACCTGGTCTGGTCTAATGAATCACGTTTTCTTTTACATCACGTGAATGGCCGGGTGTGGGTGCATGTGCGTCGCTTACCTAGGGAACACAATGCGCCCTGCCACAAAGCGGCGCATAAATGGTTCTGGAATTGTTTGAGGAGCACAACAACGAGTTTGAGGTGTCCAAATTCCCCAGATCTCCAATCGAGAATCGGTGGGATGTGCTGAACAAACAAGTCCGATCCATGGAGGCCCCACCTTACAACTTACAGGACTTAAAGGATCTGCTGCTAACATCTTGGTGCCAGATACCACAGCACACCTTCAGGGGTCTAGTGGAGTCCATGCCTCAACTGTTCAGGGCTGTTTTGGCAGCAAAAGGGGGACCAAAACAATATTAGGTCATAATATTATGCCTGATCAGTGTATATCACCATGGAATTGTTTAGGTCATAAGATGTGGGTAGATATTCTTATATGACCGTTTCTAGGTTCTAGGTTCAAGGCCTCTATAAACCACTGTCACTGCAAATGTGTATCTGTATCTTCACATCTTTTATCATGCCATTTTTTATTTTCATTTTTTTAATTTGGTCTGTGTAGAACTGACAAAATACATTTTTAATCCTAAATTATAAACTGATCAACTGAACAATGATGAAAGAGAGACAGAGACACTTTCACTCAGTGTTTTTGAATATCTGGTGTAGAGATCATAATGAGAATATAATTCTGTTCATTCTGTTCTCTCCCTGTTTCTCACAATGTTATACTGATTTGATACCGTGTCTGTTACTGAAAATGATTCCTGATATAAAATTGTGATCAAGTGGGGGTAATGATTAAACTCGACTAGAATTGTCCATAGGTTTTTATTGGTTTTTATCAGTCATGTTATATTGAAACAACAAGGTTGGAAAATGTTACATCAGCTTTTTTGTTTTCACACACCTTATACCATCTAAAATTATATACCACCTCTTCATCCTTAAAAACAAACAAACAGAACTTCAGGTGGTGTCAGTGAATTATGTATCGTATGCAAACCGAGGCACTTTGTCACGATTATAAAGGACGATTAAAGTTAAGATAAAAGCAACAAAATAGCTGTTAGCAGAGAGATGACAGGGGGAAAAAAGTTACTTACACAATAATTTTTTCACACCGTAACATCAAAATATTTGAATTAAATACTTGAATTAAAAATAATGTATAGGCCTATACGCTACTGTTCAAAAGTTAGGGGCTGGTAAGGTTTTTTTAATGCCCACCAAGGCTGCATTTATTTGGTGGTGGTGGGGGGGGGGGGGGGGGGGGTTAAAATGTAAAATAAATGTTTTTTATTTTAATATATTATTCCTGTGATGCAAAGCTGAATTTTCAGCATCATTACCCCAGTCTTCTCAAGAAATATATCTTATTATTATCAATGTTTCAATTATTATCAAATTTTATGGAAACCGTGATACTTTTTTTCAGGATTCATTGATGAATAGAAGTTCAAATCAACAACATTTATTTGAATATCAATTATTATAAATGTATTTACTGACACTTTTGACCAATGTACTATCTTTACTTAGCCTGGATGCCAGCCAACCTTAGCCCCGCCCACAACCTTTGAGTTCGGGAAGTTCGGTCTGGACTTGATCCGTTGTGGAGCAACTATGCCTGAACAGAAGCTGTTCGGACCAATCAAATTGTCAGGGCGGGCTTTATACGATGATGGACACAGTGGCGGCTCCAGACAATTTTGATTGGGGGGGCAATGGGGTGTCCTGGTAATTTCAAGGGGGGTCCCGCGAAAACCAACAAAAAATTAACAACTTATAGCCTACTCCTTCATGTATGGTATTGTAGCTTGTCTATAGGCTACGTGTTGTAGGCCTAGCATACCGGTATTTTAGGGTTTTTTTATTATAAATTGTGTATTTGTTTATTATTATTATTAGGCTATGTGCATATGTACGGTGACACATTGCTGCCACATACATATGATTTTTTTCACTCAATTATGTCGTAATAACGAGATATGTTGTTTTAACAACATCTTTTCTCATAACAACGAGATCTTGTGTCGTAAAAACGACATAATTTTCTCGTAATAACGAGATCTTATGTTGTTAAAACAACATATTTTTCTTGTTAAAACGACATATTTTCTCCTAATAAGGACATGTGTTGTACAGTGATGTCTACAAAATATGTGTGTATCCACATTAGGTAATTCATATAGCCCATGTGCATGCAGAAGCAAGCTCAGTGTAAAATAGGCTCTTCCGCTGCCTGTATCAGTGGCAATGCCCATAGCACGAAAGTATTGTAATTTATTGATGTTGCCTGCAGTTCATAACAGCCACGGGTAACAGGTGCCATGGACCGATCATGTTCGCATCAGTGGCATAACTTTAACCTAGAAGAGTAAGAGTAAGATATAGGCTATAAGACGCGCGATGTCTGGAGACATGGAGTGGGGTCAGACATGATTTTTATTGAGTGTTGTTTTGCAGAAATCATTTCTTTAAAGTGAATTTCGTTTTCTATAAATTGTATTTTAATTTTGATCGAGGTTTCATCCATTAAATGGCTGTATATTTAATAAATAAGAAGCAAGCCAAGATCGTCGGGAATGTATTGACGTGCGTAACGAACCCACTGGCCTGTTTCCGCGGCCTTTGAGTAGTCTAAGCCCGTCTTTCTGTTTTTAATACATTTTTTAAATATATGTCTTAATTACAGTAGGCCGATAGATAGGCTAGTTATGATATTTGTGGCTGCACCAGCGTCTGCCATAAGTTACGGCTCTGCAAGGCACAGCGACGTTCATGGGGCGTCGCAGTGATTCTTTGGTTAATATTTTTTTATATGTCGAATAAATTAATTATTATTGTTCTGCATAGTTTGAAGAGAAACATTTTTAAATCTTTATCCCGGATATATATATATATATTTTTTAATCAGGAAGAGGGTGGGGGAGTCAAATGGGGGGTCAAGGCGTTTTTTAGAAGGGTCTTGAGGCCGCCGGTGGATGGACAATGGAAAAATGGCGTTTGGGGGGTAAAATATGTGTTTTTTTGGCAGGGTTACCTGGGTTCCATGGGTCTAAATATCACGTAATTGGGGTCGCTTCAACCCGCGAACATGGAAAAACAGCCTGCAGAGTTCTATCCAATTGAGGTCTTTCGTGGTTCGGTTGAAACATGCCCCATAATCACAGCCCAATGGAGCAGTATCAGACTCATATTCCGACAAGAATTGAGTATGACAACGTCAGGTTAATCTTTACTGATTAAAAAATATTAATTTTCTTTTTTTTAAATCTTACTGTCCCCAAACTTTTGAACGTTAGTGTATAGCTAATATTGCGAACCACTAAATGTAACGTTCTTTAGATTGTTACATTTAGTTGTTATTTCAACTCTTTTTCTATAAAGAAATACAGAGAAGCTAGAGGAAAGAAGAAAGCACGAAAAATGAAGCCACAAGCAAAGCTATACGTTGAAGGCAGAATGGATCAGTTATGATGAAGGTAGGGAGGAAGAGGTGAAGGTGAGATGCAGTTATCATAGAACAGCTGGAAGTTCTTGTCTACGCCCATTCTGTTTGTCAGGTAGATCTCCAGATCCTGCACTGAGAGCTCTTGGACTGTGTTCCCTTCCTTTGCGTTCTTGGCGAGGGCCGCTTGGGTCGGGAAGCGGACGCGCACGTTGTGTGGCGCGTTCCGGTCGTAATCGGTGCAGCAGTAGGCAGACCACACATCTTCAGGGATGCCTACACGGTCCTGGTTGTTTCGGCGGATCTTGTTTCCAGTAGTGGTAACCCCAGTTATGATGTAGGCTGTGCCCCTGCAGAAGTTGTTGAGGCGCACGCGGATGCGCTCTTCGTGTTGGCGCCATGGACCGATGTTGAACTCGCGGATTTCTGGCACGACGTTGGTGAGCGTGTAGGTAGCCGCTCGGTCCTGGGGGTCTGACTGGTGCTGGTCTGGATTCAGGTGGCCTCGCTCGTACAGAACCACGTCGGAGTAGTCATCCAAAACTGCCTGGCTGTCCTCAAACTTCATGTGTAAGTATCCGGCTGGGAACGGCAACATGTTCCCATTCCCATCAAGTTCTGCAAGCTGGAAAGTAGGTCAACACATCATTAAAATCAAAACAAAGAAAGCCATTTCTCACACTCTTAGAAAGAAAAAGGTACAAAAGATGTCACTGGAATGGTACCCTTTCCTACGCTTTTGTACCTCATTTACAGCAAATCTAATTTGCAGCCTGGGTAGTCTAGCAACTCTACGTTGGTGTGTGAGCTGGAAAAACCAAACTCTGGTCAGGCCAATCACATCGTGTATAGAGTCGGTGGTTGGGCTTAACATAATGACGGCAGAGTTGACGCAGTTCCGCGTGCTACTTGTAAACAAAGAAACTGGCGAACAGCAGTCTTTCGAATCGGCTTTGGCCGCGACTCTGGAAGACTTGCTTTTCTTTGAGGAAAGAACAAAGAATGGCACTGAAGTCATTCTTAAGAAAGGAAGCTGTGTTCAGAGTTTGGCCGACCGGATACGGCGAATGTTTAATCTATCAACTAGCTCCGCTTCACCTTCTTTAGTGCTCTGGTTGGTTGTAGCGCTATCCTATTGCGTGCAGAGGGAATTTGAAAGACAACCGTTTATCCCGCCCCTCGGATTGAGCCCTGCCAATGGTGAGTTCCCAGACCCAACATCTTGATGTGGGTCTGGCTTGTCAGGCTACCTAAAGGGTGCAGTAATAGGCTACCTTAAATACGGTGAAAATCAAGTTTATAATGTTGTTTGTATGTCTATGTGTGTTTTTTAATATGTTTTTTCAGACAAATTCATTAGTCAACACCATTGCTGAGTATTTTCACCTTAAAACTGCAGTGAACCAAAGACAGGCTGCCTCTAAAATGGTATAGGCCTATTGCCCTACTATAGTATGCGAAATACAATTTGTGACAAAAGAAGTATTTCCGAATTATACTCATCAAAGAGCAAGCAAAAAGTACCCGGATGACCTTCTTCCGGCGAGATTCTGAAGTGTGCATTCGATGGTGCTATCCCATGAGGACACAGTAGGGAATACTCACTCTGATAAGTCACATGATAATGACAACGCGGCGAATGTATTAGTCCAGATTACGTTCATACTACACAAAATCAGTACTTTTATTTAGAGGTCGTGAAGTAGGCTAATTACTTATTCAAAATTAATATGCGATTTCGGAAGCAGCCAATGTCTCAAAAGGTGGTTTGAAATCGCTGGTGTTTCTTACGTCACAAACTACCTTGTAACCAGGGGTTAAAGTGGGCCGGAACCTCAGATAAATTAATAAATAAATATATCCAGCAGTCGCAGTGCAAGAGCAGCTGGACCGTCTCACTGTGCGTGAGACGGTCCAGCTGCTCTTGCACTGCGACTGCTGGATATATTTATTTATTAATTTATACAAACTCTATTGGCGCTTTCGCCGCTCTATTGAGGTGATAACGAAACTAGCTGAACCAGACCTCTAGCTCCGACCATGTGAAAAGAAGTGTTGAGGTATAGGCTGCCTACACGACTGTAATAATGATCATATCATATGATAAATAAATAATTTGCATTTTATTGCATGACATAAGTATTGATTTGATAGTTTTTCTTTAAGAAGCCCTCCTGTTCTCCACTCATTACCTGTATTAACTCCAACTGTTTGAACTCGTTAAAGACATAAAGACACCTGTCCACACACTCAATCAAACAGACTCCAACCTCTCCACAATGGCCAAGATCAGAGAGCTGTGTAAGGACACCAGGGATAAAATTGTAGACCTGCACAAGGCTGGGATGGGCTACAGGACAATAGGCAAGCAGCTTAGTGAGAAGGCAACAACTGTTGCCGCAATTATTAGAAAATGGAAGAAGTTCAAGATGACGGTCAATCTCCCTTGGTCTGGGACACCATGCAAGATCTCATCTCGTGGGGCATCAATGATCATTAGGAAGGTGAGGGATCAGCCCAGAACTACACGACAGGACCTGGTCAATGACCTGAAGAGAGCTGGGACCACAGTCTCAAAGAAAACCATTAGTAACACACTACGCCGTCATGGATTAACATCCTGCAGCGCACGCAAGGACAACAACCTCCTTCCCTCAGTAAGAGCATTGAAGATGGGTCATGGCTGGGTCTTCCAGCATGACAATGAGCCGAAACACACAGCCAGGGCAACTAAGGAGTGTCTCTGTAAGAAACATCTCAAGGTCCTGGAGTGGCCTAGCCAGTCTCCAGACCTGAACCCAATAGAAAATCTTTGGAGGGAGCTGAAAGTCCGTATTGCCCAGCGACAGCCCCGAAACCTGAAGGATCTGGAGAAGGTCTGTATGGAGGAATGGACCAAAATCCCTGGAAAACGTATGATCTCTGTAATTGCAAACAAAGGTTTCTGTACCAAATATTAAGTTCTGCTTTTCTGATGTATCAAATACTTATGTCATGCAATAAAATGCAAATTAATTACTTAAAAATCATACAAGGATATTTTCTGGATTTTTGTTTTAGATTGCGTCACTCAAAGATGAAGAGTACCTATGATAAAAATTACAGACTTCTACATGCTTTGTCAGTGGGCAAACCTTCAAAATCGGCAGTGTATCAAATACTTGTTCTCCCCACTATACATGCATTTGTGTGTTTTTATATATACATAATAATTATACACAGTACACACACACATATTATGTAAACACAAACATTATTTTGGATGCTACATACATAAATAGTACATGCTGGGTAGTAACTGATTAAATGTAATCTGGATTACGTATTCAGATTCTAAAAAAGAAGTTGAATTCAGTTTGAATTAAAAATAAACCCTCAATAAACTACATTTAGCCTACTTTTTTGATGATTACATGAATACTTAATATTCACAAAATGGCAGTAAATTATTCATAAATCGATTCTCCATAATTCTTTTTTATCTTTTACATTTTCCTTTCTAAAAAAGCCTATTCCTTATACATGTTTGAAAAGTCTACCAGTTTTGTGGAATTGCATGCACACACAGACCAGCCACTATGTGTAATTACACAGGATAAACAAATAAAATATTGTGCTTTATTTTAATGAAAAAAGTAATCAAAAAGTGGTCTGATTACATTACCTGCAATATGTGTAATGCAATAGATTACGTTACCGATTTTCATCAAGTTGTATTCAGTAATAGACTACAATTTGTAAGTAATCTACCCAGCACTACATAGTACCTTTCAAAAGGGTGCTGCCCCAGTGATAGCTTTGTGTACTTTTGAGTGATTCATACCTGAGGCTCATACATCCAGGGGTAGTCCACACGCCGATCGCTCTCTGTTTTCTTGAAGGTGTACGCAGAGTAAACTGGGATGCGGTTTTTGGGGTCGTACAGGGTCACGTATCTGGGTTGGTCAGCGTATCGCTGGCAGATCTTCCTGAGCCTTTCATCTCTGAAGCCGCGCGGTGGGGTGCCCATATACAGCGAGTCTTTGCATCTCTCAATATGGTTGAAGTCTTCAACCACGGTTGCAGTTCCCCAGTGTTCGGAGAACCACATTGTGATAGCGAGAACCAGAAGGATGACTGAGGGATGCATTTTAGTCAAAGGAGCTTCTTGACTTGTCTTACTCATGTGCTTCTTTGATAGAATGAGCAAGTGAGAGGAGGTTGAAGCTGGTTCCTTTGAATAGCTTTGATTAGATAAGCAAAAGAGAACTGGTGAGACTTTGCCTAAAAGAGAAGAGCGAAACAGCTTCACGCCTGCCCTCCAGGTGAAGTTGTACAGGTGTAGCTTTACATTGATCAAGGATACAACATTGCAACATTTAGACACGTTTTCACATTGCTGTTTTAGTTCAAGGAAAATAATATAAACTAACAAAAAAGAAGCATCCTCTCACTTTCAACTGCTTTTTTCCGCATAATACAAAAAGATTTAACAACTAAGATATAAACTAAACACATTTCACAGACATTTGGCAAACAGAAATAGAATAATGAGTCCCTGAACAAAAATATCAAAAGTAGCAGTCAGTATCTAGTATACAGTTAATCTCATCCTCATGGACTGAGCCAGATTTGCCAGTTCTTGCTGTGAGATGTTCCCCCACTCTTCCACAGGGGCGGACTGAAAGGGTTAGTTCACCCAACAATGAAAATACTGTCAATAGTTGATGTGACTCAAGTGGTTCAACCTTAATTGTATGAAGCGATGAGAATTACTTTTTGTGCACAAAAACAACCAAAAATAACGACTTTATTCAACAATTGAATCCGCTGTTCTTGAATCAACAATCAGCTGTCCTTGTTGTCCTGCAGCTCTGCCTTAGAATTATGGACAATGGATTGTATTGCTCTGTTCACATCTGCAGTCCTCATGACTCCTGCAGCTGGACTATGGCATGTTAACACAGGTGATCAGGGATCCTGGGCATCTTTCTTGTTTTTTTCCAAAGGAAGTAGAAAGGTCTCTTTACTGCCCAAAGTTATTTGACTTTATTTGTCTACCGCCAGTAAACTGTTAAAGCTTTTCACACTTGAAATGGTTAACTCTGGGTCATTCTAAACCCTGGGTAATCTGAATCCTGGGTCATTTTAACAATCAATCCTGGGTATTCACGTTGTACATTCCAAAAATGTAAATTCTGTCACAAAACAAACGTTGAGCATGAAAAACATTTTGAAACCCTTTCCAATAAAGATCTGTAAAGCTTATTCGGATTATATATATATCTCTCACAAAAGTAATAGTCATCCTCTTTTATTAACCAGTAGCCTTCTTTGGAAGGATTAATCATTAAAGGGATAGACATGATGGTTTAGGCAAATACTGTGCAGAAACCTTATCACATATTCCCAGAATAATGTATATGCAGGACCTTTTCTGTAGAGCTATTGTCTTTATCGGTGACTTGTATGGCTGTCTTATCAAATGTAAATCAGGTTATTCTACAGTCCTCATCGTGAAAGAACAAACAGTCCTCAATAGAGTGTGAAGAAGGTGAAGAAAGAAAAGGTAATGCAGAGATAAGCCTGTCTGTATGGAGTCTGTGTCCTGTGCGAACAAGGGATTGTCCTCTTATTTGTTTATCTGATATTTCACAAGTTATCTCATATTCATAGCTTTGTTTATCTTACATGCACACACAAAAGCAACTTTTTGTACATATTAAATTGATCAAGCAATAGGAGTTTATCAGCTTTATTTGTTGTTTGATTTTTTATTTGATTTTATCCAGAACACCTAAAGCCTTTTATGTTGTAGACCCATGTTTTTCATATTGGTTATTGACAGACTGCAGGCACTGAGAGAAGATTAAGTGGTCGATTTTTATTTTAGAAGAGTTACAGTATTCAGATAAATTGCCATAAACATGCTTACCAAGTGAGAAAAGATTAGTTGTTGCAGTTTCATAAAGAAGTTAATGGACCTAATAAAACTCCTGAGGCTCCAGATGATTATAGTCATTAAATCTCTCTCATTTTATCACTATTTTCTGTCCTCTCGTGGATAAATATTCTTAATTTGAAGATATAAAATATTTCTGAAACTAAAATCTTCAGTCTGCCAGTCAGGGCTAAAAGAATTGGATACAGATTATACTCTTCAAATGAAACAACAAAAAATCTAATGGTGTTTTATCCAATATGTGTTTTGTTACTTAACATACACATTTAAGTAAAATGCATCTAAGGCCATATTCCTCAGGGTCTGATGCTAGTTTTCTACAGTACACTCTTAAAAAAATGAAGGTTCTTCAGTGGGTCTTTGCAACACCAAACTACATTTTATGTTCTTCAGATCAATGTATTGATTTATGGGTTCTACGGAGCACTGTTCAAAAGTTTGGGGTCGTTAAGTTTTTTTTTTTTTTTTTTTTTTATTCAGCAAGTATGCATCACATTGATCAAAAGTGACAGTAAAGACAGTATTATTAAAGCACATCAGCATATTAGAATGATTTCTGAAGGACACTGAAGACTGTGAGTAATTATACTGAAAATTCAGCTTTGGATGGCAAAGGAATAAATTACAAATATATGTTATTTTATGTTGTATTCATATTTGAGCATATTACTATATTTACTGTATTTTTGCCTTGGTGAACACAATAGACTTCTTTCAAAAATCTTACTGACCCCAAACTTTTGAATGGTAGTGTACAGTTGAAGACATGAACACGTGTTTATGAATTTAGGGAATAAACAAGATGAAGACACCTAAGTCTGGCCTGTCATTATGACATTGTTAGGCTCACAATTCTCAAAGAAAATCTGAAACCTCTTGTCCACAAAGGTGTTCCTCTTCAAAAAATCTTCCAGTTGTTGCACAGACATCTCTACGACCTCCGTTCCTTCTTTCTCATTGAGGCCGTGGGAGGCGAAGGCCGGGAATTTGGATCGTTCTTCAAACGGGGCATTGTGATCGTAATCTACGCAGCAGTATGCCGACCACAGGTAGGTAGGAACGGCCACTCGGTCGATGTTGTCTCTACGGATCATCCTACCCGAAGTAGTGACCCCAGTGACTATGTATGCCGTACCGTGGCAGTAGTTGTTGAGTCGACGGCGGACGGAGTGCTCTTGTCGTTTCCAGTGGCCAATGTTGAACTCGCGGACCTGTGGAACCACATTGGTTAAGGCGTAAGTGGCCGCCTTGTCATCGGGGTGAGCCTGATGCTCATCGGGGTTCAAATGGCCTCGCTCGAAATCGACAGTGTTCGAGTAGTCTTCCAAGATGGCCTGGGTGTCTGAAAAATGGTCATGGACATTTGGAGGGAATGGCTGCATCTCACCAGAGGCCGATGTTGTGGAGAGCTGTGTGAGTAGAGAAACAAGTGAATAGCCTACATATGTAGGGAAAAAAGCATTTAAATAGTAGGTGCATCAAATATTTACCATTTGGAAAAATGTCTACAACCAGCCTAAGATTGTTTGATTGTAAAGGTGGCACTTTTCATCTGGTCAGGCAAACCAACTTACCCTACTGGTACAAACAGCTTAAACCAGTCTAAGATGGTTGCTGGTTTTAGCTGGTTGAAATTGGTCTCACATCTGGGCTAAGGTTGTATTCAACTGATTTAGCTGTTCGGCAGTCTGACCAGAAAAAAGGTGTCAAATTTGTACCTTTAGGTGAAACAGCTTGTCACTTAAAAGGACATATTTGTATATATTTTTACTCCTAAAAGGTGCATACTTTATTAGTACCTTAGAGTACAAACACCTTAAGGTACTACTATGAACCTTTTTGTGGTAAAAAAAGAAAAAAAAAGAAGGTACAAATATGTCCTTTTAAGGGTACTGCCCCAGTGACAAGTTGTAAAGGTTCGATTTGACACCCTTTTTCTCTTTGTGTAGTGTCTAAAGCTATATTAAAACCAGCCAACAGACCAGATAAGACTTTTTCTTCAGCAGGGCGTTGAAGAGAATTGGTCAAAATGTACATTGTGGCTTATTTATGCATCGAGAATACAAAGCTACAGATTGCAGACAGTGATTAAAACTTTACTTAAGGTTGACTTTACCAAACTGTTGATTACCTGAGGCTCATACATCCAAGGAACATCGACCGTCTTGGAGCCGTCGGAGCGTTTGAAAGTGTACGCAGAATACACCGGGATGTGATCCACCACATCGTACAGAGTGACATACCGAGGCTTACCGTTATACCGCTGACAGATCTTTTTAAGTGACCGGTCCTCCAGACCCCGTGGTGCGGTTCCCATATACATAAATTCACGGCATTCTTCTGAAAAATCTTTTTGCACTTCTGAGCGCACAGTCACGAGCAGAAAGTGGAGAAACACCTGCAAAACAGTCCGGCGATCCATTATATTAAAAACACCGCTCTCATTAGAAATCTCCTTTGGATAACTCCTTAGAAAGTGTCCCAGCGTGCTCATTTTCCATACTGCAATGATAGTCAAATAACTGCTCGCCGCTCACCCCACCTGACGCTCCATTCATGCAGTTGCACTTTCTTACCAGAAATTGCAGACTGCTCAGACTGCTGGCCTTACATTGCTGTGACGTAGCCTATATGGCTCTGCGGTTCTCCATTATTGCTTATTATTTAAATTACTCCGTAACATTTACCCTGTCTAACATTTTCTTAAGAAACATGATCTGATTTTGACACTAAATGTTCCTTTTGTCAGAATGACACTGAAACTCTTTTTCACTTTTTTGATCGTGCAGTTATATTTTCAGCTCTGGAAAGATGTTAGTTTGTTTATGTCAAGTGCTATCTTACAAGGTTTTTCAATGAATCGCAAATCTGTTTTTTTTAAAGCGGATTCTAACGTCTGCTTTATAATAAACCTAATTCTCTTTCTATGTATATTTTATATTCATAAATGTACATTTTCAAAACACTACTTGAGACACAACATTATTTACTTACAATTTCACTCTCGCTCAGCAAAAAAGTTCTCAGAACATGTACAATTTGTACTGACTACAATTATTATTATTATTATTATTACTGTATTCAATGTGTAATCCTTATTAATTTGTGCAATGCCCTCTATCTTTTTTTTCTTCCTTTTTTTAGTTACTGTATCTGATCGAGCTATAGTATTGGTTGTTCATGTTTTCTTAATTATTATGTTCTAATTTTGTTGTGCCATATAGTGTAAACTATATGTTCAAATAAAGCATTTAAAAAACTGTTATTATTGACTAATCGCCATATTCGTTATGCTGCAGAAATATGTTAAATATGAGCAGTATGCTAGTACCAAATTTTTTTTTAAAGCAACATGGCTTAAATTTAAACTCTATCGTCATATCGCTATCCCACATCTAACGCTAGCCCTATCCCACATTTTTTAATTTCCCTCTATAATCTTGTTCTTTAATGTTGTTTGTTTATTATAATCGTAGTTAAATAAAGTCATAATATACAAAAAAAGCCATGACGAAAAAAATAATAGTATTAATGATTAAAAAATAAAATAAAAATATTTAACATACATAACCCAGTGATTCCGCAGCCCGCTAGCAGTGGATGGCAGTAATGCGCCATTTTACTTTTCTATCCGCCATTAATCAAAGAGAAGAAGAAGAACCCCGCGGTTCATTGGGTGAATTTCTCATGTGGTTCATATCCAACAGCCATTTTTGTAAAACACAAACAACAAGACGACCGAGCGAGACAGAAAAACTCATTTCGACCGTTGCATATACGGGGAAAAATAGATATTCAGTTCAACATCGAAACAAACACAAGACAAGTGATCAAAACGGAAACATACCAGTTCAAACCATCGGTTACTGCGGAGCACGTGCAAACGGAGTGAGTTCTTTAAAGAAGATCCAACTCTGGAGAAAACAGTGGCTGGCTAGTTTAGCCTAGCTGGCCAGCAGGCTCGCAGAAAAGGTGCGTGCTAAAACATCTTCAGCTTCTCAATGGGTAGCGTGCTAGGTGCACTGGTTGGTGAAATCACATTTTAGTGGTAATAACACAGATATGTTATCAGAGCCAATCGCACTGTATCAGATGGTTCAGCGGCTCGTAGTGGAGTAACGACGGCCTGCAGCGAGCGCGAGCATATTTGAGACGTTATCGTTGCGTTTCCTGCTCTCGGTCTTTCTTAAAACGTCTCAGACTTATTTCGCTGATTATAAACAGATTACTTCTTAACCTTCATTAGAAAGCGTCCCAACCGTGTGTGTTGTGTAACAGCGCGGCGAGTGTTTTCTTCCGTGGAGCGGGACTGTTACTTGTGGAGTTATGATTGTAGTTTGAAAAGTTCTCACGGAAGGTTTGTGGATGTCGAGCTATAACCTGCGTTTTGTTATTTAGTCCCTTTTTGGCTTATAGAAAATGTTTTTTTAATTCAGTTAATCGCATCAGTAAAAGTTTGTTTTTACAGTTCTTAGCTATAATGACTCGCTTGATTTTGTGCACATGTCTTGTCTAAATAGTTTTATCACCAGAGTTGTTTAATTTCTGTTACTCTTCTTAAACGTGTGCATGATAAATGTGCATAATACAGCAAAAACTATCGTATTTGGTGCGTATAATATTTGTAGTGTCTCTACTACTAAAGTTTCAAATACTGTAAGTTATGGTAACAATATTTGTCGGTGGTCACATTTGTGAGCAGTGGGAAAACTCTAACACATTTTAGAATTGTACATTTTGTTAAAATAAATTAAACAAAGAAAAAGGAAAATGTAATTGCTGCCAAAATAGCCCGTTACTTTATTGTTTGCAACTAATTATGTCTTTTTGAGAAACTGAGCAGTTTCGGAATGTTGTTGTTTGTGTGCTCATTTAGCAGTGAAAAATCTGGGCTTAACATTAGGTTACTTTTCGAATTTTTAAATGAATGTTATATTGTACATATAACGAAGTGTATACTTGAGTTTCTGCAACTGGTCAATATTTTTCAATTCTTGCTGTTTACATCCAAAAATGATCCCATAATTTTCTCGCCCTCAAGCCATCATATGTGTATTTAACATTCTTCTTTCACACGAATACAATCAGAGTTATATTATAAAATGTCCTGGATAATCCAAGCAGTGGATGGCAGCCCAAAATTGAAGCCCAAAAAAGTGCATCCATACATTATACAAGTAATCCACATGGCTCCAGGAGGTTAATAAAGGCCTTCTGAAGTGAATTGAAGTTTTTATAAGAAAAATATTCATATTTAAAACTTCATAAAGTAAAATATCTAGCTTCTGGTGGTTTCCCTTCCGAATTCAATTTACGAAGAAAGTGTAGCACCTCTTGCAGTTCATAACGCTTATGTAGTACTAGTGATGCACCGAACTTGAACATTTTGGCCGATACCGATAATTCTTAATATTTGAAAGCCGATAACCGATATATTGGCTGATAACTCTAAATACAAATTTTAATAAACTTTGGAGCCTGATTACAAAAGCAAAAGGCTCACAATTAAAAGCCATGCCCCGAGCACTCAAACATGACTCAAACATATACAGTACAGTAGTTTTAACCAGTTAATTTACACTCCTATGGCCAACTTACTTTATTTAAAAAATGGTAACGCTTTACAATAAGGTTTAATTTTTGTTAGCATTAGTTAACCAACAATGAATGAACAATACTTCTACAGGATTTATTAATTTTAGTTCATGTTAATCTCAACATTTTCAGATCCAAAGTTGTGTTGACATTAGGTTATGCACTGTGAATGGACCGTTAATAAACACAAACATTTTTAATGCTAACATTTAACAAATGAGACCTTATTTGTAAAATGTTACCAAAAATTATATTGCCTAACAAAAAAAAATATAATGCAAACAAGTCATTGGACAGTAGGGATGGGCAATATGACCTAAAATCCATATTGCGATTTACATCGCAGCCTCTTGCGATATAAAAATTATAATAGAACCATTTCAGAACGGAATGGAAAAGCCAAACTGCTAAAAAAATATTTTTTTTTTTAAAGAAAGAAACGTATGTAGTTTTGAGAACCATTTATTGTGCAAAACTGTAATTATAACATTGTTGCAGATAAATAAAATTAATGTACACTAGCTGCAGATACTTTAACAAAAAAAAGCAGAAAGTTTTAAAAACGTCCTGTACGCGCGTATCCATATAATGGCAGTGAATAGCGACCAGGCTAAAACTTTACAAAAATGATACAAAAGTATCACGCAATGATACAGGGAGATGCGTGCCAGATCTGTACCAATTTCGGTACCACAATTTCTTTATTTTTTTATTTAAGTATTTAAAAAATGCAATTCAATAAGTTTATTATTTATGATGATGATCATTTATAAGTAAATAATACATAAACATTTAAAGGCTGTATGCTATTTAAAAGTAAACTTTGTTTATAAAAAAGATCAAGTGAAAAATAAGCAACCATCTAGGCATAATTTTTATTATTATTAGTTGAGACGAATTATTACATAGAGACAAAGTTAAATCTACTGTAGGCTACAACACTAGAAAAATTTCTCACGTTAAACCAACTTTTATTTTGATGGGTTACCATGAACACCTTTGAGTGTCTGTTCATTTTATGATATGACAGTTTTCTCAAATGAAATGGTAAATTCTCATTAAGTGATGGTTTATGCGTTTGTGTCCTCTCTAGCAGTGTTTCCCAGCGTTTTTTCAGTCATGGCACCCTTTTTGTGGCACCCCCTCGCATGCGTTACGCTAGGGGTATAACGGTACAGATTGCTCACGGTTCAGTTTGTATCACGGTTTTAGGTTCACGGTTTCGGTACAGTTCAGTATTTGCTATGTTCAGGGAAAAAAGGACTACTGTCAAATAAAAATAAATAAAATAATAAAAACAAATAATTAAAATACAAGCAGCAGCACAAATAAATACTTTTGAGCAAAGATACTAATAAAAAACTATGCTTTTCAGGTTTTTCAGGTAGCCTACGTCTAACATTAGTTTTCAGGTACAGAAAATGATCAAATGTAAAATAACATTGCATATTTGACTGTATAAATTAAAGATTAATCCTATTAAACTTACAAAAGCATTTCAATCAAGAGCAGTGAGTGATGCCCTTGTCTTTTGTTGTTTGACATTAAAACTGCCCCTTTAAGACCTAATGCATGGATGAGTCGTCTTTCTTGACTGTATAAAGTTCACTTAAGGCATATACAGACTTTGTCTGCTAGAATACTCATCAAGATGGACATGTTGACATACTTTTTGTGTGAGTTTGTCCGTTCAAGAGCAAGACTTGAAAGAGAACTCAATATTTGCGTGCTGTGAGACGTGTGCGCGCTTTCGGATGAGTGTACAGAGACAAATTTTCTCACAGCGCGTGTGACTTCTGGTGATGGGTGATGACGGTGAAAATGACTGGTCATATTCGAACATACGACAGCACTCGCATGCATTGAACAAAGTTTACAAAGAGAGAATTATTTGAAAGAAAAAATATGGTTCCGGTTGGGAAACACTGCAGAGACTACAAAGACAGTGAGCGTGTGTGTGCGCACGCGCCCTCTCATCTGTTCGCCGGACGGCTTAAATCCAAACCAAGTCCAAACAATGGATGTTGCACCGGTCTTTTTTTACCAGCTCCTCCATTTTGTTTTCAGCTATGTTTACTCAAGATGACCAATACGATGATGCATTGCTGCCAGTTGCAGCTTGTGACTCTAAATTTTGCGGGTAGATTCTGTCATCCACGTGCATTATCGCGATAAAATCTCTATTGTAGGCCAATTTTGTATCGTTTTTATCGCATATCGTTTATATCGCCCATTACTATTGGACAGGACAGCAATTACTTAGGCTGCATATAAATAATCAAAATGCATGTGCCATGCATGAAATAGCCTCCGCACGGACAATAAGGAAATGGTTTTAATCAAACCATAATATTGTTGATTAAAATATGTGAACAATAAAAGTAGGGTTGTGCAGATGGACGATATCATCGTCCATCGTGACGGCTGACCGACATCATGATGGAGCGCCACCATCGTGATGCCACTCCCCCGTTGCGAGTCTGTTGTGAATGCGACACACACAAATCCTCTTCTATAGTATTAGTAAAACTAAAAACTTAGCAGGGATTGCTCTGTAAATTAAATTGAAAATGTAACTAATGCATATATGCTATTTTAAATACTGTAGTCTATGCCAGATATACAGTGAGGAAAATAAGTATTTGAACACCCTGCTATTTTGCAAGTTCTCCCACTTAGAAATCATAGAGGGGTCTGAAATTGTCATCGTAGGTGCATGTCCACTGTGAGAGACATAATCTAAAAAAAAAAAATCCAGAAATCACAATGTATGCTTTTTTAACTATTTATTTGTATGATACAGCTGCAAATAAGTATTTGAACACCTGTGAAAATCAATGTTAATATTTGGTACAGTAGCCTTTGTTTGCAATTACAGAGGTCAAACGTTTCCTGTAGTTTTTCAGCAGGTTTGCACACACTGCAGGAGGGATTTTGGCCCACTCCTCCACACAGATCTTCTCTAGATCAGTCAGGTTTCTGGCCTGTCGCTGAGAAACACGGAGTTTGAGCTCCCTCCAAAGATTCTCTATTGGGTTTAGGTCTGGAGACTGGCTAGGCCACGCCAGAACCTTGATATGCTTCTTACAGAGCCACTCCTTGGTTATCCTGGCTGTGTGCTTCAGGTCATTGTCATGTTGGAAGACCCAGCCTCGACCCATCTTCAATGCTCTAACTGAGGGAAGGAGGTTGTTCCCCAAAATCTCGCAATACATGGCCCCGGTCATCCTCTCCTTAAGACAGTGCAGTCGCCCTGTCCCATGTGCAGAAAAACACCCCCAAAGCATGATGCTACCACCATGCTTTACAGTAGGGATGGTGTTCTTGGGATGGTACTCATCATTCTTCTTCTTCCAAACACGTTTAGTGGAATTATGACCAAAAATTTATATTTTGGTCTCAGCTGACCACATGACTTTCTCCCATGACTCCTGGATCATCCAAATGGTCATTGGCAAACTTAAGACGGGCCTTGACCTTTGCTGGGTTAAGCAGGGGAACCTTCCGTGCCATGCATGATTTCAAACCATGACGTCATTCCCCCGGTTTCACAGACAACGCTTAAGCTAGTCCTAGACTAAAATGCATGTTTGTGCTGTTTTAACTGAAAGAATCTTGCACTGACAAATCTTAAAATGTGTCAGTGGCATTGTTTTGTCTCAAGATGCACACCAGTAATGTTTTTTTCTTGGGCACGTTTATAAAAGTCACTTATATGTCCTAATTGAACTAAGGCCTAATCCTGGCTTAGTCTAAGCCCTGTCTGTGAAACCGGGCCTTAGTGTATTACCAACAGGAACGGTGGTCCCAGCTCTTTTCAGGTCATTGACCAGCTCCTCCCGTGTAGTTCTGGGCTGATTTCTCACCTTTCTTAGGATCATTGAGACCCCACGAGGTGAGATCTTGCATGGAGCCCCAGTCCGAGGGAGATTGACAGTCATGTTTAGCTTCTTCCATTTTCTAATGATTGCTCCAACAGTGGACCTTTTTTCACCAAGCTGCTTGGCAATTTCCCCGTAGCCCTTTCCAGCCTTGTGGAGGTGTACAATCTTGTCTCTAGTGTCTTTGGACAGCTCTTTAGTCTTGGCCATGTTAGTAGTTGGATTCTTACTCATTGTATGGGGTGGACAGGTGTCTTTATGCAGCTAACGACCTCAAACAGGTGCATCTAATTTAGGATAATAAATGGAGTGGAGGTGGACATTTTAAAGGCAGACTAACAGGTCTTTGAGGGTGAGAATTCTAGCTGATAGACAGGTGTTCAAATACTTATTTGCAGCTGTATCATACAAATAAATAGTTAAAAAATCATATACTGTGATTTCTGGATTTTTTTTCTTAGATTATGACTCTCACAGTGGACATGCACCTACGATGACAATTTCAGACCCCTCTATGATTTCCAAGTGGGAGAACTTGCAAAATAGCAGGGTGTTCAAATACTTATTTTCCTCACTGTATATATATATATATATATAGCCTACATTTCGAAATCATTTGAGGCTGAAACATCCATAAGCATGCGTGTTTATTTTGGCACTTCCTTCAGTGAAACAACACACTACAGCCTATAAAACATTTAAACGATTTTCATTAAATAATGGTAACCTCAAGAATATAAGAAAATTAAATATTAGTTAGAAAAATATTTGATTCATACTATTTCCCCGCAAAGATGCGTCATATAGCCTTACCGCTCTGCGCTTTAAGAGGAATGTGTGACACGACCTGGATACTTTTTCGAATATCTTCATCTTCATGTTTTCTCCTGATGTAGCAAAGCAACACTTGTTGTAAAAGGTCTGAAGAGTGGATTTTATCTTCCACAGGGTCAAGACATTTAGGCAATGCTTGATTATTCACTGCCAGAGAAAACGAAACTAAAATCACTGGTGTGTGTGTGTGTGTGTGAAATGCACTATTCAAATAAACCAAACTTGACGCGCCTTACCAAGTTTAATAACAAGAACAAACTGTGTTAAATAAAATTTGAAGTAAAAAGGTTTTCGTCCTACAGTGTTTTTTATACTTTACCACAGTAAAGGATGTGAATAGTTATTATAAACTTAATTATAAGCAAACGAAAGGAAGAAACGTTTATAATCCCCTGCGAACATGGGTGCGACGTGAGTGAAGATTTGGGAAAAGAAACCAGATGTCCATGTCCATTGGGATAAAATTGACTACTAGGCCTATTGTTAAAATTCACGGAAAATCAAGTGACCCGATCGCAAAACAGAATGAAAAAGTGAGCACTGACCATTATTTCCTTTCTAGGCTAAACAAAGCTTTGTGCTTCACTCCTGAGGTAATATTCTCGTGAAACAGCATTCACATACAAAACACTGGGTTAGTAAAATAACAAAGTTATTTTTTAAAAAGTTGAAAATAGTATTAATGTAAAGAGATATATTAAAATAAAGAGCTCAACTCTTAAGTGGAAGGAACCTATTTTTCCCCCTCACGTGCAACCTAGCGGATGAGTCATTATTTTGGTTAGTAAAAATAACGAAATGATAGTTTTAAGTAGAAAATAGTATTTATGTAAAGAGATATAGTATATTATCTACCTAATTACCGACCCCCCCCCCCCCCCCCAAACGACTGTCACAATGTTTTACTGTAAACATCGTCAACTGCCAATTTAGGGGACATCGCCCAACCCTAAATAAAAGTACTAGTTATTAATAATAACTCATTGGTGTTTTTGAGGGAAAAAAAGTTTAATATTAAATTAATAGTAAACATCTTTAAAGGGATAGTTCACCCAAAAATTTAAATTGTTATCATTTACTCACCCTCAAGTTGTTCCAAACCTGTACGAGTTTCTTTTTTCTGCTGAACACAAAAGAAGATATTTTGAAGAATGTTTGTAACCAAGCAGATAGAGCAACCATTGACTACCATAGTAGGGGAAAAAATACTATGGTAGTCAATGGTTGCTCTGTCTGCTTTGTTCCCAACATTCTTCTAAATATCTTCTTTTGCGTCAGCAGAACAAAGAAACTCATACAGCTTTGGAACAACTTGAGGGTGAGTAAATGATGACAGAATTTTCATTTTTGGGTGAATTATCCCTTTAATATAAATCTATCAAATACCGTTGCTGTTTGAACTGTGCGTGCTGAAGCTGAAGTGAATGAACAACCGTAAACTGAAGCGCTAGAATGTTAATTAACAACATCATATATGATTAAAATCTGATATTTATACAAAATAAATATAGTATTACAACTTATATTTGCACAATATCACGCACAGGTGAACTGTACTCAGAAGGCCTATAACTCCTGTGGTTGTGCTCTTGCCCTTTTTGAGAGCGCATGCTGAAACTAAAGAAGATACACCGGTACAATGAAGCGCTGCAGGTTATTAACTCAACGAAACGCATCCTTTATGAGATTAATCCGATGTTTATACTACATAAACTTAATATTACAACTTATATATGCTTAAAGTGATGCGAATGCACAAGCGAACTTGGCTGTGCTGGTCAGAATGTGCTGTGGACACACACTTCCTACAACAGCGCGCTGAAATACAACTAAACCCAGAGAATTCACAATGTTTTATTATAAAAATGGTCTCATTAGGGTTATGTATATGACAGTCCCAGTAGTTATTAATGCTGTGAATTTCGGTTTGAAATGCGCGCGCTGAAGCTAAAGACCGGTAGAATGAAGTGGTTTGCCTCATCGTTAATTAATTCAACCAAACGCATCCTATATGAGATTAGATTAGATTATGTTCCGATACCCTTTTCCCTTCCCGATATCGATTCCGATACCTGGGATCAGGGTATCAGCCGATACCGAGTACTGATCCGATACCTGGGTGTGTATCTGTATATACAGCTGTATATACTACTAGCCCTGTATGAATTGCTAGAATTATTTTATGGTGTGCTTCAGACTTATCCCTTAATAAAACATGAACAAATACATGGTGAACTACTGTATTTAATCATGGGGTAATCATTTTTGGGTGAACCGTCCCTTTAAATAATCCTGTGATAAGGTTTTTTTTTTTTTTTTACTAAAACCATTAAAATAATTTAGTTGAAATAATAAAGCTGAAAATATCCAAATATATTAGATGGAAAAACTGAAATGAAAATTAAAAACGTTGAACTGAAAATAAGCTTAAGTTGAAGTACTTACTAAGACTTAAAGATGAATAGAAGTAAAAAAAAAACCCAACCTCTGTATTTTGTATCACTAGTGCAGTGTCCGTTCTCTTCCCGCGTGAGGTGCGCCGCTTCTCGAGATTCCTGCCTTTATTAGAGAGAAGACTATATTCAGCCCCTTCCCTCTGAAGCGTTGAATATTCGATGTTGATTACTACCGAAGCTTCGAAGCTCAAAAAATGGTATTCGGACCAGCCCTACTGTCTATTAACATGAGGCCATAACTTGATGAATAACAATTGCGACAATGTTATTGAAAATGGTTTTATATGATGTACAACAGTTCACTGCGAGACACTGTAACTTTTTATTGCTTGAACTTTCATGTAAACGACATAATACAACTATCCTGGTTCTGTCGATTTAAGCAAGCATGTTATATTTGCCCTATAAGCAGTCTGTTTGACTGTAATTTTCTTTCTCTGCAGGTGTGGAGTTGGGAGCTGAAGGCTTGCCTATATATAAAGAACTCAACATTTCTGAATATAAATGAGATCAAGAATTGAGAGGAGAGTTACCCAGCAATAGTTAGTTACGGCATTACAAATTGCCCTGAACGTTTTTGTCCAACAGCAGTCGCTGTTATTTATGCTGCCACAAATTCTTAATCATAGTGTGTTTTTTCTCTCTGAAGTGTTTTCAGTTTGCTGAATCTTTTTTTAAAAGATCTGAAGTTACTGGCACATTAGGGTGGTGTGCCATCTTTTGGAGCTCCTATATCTGGCTAGATATTCATCAGCCTTTATCTCCCTAAAACTGGCAGCTATTATAATATTCATACAGAGTTTAGAATTACGAAGTCCACCTCAGCAGCACACAGAACCACTGTACAGGTTCTGACAGGTTCCACCTCATTCCTGTCCCCCCCCCCCCTGTTCATCCTGGTCCTTTACAGTCCTGTTCTTTGGACAAGGTAAGCACTCCCCCCCCACCCATAACAGGCTTGTTGTATTGTTTAATATTAATAACATCTCATATTTCAATGCGTGTATGCTGATTGATTAATGATACTCAGAAACCTCAGTTCTGTTTTGATTTCTCATTTAATAACAGAAACCTTGAGCCCTCTGGACACACAGAATATGACTGCTGAGACACTTAACTTCGGTCCAGAATGGTAATAAATGCATATCAGATGGTATTTTAAATTAACGTGCTTTTTCTTGCAGTCTCCATTTATGGAGATAAACTCTTATCTAAAGAAATGGTTTCAGTTTCTAGCCCTCTAACCAGTAACTCGCCTAAACCAATGTTTACTTGCGTTTGGCACTTGCAGAGTGTTTTTGCACTTCACACGTAATCACAGTTTGAGGATTGAGATATTAAGGATTTTGACTTTTTGACAGTATGTTGGAGGAACAAACTTTTTCTTCCATTGATCTGAACTAATGCAGTACAGCTAGAAATATGACTGAGGTACATAGTTACAATTGTCTTGCCCTGCTAAAGGAGTAATTCACTTTAAAATGAAAATTACCCCATGATTTACTCACCCTCAAGCCATCCTATGTCTATATGACTTTCTTCTTACTGATGAACACACTCAGAGTTATATAATTATAAATATCCTGACGCCATGCGGCTCCTGGGGGTTAATAAAGGCCTTCTGAAGCGAATCGATGGGGTTTGTGTAAAAAAAAATCCATATTTAAAACTTTATAAAGTAAAATATCTAGCTTGCAGAGTGTCTAGCTTCCACCAGACCACCTTCCGTATTCAACTTGCGCAGAAAGTGCGTAACGCCTCTCGTAGTTCAAATCGCTTATGCTACGTTCGACATCATACGTTGCAGCAGTTACGCCTTTTCGTAAGTTGAATACAGAAGATGCTCTGGTGAAGCAAGATATTTTACTTTATAAAGTTTTAAATATGGATATTTTTCTTACAAAACCCCATCGCTTTGCTTCAGAAGGCCTTTATTAACCCATCCGGTGCTGTGTGGAGCACGTTTATGATGGATCGATGCACTTTTTTGACTTATCACTGCCATTTTAAAGTTTGGAAGCGTAAGGATATTTATTAATATAACTCTGTGTTCATCAGAAATAAGAAAGTCAAATACACCTAGGATGGCTTGAGGGTGAGTAAATCATAGGGTAATTTTCATTTTAAAGTGAACTACTTTAAACACACTAAAAAATGTGTTGGATAATCTGATTTTCCCTCTTATTGGCATAGTGTGCTGAATTTATGAACTGCCACATTCTTGTGTGGGTGAATTATTGGCTTACTTCCCCTTTAAGTGGCAGCAGGAGGAAACAGATGTTTCCCTTTTCTGAATAGTTTTTGGTCTTTATTTATTTTGAATTTAGATAAAATAAAAAAAATCAATCTCTCCTCGTTTTCTGCTTGTACACAATATTGAATCCAAAATAATTATTTGTGTTTAAATGCGTGATGAAAATAGTCACGACATTTTCTGCTTTCTTCAGGCTTCGTGCACTATCCAGAGGGGGGAGTGTGACGTCCCCTCCCCCTTCCCCTGCAATGCCAAAGTCCAAGTTGGCCGACTACCGCTATGGCCGCGAGGAGATGTTAGCACTTTATGTCAAAGATAACAAGGTGAGGGACTCGCGCACAGGTCGCCAGTATAACTCAAGATTCTATTGATTGTAGTAGTCAATAAGTGTTTTGCCATTACATACTTAACTTGAGATTTCGTTTGCGTGTTAAGATCCCAGAAGACATGCAGGATAAGGAGTTAGCTGCTATCCTGCAGGATGAGCCTCAGCAGCCGTTGGCCTTGGTGCCTCTGACTGAGGAGGAGCAGGTGAGTCTTCACTTCTTTCTTCACTGATGCGTCTTATAATGGTCACAATTATCTAATTTCATCCATTTATTTTTTTGGATGACATGAGTAATATTGTTCATTGTAAATATTTAATATATTTGTCATATTTTTCATTTAATTTCTCTCACCTTTCAGAGAAACTTCTCCATGTCTGTGAACAGCGTGGCTGTGCTAAGGCTTATGGGTAAAGGAGGTGGAGCTGTACCAACAGGTGTAGCTAGAGGGCGTGGAAGCACTCGAGGAGGTCGAGGTGGGTTGTGACCATTGGTGTGAGTTTGTTTAGCTGATGGGGCGAGTGCTTAGAAAAACCTCAAATTCTGTGTTGCAAGTGCAGCAATTCCATGATTTCTTTATTAAATAATTCTGTACGGACATGAATGTAAATGAATTAGATTTTTTTTTTGTGTCTGTTTGTCTGTGTGTGTAACTACAGTGAAGATCGTCTTTCCAGCTACATAAGTTTCTTCATCTTTTTGTTGTTGAAAATAATTACAAAGAAATGTCAAGGTCACATTCCACCTCTTCCCAAGAAATGTATTACATAATATTTAAAAACGGCATTAAATACTATATAATACATTTCCTATGTATATATAATTGTAATGTATATAAATGTAATTTATATTATATTGCAAATGGAATAATATTTAAAAATACTTTTTAATAATCTTTTGTTTTCCTGTAGGGAGAGGCAGAGGAGAGGGCGGATTCTACCAAAGAAGTGTGGACGAAGAGGTCGGGTTTGGACGAGGACGAGAGATGCACCGCAGCCAGAGCTGGGATGACAGGTGGGTTTTACAGTAATTTGTAAGTGTAATATACAATGCACATCTATCTGAATATCAAAATGTTTATTAGGGGAGTAACGGTACACAAAACTGACGGTTCGGGACGTACTTCGGTTTTAAAGTCGCGGTTCGGGGTTACTGCAGGGGGGAGAAAACTAGACATAAAATAGCTTATCATTTTTAAAAAAATGATTTACTGAATAAATTGTCTGTCTTTTAAATTAATAAAAATTATAATTAAAAGTTTCTTAAAGGATTAGTTCACTTTTAAATAAACTTTTGCTGATTATTTACTCACCCCCATGTCATCCAAGATGTCCATGTCTTTCTTTCTGCAGTCGAAAAGAAATTAAGGTTTTGGATGAAAACATTCCAGGGGTTTCCTCCATATAATGCACTTCAATGGGCTCCAAACGGTTCAAGGTCCAAATGACAGTTTCAGTACAGCTTCAAAGAGCTTTAAACGATACCAAACGATGAATAAGGGTCTTATCTAGCGAAACGATCAGTTTCTGCGAGAAACCGAGCAGTATTTAAGCTATTATTTTACCTCTTAACAGACGAGCGTGATCATCTCTGAGCTCAGCCATTACTTCCGCTAAGTGAGGTCAAATACGATCGTGGTCATAGTGTATACATAGATGCCTCATTAGCGCCAGCACGGATCAGTAGAATGAGGCATCTACGATCGATATATCTATGATCACGATTATATCTACTTTTTCTTCAATCCGTTGTTGAAATATAATAATTTACACAGTGGCTGTCATCTTCATGACAGATTTATTTAAACATGCATTAAATAATCAAGACATCACCTAACAGGTTAAGTAAAATATAATGAATATAAAGGCTAATATAGTGCTTAGGTTTAGCGAAAGAGTTTGTTTCTCTGGGGAACTAACAAGCTGTGGACACTGACTTGCCTGAGGTAAATGCTATGTACATATTGTTTATGAGGTGTTTTATTGATATCTTTTTGCTGTCAGAACACCAATTGAACGATTACACGAAATATGATGCGTTTCAGTAAGTTGTACTGCATCTATCAACATACCTTCATATGTTTATTCTGTAAAGAGATGATCGCGTTTACTAGGGGTGGCACGGTTCACAAAACCCACGGTTCGGTTCGTATCACGGTTTTAGGGTCACGGTTTTCGGTTCTGTACGGTTCTTGTTTTTTTTTTATATTTACTTCAGCATATGATATATAGCTTAATCATCCACAATTAGGATACAGTATTATTTTTTTTATATCAAGTTGTTTCCTAACTGGCTGTCTACCGAGTCCGACACATTGGCGTAACATTTTTCATGTTAATCATATCAATTTTGATCAGAACAATGCACTGTGGCTTTAATTCAGCTGACCTGATTAACACATTTCACCATGAAGTGTTCCGTGTGTTTCACAATCACCATATGACATCCAGCGCTGTGAAAAAATAACATAAAATACACAAAAACACAACACTGCCAGAAGTTTTTGCCCAAACTTCAAAGGCATGTTTAAATTATTATAACTAGAAGCATATCTTAACTTTTAAATGTTACATTTATCATGTAAATTACTTATATACAACATATGAATGTGTGTATGAGACCCTCTGTCTCATACACACATTCATATGTTGTATATAAGAACACGGTCGCATTTGCAGCAGATGTTGCCCATCATAAATCAAAGCACGAGACAGACGGGTCGGAGGAGAAGACCGGAAAACGTGACAGAATGTCTACTGTGAACTATATTTGCCTGTATTTGCAATACACGAGCCGCGGTTCAGATGCGCGACTCACGAGACAAACACTGCCAGTGTATGTCTGCTCAACGGGCACGCGCGGCGCGGCACCCGCTCTCCGCACTGCATCTGCCCTGCCAGCTATACGATGCTAGCGCATCCTCCAACTCTGGGCAGCCTTCCTTATCTCTCCCACTTTCATTTCTACATGTGACGTGACCTGCAGCACTCCACTTTTACTTTACTGTATGTCCACACACCCCTCTTATTTCGCGCGCTGTCTGAGGTAACATACGGGCACGAGGATGCATGCGCGAACCGTGCGACGCACACACACCGAACCGTGCGACGCACACACACCGAACCGAGACAAGCGAACCGAACGGTTCGGTTTTTTCCCATGTACCGTGCCACCCCTAGCGTTTACCCGCTCGAACTAAGGAGTGTCAAAGTGGCATTTTCGATACCCCATGAGAGTACCACGGTACGGTATGGTTGGTATGTGGTTTTTCAGTTCAAGTTTGAATATCGTTGCACCCCTAATGTTTTATAACATGCATTATAAACCTTAGACGTTGATGTAGTTGAATAACTCTAAGTGCAAGATGTTCATGTTCTCTTGGACTAATCATTAATATAATATTTGATGTTTTAGAGGCGAGCGGCGCTTTGAGAAGCCCGTGAGGCGTGAAGGTGGGCGTGGTGGATTTGAGGACGGCGGAGCAGGAGGAAGGAAGGACTATGCACGCTCAGACAGCGATAACTGGCGTACGCTCAGAGAGGAGCAGGAGGAAGAAGATGGAGCAGAACCTGGAGGAAGCTGGAGGATTGCTGGAGGTCGTCGTGAAGGTATGTTCACTTGTTGATTTTTAAATAATAAAAATCTTATTTATTAATTTTTTTTTTTTTACTTGTCTTCTCTCTCATCTAGACGGGGGTCCTCGTTCAGCAGGTTGGCGGGATCATGCTAGTGGGGACGGCAGGCGTAGGAAGTTTGACTTTGACTTCCGAGAGGGAGAAGGAGGACGGAGAAGGGCTGGAAGTGAGGGAGGAGAGGAAGATCGAGATGGCCTGCCTGAGTGGTGCACTGATGAAGAAGAGGGGGAGATGGGAACCTTTGATTCTTCTGGAGCCTTCATGTGCATCAAGGTTTGCTTCTGTTTCAGGGTGACACTTGAAAGTGTTCAGTTCAATTTAAGATTTATTCCAAGATGTATTCTAGCACATCTGTTAAGTAAGTAAAAAATATATATTAAACGAGGTTTGTGTGACCCTTCAGAAAAGCTCCAGAGATGCAATCCCCGAAGACCAGGAACTGGAATTTGAAGCTCTGGAGGAGGAAGAAGAGAGTAGTCAGGAGAAGACAGATAGCCCTACTGATAAACGTAAGAGAACGCATATTTTAGAAGCTCATTTGATTTGATCCTGTATCTGGCACGTTTAACAGGAAGTGGCTGTTGCCCTCTGTTCTGCGTCATCTGCCCTGCCCTGACCAAGATTAGCATTATGAATAGATATGCTGAAATGTTTTCTCGCTTTTGTTTCTAAATTTCTCTTATTTTAGCAGAAGAGTGTGAGCCAACAGCTGTGTGTGACGGAGACAGGAAGTCGTTATCTCCTCATGCTGTGTGTGCTCCTCCTTCTCTGCATCCTTCAGAGCAAGAGACTCCCAAACCCATAGCCCCTCCTCCCTCCAAACCTGCACCCCAGCCAGCTGAAGGTACTCTTTCCTTTCTCTTGCATTCACTCTTTTTCACTTTTTGAGCCTTTTCCCTTTTTGTTCAAAGAACTTGCAACGCAACACACTAAGACTGCTGTTGTTCTTATAGATGCAGCTCCAGCACTTGGCACCACACCTCAGACGCAGAGCTCCGCTCCTCCCACAACCGCTGGTACTGACCTTCCAACAGTAGGGGGAGACACAGAGGAGGAAGATGGCATGAAGCACCTTCAGCAGGTCAGTGTGTGTTTGCTTATTTTGTTGCTCTCCATTCTTACGATAGAAGCTCAAAGTAAAAAAAGATCTGTCTTTTAAAGGAGGCTGAGAAAATGGTGGCTTCTCTGCAAGACACATCCCTTGAAGAGGAATGTTTCACTCAAGCTCTTCAGGAGAGCAACATCAATGTGGCACACACTCACACACACCCGATTACCCACACACACTCTCACTCCACCTCACACACTCTCTCGCACTCCGCTAGTGCTCTGCCTCTGTCCCACGAATCCGCAATGAAGTGGTTCTACAAAGACCCTCAAGGGGAAATTCAAGGTAATGCTCACTACCACATCATTGATCGAAAGTGGAGGTTTTGTGTGTTTTCATGACAGCGTAAAATGTTGAGCTGTCATGGTTGTCTCTTTCAGGTCCATTCACTACAGTGGAGATGTGTGAGTGGTTTCAAGCGGGGTATTTCGCCATGAACCTGCTGGTCAAACGTGGCTGTGATGAGGGATTTCAGCCCTTGGGTGAAGTTATCAAGATGTGGGGACGTGTGCCTTTCTCTCCTGGCCCCTCCCCTCCCCCGCTTCTGGTAAGGAACAGTAAATTATTCACACTAGGGTTTCGTGAAACTTTGTGCCATGTATTATCAATAAGTCATTCAGGGCTTTGTTACAAATATTTGACCATTTTTAACCCTGTAAAGCTGACATATGAAATCGTAGTTTGAATGTTTTTCTTAAATGGAACGCATGTTGAACCTTTATTGAACCAACAAAATCTGAAAAATACTTTTTTTTTTAGCATCCTATTTGATACACAGGATTGTATTGCTCATTTAAAGGTATAGGAGAATGAGTTTTAGTCAGACTGAGCAAAAATCTGCTAATTGGTTCAGTTGCGGATATATTTATATGGCCAAAAAGTAAGATGAAAATCTGATAGCTTGTAATGTTAATCAATGAGATCTTTATAACAGACTACATATAAATATTGTGGGAGGCAAAACAAATAATGCAATGCAATGATTATGAAGAGATGTTCCTCAAAAGTCTGTTGTATCATATTTGATACTCACATTTTAACAAGAAAAAAAGATGAATGAATGATCAAGTAGACCTAAGTTGCTTCACTCCAGTAAATGTCTTGAAATATTACTAACCATATTGATAAAGATTTCACAGCAAAAATACGTGCATTCCATGACCTATGGGTGGACATTTTTGGAATAATGCTAAAAGTCCTTTTTCACTGGCTAAAAACATATCATTTGATGATTTATTGCCCTAGAAATTTGTGTATTAATTATGATACAATAAGCTTTACAGGGTTAAGGACTCTTCTTAAACCCTTATCCATGGTGAAATCAAGCACAACCCTAGGTTGCTTATTGCTTTTATAAAATATTCAAGTAGTTGTTGGAGCTATAACCTTGTGGGCAGTGCTTTGACATATTGTGGTAGTGTTATGGGCAACCCAATTTGATTCCCTTCTCAAGGTTCCTTCCCGATCCAATATCCTCCTGCCCTTCACCATCATAATCTTACTGTTGTCCACTATCCAAAAAAACGATAGTTTAAAATATTAAAGTTGGATAGAAGTACAACCTTTTAGTCTGTTTTTCTGTTGCTTTAGGGGAACATGGACCAGGAGCTGTTGAAGAAACAATTGGAACAAGCTGCCACTGCAGCCCTGTACCAACAACTTCAGATGAGATTTCAGCACACAAACAGGTATCAACCCCTTGCGATTTAATGCATCAGCTGACCAGGTATATTCACGTGTTTTGGGTTTGTGATTGTGAGCGATGTGTTTGTCTCAGGTGTGGGGAGACTGGGATGCCTGCGATGAACAGGTCCATGTCAGTGCCAGACACCGGGCCCTTGTGGGACATGCCTACCTCAGTCTCTCAGCAGTCAGGTACTACAAGCTGCATTGATGCTTTGTAATAGCCACTTTATTTTGTGAAGTCCTATTGGTCATACCATTGGCTTTTCTGTCTTTTTAGGTGGTGAGACCAGTCTGTGGGACTTAACCATGAGTAACTCCACTCAGGGTCCAACTCTTGAACATTTGCAGAAAGTAGGCAACTTGTATAATCTTCAACTTTTTTTCAAAATTGCCATAAAACATATGCTGTAGTAAAGCAGTCAGTTCTGCTAAAGTTTACTGGTCTTGTTTTGATCAAGGGTTCAAGGATGACTAAAGCCCAAATTATTACATCAGTTTTGACTTGAAGGCTTAGCGAATGCGTACAACCGAGCACATAACCTAGAAACGTGTCAATTTCGCAAAAAACTCCCATATATCGCACAAAAGGTTTTTACGCTCGCATGAGGTGGTTTTTCAGGCAATTCGAAAAAGGACATTTTCGCAAAACTGCAATGGAAACAGTTTTTTCGCATTTACAGGTCAGCTGGTACAGTCATGCATTGCTCTCACACAGGGCCTACATATTATTTTTTTTCCACTCAAGTATGTCTAATAATGAGATCTTATGTCGTTAAAACAACATATATTTTCTCCTAATAAGGAAAGTGGCGTAACTTTATAATGACGGACCCCGGTGCAACCACAAATATCATAACTATCTATAGGCCGACTATAATTAAAACATATATTCAACAAATGTATTAAAACAGAACGACGCTATAGTTTCAGCCTTGCTCAAAGACCAGCACGTCAATCCATTCCCGACGATCTTGGTTTGCTTCTTATTTATTAAATATACAGCCAAATAGTTGATTAAACATTGATCAAAATTAAAATACAATTTATACAAAACGAAATTCATTTTAAATGAATACTTTCTAGAAAATTCAATGAAATGCTCAATCCATGTCCCATGGCATATGCGCATCTGATTATGTGCTTTACTCATGCTGCTCACTTTCATAATCAACATATGAAATTAAAAGATTATAATATTTAGACATAGCCTAACTATATGAAACTAAATAGGCTACGTTTTCTTTAACCCTCTGTCCGACGAAGTCGTCGTCGCCTTCTGATGGATTTTTTCCTTATTCCAGCGCAAACAACTCACAATACTCTGTCATGTTTAGCCATACAGATAGGCTAAGTGCAAGACGTAATTATAAACAGTAAACTGTCTACTTTTATTTGTGTACACTCAATAACAGCAAAGGCCGTGGACTCAGGGAACATATTATTTTGCACTCCACTCCAAACGCGGTCTTAATCAGATTAAAGTTGTTTTATATTTATTTTAAATATTATGACACAAATAAACCCATAGCAACTTTAATGTAATACAGTTTGATTTAAGATGCAAAATTTACTTTTGGCCCACGGCTCAATCAAGTTTGATTTTTGGCCCTTCATAGGAAAAAGTTTGGGCACCGTAAAGTAACTAGAGTTGCGAATGTCTCTGAACTAACTTACACACATCTCCAGTAGTTTGTTGCTGTTCTTGTTTCATATCCTCCTTTTTATTCTGACCATTTCCAACTGGACAAAGTGTGTTTACAAAAATCTGGCTGCATGTGTACTATTCTGATGATGAAATTTGTGTAACATGCACTGTACACCACAGGTACTGATTTCTCCTAATCGGTTACTTGTCTAAACAATACCCAAATTAATAGAGGACTTGTGGTTTATGTTAATGCCTTTAGAAAAGACAAAAACAATAATTTCAAAAAGTGTTTGTTAATTGACAGGCCAATTTTTGCAACAATTTCGTCTTAAATGTATTGTAAAAACATTATAATAACGGGTTTCATTTTGTATTTTACATAGGCAAAATAACCCGTAAATTGACACGCAACATTATAACTTTAACAGCTGCACCTTTGACATCGGACAACGTGCATACATATATTAATAAAAGTAATTTGAACTAAGGGTATTATACAACATTAGCATCTTCATATACCATTTCACATGTCTTCAACAGTAAAATCAGTAACTGATCGGTACTCACAACACTTAGATCTATATTTGAACAAGACAAAAATAATGTAGTCTATTCACTGTCATTGTCCTCCTGCCACGTACTCTTTTTGGTTGCAGTCATGGCTCACTGGTTTGCGTTAAGAAAAACAAACATGTCGATATAAAGTTGTGGTTATTGCACACTTGATTACTTGATGGCTTCTGACAATGTCGACTAGTGGTTGAAGTAGTCGACTACCTTGCTAGTTTATGCAAGATCTACTGTATACATACCCTAGCGTTGGCGTAAAAACCAAAGGACTGTGACTTTACGCATTACTTGCTCATCTAGCTGATCACATTTCATGTTGAATGTGCAAACTTGACTCCTATTGCTCTTTTGTTAATTGAGAGTGTGCCACCCATGTGTTAGATCCAGCAGGAGAGGCGTGAAGCTGAACTCAGGGTGAAGCGTGAAGAAGAGGAGAGGAAACGGAGGGAGGAAAAGCGCCGGCAGCAGGAGGAACAGAAGAGGAGAGATGAGGAGGAGCTTTACAGACGAAAACAGGTGAGCGTCCTCTCACAAGCTGGGTCACGACTGTTGCACTATGAAATGTTTAAGATGTCTCTCACGTTTGTATGTTTGTGTTTTGCAGCAGTGCCGTCAGCAGCAGGAGTTGATCATGAAGTTTCTGCAGCAGAACCAGCAGCAGAGCGTGTCTGGGAGCGCAGGGTGGAGCGGAAGCCAGACAGGATCTCTCTCTCTGGGCAAAGGTTCAGGAAAGAGCATGGGACTCCTGGAGATGGAGGCAGAGAGACTTCTCAAACAGCAGCAGCAGAGAGCACAGCAGCAGCAAAGGGTAAAAACATCTCGACATGAGCAGTGGAAATCTGTTTAAAACTGCATCTAAATGGCTGGCAGTTTTTTGTAAAGGTGCTCCTGAAGGATGAACTTCATGCATTCTGAGCATTTTCATTTGGGAATGTCTTCCTTGTATTAGTTCTTCTGCTTTAACTCTTCATGCTTGTTTCGATCAGCATGGAGGTTTGACAATGGGCCAGTGGAATGATGGGCCAGCTGGGATGTGGTCAGGATCTAGTATGGAAGGAAAGGTCGGAGGCGGAAACCCTGCTATGGGTATGTGGGACGAGGCCATGAAGAACCAGTCCAGCCATCGCAACATTGGCCTGAAGAACAGCCGCAGCAGTCCCTCTCTCAGGTACACAAATTTGCACTCACACAACTTACCACTCCATTTAAAACTATGTTTTTACACGCAGTGTTAACCCCAAATGTGTCTGTTATCAGTGAGCAGTACATGCTGAATCGACGTAAGCGTACTGATGACGAGGAGAGGCTTCTGAAGCTTCTTCAGGGAATGAAACCTCAGGATGGTTTCACCACTTGGTGTGAACAGATGCTCCATGCTCTCAACACTTCTGCAAATAACTCCTCTTCACTAGATGGTAACAGTCACATTTGTAGTTTGCTTCTCTTTCTGCTCTCTATTCCAAGAGGAACTGAAATTAGCGTTCTTATGCTTATTTCTTTCTGTAGTGCCCACCATTGTGGCATATCTGAAGGAGGTGGAGTCTCCGTATGAAGTACATGATTTTATCCGCATTTATCTGGGCGATACCATTGAAGCCAAAGAGTTTGCCAAGCAGTTCCTGGAGCGCCGTGCCAAACAGAAAGCAAACCACCAGAGACAACAGCAGCAGGTTTCTGAATGTCAATTATTCTTTTGTGTCTCTCGTTGAAAACATTTTTTTTTTTATGCATGCGATGGTCTTAAAGAGTTAGTTCACTTTAAAATGAAAATTAGCCCATGATTCACTCACCCTCAAGTCAGTCATCCTAGGTGTATATGACATTCTTCTTTCAGACGAATACAATCTGAGTTATTTTAAAAAAAATGTCCTGGCTCTTCCAAGCTTTATAATGGCAGTGAATGGCTGATTCTGTTTTGAAGTCCATACAAGGGCATCTATCCATCATAAAATATTTCCACATTAATAAAGGCCTTCTGAAGCGTTGCATTTGTGTGAGAAAAATATCCATATGTAAAACTTTATATACTAAAATAACTAGCTTCCGACAGATGGCCGTACGTGTTGAATTACACTGAAAGAGAAAGCCCTGACCAGATGCATGACTTAATGACGACCACGGAAGTGCAGAGGATGGAGCAAAACAAAACAACGGTTATGAATTAGAAGTCTAAAATGAGAATTTTTAAAGAGAAATGCTGGAGGATTTCAATATAAGAGAAGAGAGGCTTGAGTTTGTTGAATTTGTTTGAACCGCAAGAGGCGTCAAAGCTTGCGATTTACTCCTACATCCTTCATCATATATCGTGTCAGGCATGCATTTTGTCAGTGCAGGATGGCTCTGTGATCAGTAGTAAATGCTGCTCCATCTGAAATCACTTTGAGTCGCTTATAACATGCATTTGAAAAAGCAACAAGCGTCAAACATGCTTTCCAAACATAAGCATTTAGTCATGTTTAATCAATCAAAGCGTTTCAATTTTCTGTTTATTCAGCTCACCAATAGTATGATGTAGAGCTGCAACTAACGATAATTTTTCCTGACGCCTACTCTAAAGTTTTTTTTTTTTTTTCGATTAGTTGACTAATCTAACGATTATTTTCCAAATTAATCTGACTCTTTTTTTTTTTACTGATTATTGTATTTCATAGGGGGTAGTGAATTTGTATATTATTTTAACATGAAATCAATGAATGATGACCATATTAATTGTATTTCAGGAAGGGTAGTGTAATTAGTATGCCATTTTATAATGAAATGTATGAACACAAGAAGCGTTTTAAACATTATTTATAACTAATGATACTATTCATCATAAAATGTATACAGAGTAGGCCTAATTAGGAAATGTTGTTTACTATAATAGTTGAGTATGACTTACTTATTGATTTGTGTCAATAGTAAACGAAAATGCACTTGTATTTATCTGCAAAAGGTTCACATACACAAGCTTTCAGCATAGTGTTAATGTATAACTAGTCTAGGGATGGGCATTTCAAGCAAAAATAATATTCGAAGATCGCTGGGAATTATTCAATTTGTATTCGAAAATCGCAACTCCTCCCCCGCATGCACGCATGTAAAGGCTATACACATATAAACAGAGAGAAAGGGAGAGAGACCATTCACGCTCTCAATCTGTATGATAACAAACTGTTTAATTCATTAGGGAATAGGCTATATCAACTCAAGCCATATAATTATTGTAACATGCTGAAACATATAACTGACATCGCCCCAAGTTACCGCAACTGTTAAATGCCACAAGTCTACAGTGTGCGTGTGAGACGATGTGTTCTTCTTCTGTTGTCTCAGGGTGTTTTTACTCTGGCAGTTTAGTTCGAAATGGAAACGGTTTGCATGAAAAATTGCTAATGTGAAAGCTTACATACAGAGCTTGGTGTGCACTGAGGTACCGAGCCCGAGAACACACAAAAGGAGTTTGGTTGCACTGGACGTGCGACAATTCACATGAATGTGCAAACAACACTCTGGTGCGCACTTGTTCTGGAAGAAAAGTAACCAGCGCATACGTTTTAGCCGATTACGTCATTAGTTCAATATCATACATGTAAGTGATGATAGTGTTGATGATTTACCTGAGATACGATCGCGAGAGCGAGCCTGCAGTGTATTCGCGCATAGAGTGCAATCAGGGCAGCAAATTAAAAGAAATTCACCGTCTCCTCCTATATATATATTTCACCCGCGTTCTGTTTTCTATCATGCCCGAGCACGTTTGTGATGACGTAAGATGAACGCAAACGCACCAGGGTTCAAGTTGAGTGTGAAACCAGACCAACGGTACGGAGGGAAGAATCACACTCGGACCGAATCAAACGTGCCCAACCCTGAGATCTGACTGACAGCTTTTAGGTGTGTTATTGGCAGCGCCTCCCTCTGGTTACATGAACGCGTCATCAGCACCGAAAACATTGGGATTTTTTTTGGACCATAATCGCACAAACTATTCGATATTCTATAATTAAATCAACTAATCAAATATTAGAAAATCGCGACCCATCCCTAAACTAGTCATCTATTTTGAAGATATACATGTGCATGAACAACGACTAAAGGCCCGGGTATACTTCGGCCGTCCGCGTACCCCATCGGCCGACCAGACACACCCCGTCCGCGTGCAGCCCAAATTTCGAGACCGTGCGGACAGTCCGCGTGCAACAGCGCATGTGCCAGCAGTACAGAAGAGTCCACTAGGTGGCAATACGCACCGTATTGAGCACATTGTTCAGCCGTCAAAGAAGAGTGTGAAAAGACCGGTTTAAAAACAACACGCTTGGGTAAAAAAAAAAGAGATTTTTTTTTTTTTTTTCAGTGTTTCTTCCAAACTATGTTGCAATGGTGGATGCACTCCTGATGCACTACAGTTCTTCTCCGATCATGCCCAGCGAATGTCCCTTTGATGACAGGACTCAGTGCTGCCCTCCGATGTCTGGTAGAGCATAGAAAAAAAGGTACTGCGCATGTGTCGAACGCGATCATCCACGCGCATCCGTGGTGTAGTATACTTTGAAAGACACGCGGACAGGGTTGCGCGCATGACGCGTCCGGGCGCGGAAAGTGAAGTATACTCCGGGCTTAAAAGCTGCCAGAAGTTTTTTGCCCAAACTTCAGACACATTTAAATGATTAAAACTAGAGGCATATCTTAACTTTAATGTTACTTTAATCATGTAAACTACCTATATACAGCATGTTATATGCTTATGTGTTTGGGACAGAGGGGAACCCGGTCGCATTTGCAGCAGATATATGCTGCCCATAATAAATAAAAGCACGATACTGGGGTCGGAGAAGAACACTGGAAAATGTGGCCGAAGGGAACATTTTCGTATTTGCAATACACACGCCACGGTTCAGCTGCGCGAGACAAACACTGGCAGTGTGAAAGCCCAATGGGTGCGCGCGGCTCCCACTCTCCACACGCACAGCTTCTGCTCTGCCACCGCGTGCAGTGTGAAAACGGCGTTACAGAGCGAACAAAGCAGTTTTATTCTGCTTCTGTTTAAAGTACTCCCACACTTTTGAATGTCGCGGTCTGGCTTTATATGATAAATTATCATTTTCACTATGCCCGGGAGCAGAAGCCACCATTATTCTAGATCTATTCTATTCTAGAACGTAAATAATGTGACGCATTTCACACATGTCGACGTATTTTCGTAAATCCCTATGAACATCATACTAGGGCTGCAACAACGTGTCGAAAGCCCTAGTATGATGTTCATAGGGATTTCCTGGATTGACGTGCGCTACTGTACTTTTGCTGCACATATTTGGAGTACCTTGCACTAGAGCTGATCACAGCCGCGCTTCACTGAGAAGCTGCGCATTAAATATTCGCAGCCTTTGCCAAATTGCGTGCAGGTTAATTGTAATTTATCGTGCAGCCCTAATAGATACACTTTTATGGACTTCAAAACAAATCAGCCATTCACTGCCATACAAAGCTTGGAAGAGCATGGACATTTTTTTTTTAAATTTGATGACTTAAGGGTAAGTAAATCATGGGCTAATATTAATTTTTTTGTGAACTATCCCTTTAATGTACTGAAACTTTCCACAGCTGTCCAAGGAAGTCTCTGGATTGAACATGAACTTCCCCCTGCAGGTAGACGTGCCATAAAAATATTTTCAGTATTAAGATATCAGTAATTCTTTTCATACATCTGGATGTATCACTTGCCCTTTTGCATGTCCATTGCTGTATTTCAAAGTCTTCTGGTTTTTCTCCTCAGTCAATGTTCCAGGCAGCTCACATGAGTAAGGGCAGCAGTGTGTATGACACTCAGGGAGGAAAAACGAAGAAAAAGCCTAGCATGATGCTCCACTCTGACCCCAGTATCCTCGGTTAGTGTGCACTCTTGCATAAACACTCATGCACCCCTGCTAGGTTATATTCCAGGGTTCCCGCGGGGTCTTAAAAAGTCTTAATGTCTAAAGTTATTTTTTTTAAACGTCTTAAGGGCCAGATTTTCATCCGAGGTCTTAAATTTCATTTAGTTAGGTCTAAAAAAAAAAGGTTTTATCCTCGTTCTTTTCCAGAAACGCTGGGCGCAGAAAGTTATTAACGTTACACAGTAGCAAAAAAGTTTCGAATCGTAGACTACAAAGCGGAGCTCCAGAGTCTTTGCTACGCTGCCCTTAGAACGTATGTTCGGTGTGTTGTAGTTCTTTCTGGGGGATATTGGTGTTGGTACACGTACACTGTGATAAAACTACAAATCCCGTGATACATACGAGCCCGATACCTGCCCGCAAAATGCGTCTACATTTAATAACGTTGTATTTTGTATGTTCTGTATGTTGGACAGAATGAGGCAGACGTGCATTGTTTTATATTATTCTAAACAGTGATAAAGTCTGCACTCAATCAGCACTGCATACCTTTTATTATTATGAAAATAGTGAAGGCTTGAAGAACTCAAATACACCATATCTTGATGCAGTCGTGTTTATTGTCTTTGTTTCATCAGTCAAAGCGTTTCTATCTTCTGTTTATCCTACATCGCTAGCTTCACATTAGGGCTAACGATTACTTCTCTGAGGCAAATGTGGAGTTTCTGCTCGAGGGCGCCCTCTGGCTCCCAGTATGAATGAAACGTTTGGGTAACAAATTTGAAAATAATACTTTTAAATACATTTATATGACAATCCATATGTTTTTCTCCATTGTACAGTTTTTTCCTCACAGTGGATGCATAAGAGGCTCATAGTTTATATTAAATACATTTGATTTTGAAATTGATATTGATATCACAGATAAAAAGCACAGATTTTTTTATTTGTTTACAATAAATCTTTAGACCTTTCTAATGATTTTTAGTCATAGGCTGTCTGCATATTAACAGGTGACCCAGCAGTTTTTTTGTAAAATAAGTTTTCTGTAAAATATAAATGTTGTTGTTATTATTATTATTATTATATTGTTATATTTATTCTTAAATACTCTATTTTTAAATAATTAAAATGTTATTGTAATAGTAATATTTCTAATTTTGTTAAATATTTGTATTTATCGAATATAATAATTATTATTAGTCTTTTATATATATATAATATATATAAAATGTTATATGCATACACTTTTCACCCCCCCGCATTTTAACCAGAATAATCGCAATTAGATATCTTCCCCAAATCGTGCATCCCTAGTTTGGAGTAGCCTGTTCAATCTCTATTAGGCTATTAATATGCCCTCAAATAGAATAGATTACAAAAACAGCAAGTTTGTTTTAGCCTATTTTCATTTTGCGCCTAAGGTTTTGGGCATTTGGCACCTTGTTGGCTGTGGAGGGTTACTAATTGTCATTGACTGAATTAATTGAAATACAATTATTTTTTAAAATGTCTTTGATTTAAATTATTTTTGTATTGCGTCGTATAGGTCTTAAATTTCAATCTTTATGGTCTTAAAATGTCTTAAAAAGGTCTTTAATTTGACTTGCTGAAACCTGCAAGAACCCTGTATTCAGCTTTACCCATCAGCATGCATACATTACCCACAATAACCCTTGGAACTACTGTTGTTTTAATCTGCGCTCTGGCTCCTAGTCAAATACTTGCTGTCTGGGTCATAGTGAGATCTTCATCTAGAGAGGAGGATCTGTTTACTGATATGCTTATTGAAAAGTGTTTTCTACCCTGCTTCAAGGGAAAAAAGTTCAAGGAATGTTTATGAATTAGTCATTAGTATATTCCCAAATGGGAAATTTCTGGTAGAAAGTGAGCCCTCTGACCTCTCAACCTCTGTTCTCCTGTTTCCCACCTCCGCAGGCTACTCATTCCTGGGGAATGGTGAGCTGGAGCAGGTGGAGGATTACTGACCCAACCCGTCTACTTGAGTTTACCTGAGGCCTTAAACCTGGAGCAAATCAGCAGAGGAATGTGCACTGCTCAGTGAGGGAAGGGGTGGGGCAATATTTGTCCACACCCCCTCTCTCTCTCTTTCTCCCTCCTTCTCTCACTCTGCACTGTGAGAGGAGCAGAAGGAGGTTGTTGGGAGGTTCGGTGTGAAGAGGAGTTACTCTTCCGCCTCCCTTCAGTAAAGCACCTTACCTAAACCATTGCACTTTAATGTTTTCATATTTGAAATGGAGTTTTGTCCTTTTTTTACAATGCAAAATGTGTGAAAATATTGTTGCATATATTATGTGTAGAATATTTGTATGAGTATACATACGAGAGGTAGAAACAGAGTGGTTTCTGCCGTATCGAACACGGAGGTTGAGAAACGTTCTTAGGGGAGATTAGAGTCGAGCATCTCTCCTAACAGACAAACACTGTTGTATTTTTATGTTCATGGTAAAGCTATAAAAATATGAATTTGAAAACTTGAAGATTTGCACTTGTTTAACAAAAAAAAAAAAAAAAAAATTAGGATAGTTATGAGGATTTTTGCGAGTGTGTGTGCGTGCGTGTAATTGAGATGAAGTCTGCACAATTTTTATTGCTTACCGACCTGTATAAAACAAATGCCATGCTTTTATTTTGTTCAACACAATTTTTGTACTTCATTGAGCATGTGTGCTGAAGTGTGTGCGTGTAAATGGACAGAAGAAGTTTGTGCTTTTTTCTACATAGGCTCTTAAAGAGGCCGATAGGATAGTCAAGCATTGCGTTCTTACCCTCCAGTGTTTCAAAGCATGACTGAGGTGCTGTTTGGCCCATTTGGCTCTGTTCTAAGAGGGCAACCGGGGTCTCTAGGTTTGTTTTGTGTATAAATGTAAGCTCCTCTGTTGTCTGTCCACAAACTATACTTACATTACATCTCTTCCCCTATCACTCATTCTCTGTCCATGATGTGAACTATTGCCTTCTGTCCAGAAAGTGTGTTAGTGTGTGTGGATTCTGCTGGCTGGTGTTTTGAGACAGTCATGAGGGCGCTGTGATCCTGTATGTCAGTTGTTACTTTTTCGTTGCTGTTGAAAAAGGATGGTTGAATTATTTTTTTATTGTTCTATACAAAGTATTCGAACTTTATCAGTTGGAGCACTTTCTAGGCTGCTACCTTGTATTTTTTGAATAATGTTTTTATTTGTTAGGGTTTTTTTTATTTTTATTATTTGCCTCATGAGGATGTTGTATTATGAATGAATGTATTCCAAAACAAACGATGTATACCAGTGCATCTGACAACAAGGCTTGAGTGTCTCGGAGCAAAATGGGACACGCCTCACCATTCGGAATATGCCTGTTATCTGAGGTCAGATTCTGGGAAGTGCATGGCCTCTGTACTGAGCTTACGGTCTCCGACTGGTGCTCTTCCAGAACTCTCACAACACCCGGAGATTGAGTTTGTCTCCCGACATCTTGATGGAACCGTCGTCTTTCCATCTTGTTACTTGCGCTCTTGATACAGGGCCATTGAGAGCCAAGGATTCGCAATGTGTAGCAGTAATTTTTTTTCTTTTCTTTGAAAGACAAAATCTACCCCCCTCCTCCCCAATACATGGGTTTTGGGATCGAAATATGTGATGTTTTGCATCAAATGTGTATTCACCTGAATAGGAAGAGACTGAGGATCAGAACAGAGGAGATTGTGGTACTTGATCGGTAGAAAAGAAGATTCCCGCTTTAAACGTATTTCACACTCTGTTCTGACTGGATTATATTTTTGTAAAAAAAGAAGAAAAAGACAGACTAAAAACAAGCACGGAGAGGATATCAGCACTAACTCGAATGCCATCCTGGAGTACGGAAAGGAGTGGCAACCAGCTGCATTTAGTGCTACACAGAGAGATGGAGGGAATATGTGCGGATCCATTTCATCCACACACCAAAGGGATGGAGTTTTCTGCATCCTTTGAGCTGCAATCCCCACTGCTCTCTGCAACACTATCAAATGAAGGAAAGTCCTACAGCATTTGAAAATAAGTGTTCAGTTTGAATGTTAGATTTTAAAAACCCTTTATGCCTTTTTGAGAAGTTGACTGTGCGGAGAAACCGCAGATTCTCACGTCTATCAATCATTTCTTCAAAAACTCCTTTCCCTGCTGTGGGTTGAGGAGTCTAGATGTGATGAATGTTTGGAGAGGAGGAGACGGACTGAAGCGCATACTCCTCGTTTCTTCACTTGAACTAAATCTCAAGGACATGTCATGATTGCCTGTTAATACAATGCGAAATTGAGACTATTACAGCAATTGTGGACATGACGGAGTCAATGGATGCAAGTTGAAACAACTGTACTGCAGCGAAGCAGGTAAGATGCGACAGCCCAAGATTGAAAACTATTTTACTCATTGTGCTTGTGATTTGTAATCCTGTTTTCCTCTGTTTTTCAGTTCTTCAAGGATGGACTAAAACCCGGCTTGGACCATCACACGCACCAGTACACATCTTCTGATGTTGTTGAACTGGATTAAGCAAGAGACCACCACTCTCTCTTCTTTCTTCTCGTCTTTCACTTCCTCTCTCTTTCGTCCTCCCAAAGAATGGGACCCACAGACAGACTTGATGTGTACATGCGTGAGGAGAGACTTTGTGTGCGTCTGTAGAAAGACATTCGAACATTCTTCTGTCTTGCTCCCGGGTGAGATGTGGACTGGATGCCCTGTAAATAATGTAAATGATTTTGGTCCCGGTTTGAGTTCTGTCCATCATTTTGGGTGTTTCACATGCCTTAATTGTACAAAATAGAACTGCCCTGGTTGACATTAATGTAACACTTATTAGAAAAACAGCACAGGCTATATCTACACCACTCGGTCATCTAAAGGAATCTGAGCCTGGCTGAGGATGTTTCCCCTACATGGACTTCACTCATACCAGGCTGTGGGATATTTCCACAGTGTTTTCTATGTATTGTTGGTATGTTAATGTTCAAGTGATTAACTGCAACCATTGACATGTACAGATAAAGGTTGATGATGAACTTTGGTACATGCGGATATCTAAAAAAGAAGGAATTGTAAAAGTAAAAAAAAGAGGTAGTTTGCCTTCCTCTATCAGTTCAGCATTGAACATTTTTTGAGTTTTAAATTAGGTGGGTACGTACAGAACATGGGGGTTAGTTTTTCTTTGAGAAGATCAAAGTATGTTAAACAGAAAATAAAATTTTAAACGTTGAATTGGTTTTCTGTCATTATTTTGCACTTACTGTAGGTTTAGACCAGGGATTCTCAACTCTGGCCCTCAAGAGCCACATTCCTGCAGAGTTTAGCTCCAACTCTAATCGAAGTCACCTTTATTCATATAGTGCTTTTTACAATGCCGATTGTTTCAAAGCAGCTTCACAGTGTTAGACAGGAAAATAATGCAACAGAATTTGAATCGGCTGTACAGCCGCTCTGGAGACAACGGTGATGTCATCCAGCTCATTTCAATTATCATAGTGTCAAAGCGGGCAGATCAGTAATTTAGTTGAAATTTTATTTGAATATTTAGTGTCCCCAATTGAGCAAGCCAAGCCAAAGGCGACAGTGGCAAAGAACAAAAACTCCATCAGGTGGCATAATGGAGAAGAAAAAAACCTTGGGAGAAACCAGGCTCAGTCACCCCGACTGTTCTCCTCTGGCCAACGCACAAACAGTAGATGATTATGATCCTGGCAACATTACAGGTCAGAAGTCATATTAGATCAAAATATTCGAAAGATCGGAGTCATGCCGGAGACTGGTTTATTGAGGATGTCGTGTCATAATCTAACACCATCAAGGGATGAATCCGAAATGGCCCCCTAGACCGAGGGAATTCGGAAAGCTGTTGAGTGTACATTGGTTATTGCGGTGCAATGTGGGCTAGAATGAGTGCACTTGATAACGTCTACTATGGTTTCGGACACCACTTACTGTCTGTCCCCTCAAATAATGCCTTATTTGAGGGTGTATGGGGAGGTTTAGGACAGAGCCCAGGTATTCAGGCTTTCTAGAAAGTCACAGGCAGGTGTGTTTGATCATGTTTGGAGCTCAACTCTGCAAGAAAGGACCTCGAGCCCCAGAGTTGAGAACCAAATTTAGTCATATTTGACTCCTGCTTTGCGGCTGTTCTCCACTATGAGGCAGTATTATCACACTTCTGCTTCAGAACCTCACAGAGAGTATATCATAAATTGCATTGCAGTGATGGTTATGAGTCTCAAACGTTTAATTTCATTAAGGTAAGTGAAATTGCTCATGTTAAAAGAAAATCGTACTTAGCTTTAGGAACAAATTCTAGTTTATTCTGAATCTTTACACACCATAAACCTTATTCCACCATTTGATTCCCACCAAAAAGTACCCTTTGGTACTGTTTAGGACCGTTTTTAGGGCATGGTTTAAGTACATAAACCCTGTCCCGATAAGCCTCGCGCTATTTGACTAGTTGAGGCGGTTGGACAAACTGCGCGTCTCATTGAAACAAATTACAATGAATTGAAATTCATAGCATAGTTTTTGATTTGTTTTTTTGATTTTGATTTGTTGGTCGTCGAGCTGTAGTGACATTTAATTTGGAAAGTATTAAAACATACCTCAGAGAAGCGCTTTTCTCAAGACACTGTCCTCCCCGTCAGTCAGGCGCGCGCTCACCTCCAGCAGTTGTTGCCAGGTCCGCTTATTATAATCAAATAAAAATTACCTTTAATTACCTTAATTATTGAAATAGGTCATTATAAATTACTATTATTTAATAAATTATTATTTTGCTGTGGTTTATAATTAAGCTGTCCTTATCTAGACTTTATTTAATCTATGTGTTTCTCTCTTGTTCGGTGAAAATAAGCAGTAATACTTTCACATAATTCAGAAACAACCCCCAAACCTTTATAAATTAAAACAGTGGTAGTCTATTTTGATTAGACTTCTTTTTTTTCAGACCAGTTTGCGTGATTCTCCTTAGATCTGGCAACAATGCCGCCGGCGCGCGAGTCAAAGCGCGAGACTTTGCACAGAGCAGAGAATCGGACGGAGCGAACAGCACGCGTTGTTTCTATGGACTACAGGAATATCTCGTTTCTTGTTCCCAACGTTTCTACGTTTGTTGCAATCGACCCTTGCCGGTTACTGCCACTTTAGTTCCTTTTAATGCCCCAAACCGGTTTTGTCTCTTGTTTTTCTTGTCGGACTGTAATTCATTGAGTAAGTGTTGTTGGTGGACATCCTCACCGTTGTTTCAGGACTGGACATCATATCTGCGTATATAACATTTTGGATAATAGATGAGCAAAAAGTTACATTTTGAACCTGCAGAGGGGTTTTCTGCTCCAGTGGGGAAGTACGACGCTACTTTTGTCCGCCGAAGGACTGAATTATTTGTACCAGGTGGATGTTCATTTTCTCAGCATGAGTAAAAATACAACTTCAACAAGACATTGACAGAAATGCTAATGCTGCGGTTTATGGGGAAACATTTCTAAACATTCCTGCGTGCACTTCAAAACATTTAACTTCACCCCATGCTCGAGCATAATATTGTTGTAAATTCATCCCAAATCAGATTCCTAAATTGACCATAATTTATGGCTGTGCCTTCTCAAATCTGACAATACTTGAGACTTTCAGCTGAGGTCATTGCCTCCTTTGAATGGAACAAAAGGAGGTTGATGTTCCTGAATCTGCTTTCTTTTTACAAACATTCAGAGATTTGTGCTCCGAGTCTTTCAGATGTGGATGTTGCGGTCACACCATCTCCTCAAGTGCAGGGGGTTCTAGTAAAGTTCAGCCCTCCACCAGTCTTTTGTCTCTATTAGGTCCCATTCGTTTGTATCGTAGGAGGAACATGGGAGTCCAGACGAGGGGAGCTTGGGTGGCTATGGCGTTCTCGGATTGGGTCAGTGGATTGGGATTTCTCTTAATCTTCCTGATGATGAGTTTAGCAGTGGATGCGACCAACTTGGAGCCAGTCTACTGGAACTCATTAAACAGAAGGTACGTTGGTGGTTGATAGAAAACTCATGCACCCAGATTCAAGTTTTGCAACATGTTCAGACTACGGCTTTGAAAGTCCAATGCCTCTATAGTAGAATGAATAATACAATTCAAAATGAATTGCAATCCTATCGTAAAGGACATTTCAGTTCATTGTAAAACACATACAGGGGTCCTGAAAAACCTAAAATTTTAGGTTTTATAGGCCTATTGAATATACATTTGTGCTTCATGTTCTGAAGTTTTTCTTTTTGGCTAAATTGTTTTGATTTCTGTAAAATTATTTCTTTAGAGTCGTTATCCAGTCGACTTTGAAAAGTGATGGAAAAATCATGGATATAAGTCAGAAACTGTGGGAACTTTGTACATACATATTTAAGCCCAGTTGGGACAGGGGTGGCTTTGCCCTGGGACATAGTCTAGTCAAACGGTTTGGGCAGACACCATTGACTGAGAGAGACAAGGGGGCATTTTCCAGCTGGCTGCCTCCCGATTATGGGTCGCGTGCATGCCCTCCCTAGATAGGACATTCATGCTTCACCCACAGTGACACAATCTGCAAACCCACGCAAAGGTCCTCTGAATTTTGTCCGTGCTGAGGATGCTTTCTGGACAAGAGGATATGAGAAGCTGCATTAAGAATAGTGTAAACCTTTAGTGTGTAACAGAATCAGGGATTCCCTCATGAGAACGAGATTAATAAATAAGTGGGAAAAAAAGTTCTGGTTGGGCAACTAAACTCTTAAAGGATTAGTTCACTTCAAAATGAAAATTTCCTGATAATTTACTCACTCCCATCTCATTCAAGATGTTCATGTCTTTCTTTCTTCAGTGGAAAAGAAAATAATTACATTTTTGATGAAAACATTTCAGGAATTTTCTCCACACAATGGACTTCAATGGCAACCAAAATGTTGAAGGTCCAAATCAATGCAGTTTCAAAGCGCTTCGAAGGGCTTCAGATGCTCTGCATGATCCCAGCTGAGGAATAGGGTCTTATCAAGCCAAACCATCAGTCGTTTAAAAAAAAAAAAATCCTAAATTGCTCATCTTGCGCTGCTCCGCGGCGTGCTGCGGATGACGTAATCATGTAGGAAAGGTCATGCTAGACGTAGGCAGACGTACCGCCCCGTGTTTACAAAGCGCTTGTGCGACGATTAATACAAATGTCCTTTAGCAAAAAAAGGTTAAACAACGATGTCGGAGGATTTTGAAGTTGGAGATGGAGTTTTTTTGTAAAGGGCGTTTGTATTAGTTTTTGCACGTTCGCTTGGGGCGGTACTTCCGCCTACGTCTAGCGTGACCTTTCTGACGTAATTGCGCAATCAGCGGTGCAAGATGAGCAATTTAGGTTAAAAAGTATATAAATGTAAAACATTTTCTTGAAAATGACTGATGGTTTCGCTAGATAAGACCCTATTCCTCGACTGGGATCGTGCAGAGCATCTGAAGCCCTTGCATTGATTTGGACCTTCAACATTTTGGTTGCCATTGAAGCCCATTGTGTGAAGAAAAATCCTGGAATGTTTTCCTCAAAAACGTAATTTCTTTTCGACTTAAGAAAGAAAGACACAAACATCTTGGGTGAGATGGGGGTGAGTAAATTATCAGGAAATTTTCATTTCAAAGTGAACTAATCCTATAAAACTGAAGGTTCCAAAAGGGCGTTTTCACAACAATGTCATTGAAGAACCATTTTTTGGATCCTCAAAGAACAGTTCATTAAAGAAACATTTGTTTCCCCTAGTGTGAGGTAAATTTTTTAAATTTGAAGAGAACTTTCTACATAGAAACACTAGTGCCAATAAAGAAATATGTATTTTTAAGACTGTAAGCAGTTTAACCATTACAGAGAACAGAGAGATCCATACATTGAGCTTCACTCAAAACAGACCAGAGGCTGAAACATCATTGTTAAAAGAGAGAAAAAATAAAGATTACACTGAGGCTGAGCAAAAAAAAAAAAAAACGTTCAACTTGTGTAAAGAGAAGGAATTGAGCGGTTTGGGCAGATAGTCACATATAAAAAGAGATGGAGAAAGTCACTCATCCATATGAAATATATGTTCCTCTGATACCTGAAAAGGTCAACGTGTTTACTCACACCCCACCAGTCACATCCCTCTCAGGTCCTCTTGCTCTCTTTTTTTTTCACTCCTTCTCTCTCATTCTCTCTCTCACATAATATTAACGCATGCACAAAAGACACAGTTGAACATTTCTGCATACACACAGACACGGCAGAATATTAATATTAATTAATATATATTTTTTATCATGAATGGCATATTCTACTGTGCTGCTTGTTTTCTTAATTTGGCGTATTTCTCGCGTGAAACTGAATATTTAATGAGATCACTTTTCTACGATTTGGTTTATTTTAAAATTGTATTTATTTATTGTTTGATTGGATCATGACATACAAGATTGGAGAACAGGACAGAATACAAGTTTGCTGAAATAATTTGGTAACCGGTTAATATTACCTAATATAACACAAGACGGGAGTTTTCAAACTGCTGCAAGGGGTGCATACTTTTTTTTATTTTTTTTATTTTTATAAGAGCTGTCAAAGTTAATTTTAACTTAAAATATTAGTTTTAAAAAATGCAATATTTATTTTAAAAATATCTTCACAAATGTATAAAAAAAAATACACTGAACTTAATACAAAGTAAAACATTTTCCAGATAATATTTTTTTATCATTTGCTTTGACTTTACAGTACAGTTAACTATATAAAAGCCAATGATTTAATTTTTTTAAAAATTTCCATAATGTCTCAAACACTATAAATGTTATATTTTAGGAAGAGGATATCATCAATTTTGGGGTTTGAAAAACAGCGATAAAGTTTAGCAGAAAATGATTTTCTGAGGAAAACCAACTTATTACTTTTATGAAAGATTACATAGACAAACAGTTTTTGGAATAAAGTACAAAATTGCATCATTCACAGTTAGACCAAAAATGTGCATTCAAATGTAAATAGAGTCGATTATTATTCATTAACTTTAACCTGACAACAAAAACTAAAAGGTCTTAAGTCATGTACCTGATGTCTGGAGGACACCATTAGTATCTCCTAGTGTCTGCTGAGAGAATAAATGATGTTGAAACGGGTCAGACAGCTCATGGGATGGAGGGGTGCATAGGAAGAGAGGAGTGGATTTCGGCCCCTCAATGAGCGTAATCAATGTTGTGCACAGTCTCCATGCATCGCTCCGGGGAAAGTTGTTGTACAACTCTGCCTCAAATGAACATTAAAAATTTAATCTTTCATGGCTCCCTCAATATTTAATGAATCAGCTGCTAATTGGAGCCAGATAAAAGCTTTCTTAACTGGGTTAAGCGTTTCAAATTAAAACATTTTAAGAGTAGGAAAAGATACTTTGGAAAACTGACAGAGCACAGAGCCTACATCAGATCTTCAGACTTTTGACTGTAGCCGCAGTAGTTTTTTTCTGGGGAATCTGTAATTTGATTGGGTCTCCTTTGTTGAAAGATGTTGTATAGAGCCTTTCTAGGGACAGAGAGCAGAGCGAGATTAAACATTGTTAGTGAAAGAATTGATTTAGGATTCGTAAATGTGCTCCACGGGGCAAGTCCCTCCCACATCTCCTAGCCATTTGTGTGTGAGTGTTTTTTAGAAGCGATAAGACCTCATGGAAAATGTTACATTGTTAAAAGAGAGATTGTGATTGTGGCATTAAATGGACTGAAAATGGAATTGTACCACTTGACCTCGGTTTCCAGGGGTGTGAGAGTGGGAGGATAATCCTCTACACTACACCCCTCCATTAGTTCATCATATGGACTGCTCCATCATCAGACAGGCAACAAAGCCATCAGTGAAGGGATTACTACCTCTATACACACTTTCTCTTTTGCACTTTTTCTTTCCGGGGTTAATGTCTTTCTCCCTTTCTGTCACATTCCCTTCACCTATTCATCGTCTTATTTTTTTCGCTCCTCATTCATTACCTCATTCTTTTGTGTCACTGCTCTCTCTCTCTCTTTTTCCCAGAGGATCATTTTATTGCTCAGAGGTTGCTGCTCATAGTATCAACTTAAATTTCTTCTACAAATTCTTTGGGGAAATCCAAATTAGTTATTGGCGTACAGTAAGGAGATTAATGTGGATTGCTTCGTCAAGATACTTTGAAATGTTTGAGTCCTGAAACCTTCAGACTTGTGTTTAGGCAAATCTGACAACTTGGCCTCATTAGTACTCACAGGCATTCGCACACAAAATGTTCTAGCACGCATACATTTGCATAGACCCTGAAACGTACATTATTAACATATCGACAGCATGTAGACTGTAAGCATTTTTTGTTGAAACATGCAAATGTTTAAGAATAATTTTGGCTTCCTAGACTTTTGAATTTGTGGATTTAATACATTGAACCATTTAACTATTTAAAATCAATCTCATCACATTTATTTAAAGCTACACTGTGTAACTTTTTTAGTTTATTCTTAGCTAAAAACACTTAGTTCTTTCAAAAATATATGTGCTCATTAATGCATATTTACTTCTTTCAAGTAATAAAGTATTCTTGTAAGTTTATAATATGCCATTGAAAATGCATACGGGTAAGGGGTTCGAATGGGGGTCGCCATGTTGCCCCTCCATCTTGAAAGTACATTAGCCAAAGAGGGACATGCCTGTAAATTCAAGCTTCGCCTTTTAACACTCGATGGCTCGCACCTCCGTCACATCAACTGATCTCCGCTCACGGAGAAAATGATATAGCCTACAATGTAAACTTTGCCTTACGCTAGTGATGTCGTACAATATACAGAATAACGACAGCACTGATAAAAGTTACTTTACTAAGATTAGCTTGCATTCGTCTGGGAACCTGATAGCTGATGTTAGCAATGAAATGGTAAATAAATTACGAAAACGTAAAACTATTATTCATTTTACATTCATTTTACATAGATGTCATAACCTACATGTTAACTGACATTAAATAATAATTAAATAACTGCAAATTATAATAGTTTTCTAAAGTAACCTCATCACTTGAAGGAACACTAATGGACGAGGTCGAACTGGAAGCCATGTTAATCTTGGACTAAATCGGCCACCGTAGGAGTTAAAACGAAATCGGAATTGGGAGGAACAGAAACTTATATTTACTGGATGGTCATATACCTTTTCACCGCTAGATGGGGGAAAATATCACACAGTGTAGCTTTAATGAATTTAATGAATTTGACATGTATAATGGTTTTATGTTGTTCTGTGCCATTTAAAACTTAAAGGATTCCATCAGTTTTCCTAAGCCTGAACTTTAAAATTGTAAAATTAATGAAAATATAATTTAATCATAATAATAAACTGTAACTATACAAGTACATTTATAATATAAATGTTATTTAAAATGTTCAGTTTCTGAAGCTGTGCGTATGTAAATACTTGAATGTTTTAGATGCTGTAATTTCACAGTTATGTATGAAAACCTACAATAATGTTAATGTGATCAGGCTGAATCTGAGCGCAGTTGGAGACCTTGTCGAGATCTTTTGTGAAGCTCTATAAACGCAAAACAGTCCTTGAATCATTTTCGTAGGATAAACATTCGACAAATGAGATCTAAGAACTCTCGGTTTACACTACCTATTCTATTATTCATTCATTTTTTTATACAAGAATTTTCTTCCGTCTGTGGCTCTCATAAAGGTATTTGATTTATACCAGCAACCCTTGAAACTCCAGTTTGACTTTTTGAGTACTCATTTTCAGTGTTATTTAGCTGGACCTGCCATCTTCGCGATGAAAACCTCCCTCTCTTGTTTCACTTATATTTAATTTTCAGTTTCAAAGGTGCGTCTCTGGCATGCCTTCAAAGCCCTGGCATGATACTGTTCTGTGTGTGGAAAACGTAATTACAGTTTTAAGATTACCCCGATGATGGTTCTGAACCAAGGGGGGTGGGGGTGGTATTACAGTGGACTACAGACACAAGGATTGCACTGTTGTCATCTGTTAACATCAGCACCCCTTGTAAAACACAACATTTATGATGACGACAGTGATTGTTTCTTTCACTGTTGTTCACTTTCCCTGTATGTCATCCATGGATTGAGGATACACAGGATTGGGGTTCTGATGGTATCCAATTTATTGGAAAAACTGGTTCCTCTGCCTTTCTCTTCTTCTTTTTTCTTCCTTGTTTGCGATCCTCATGAAGGTCGGATGAGCATTTATTGTTTCTGAAGGAAAAATGTAGGTAATTGGCTGGCCTTATATGTGAATCATGAACAATAGATTGTCAAGAAACACAATTAAAGGGGTGGTAAACCTCGATTTCACTTTTCTAACTTTAGCTAGTGTGTAATGTTGCTGTTTGAGCATAAACAACATCTGCAAAGTTACAATGTTCAAAGTTTAAAGCAAAGGGAGATATTTACTTTTAAAGAAATCAATTTCTAAGGATTACAGCAAATGTCCGCTAGGGACTACTACACATTCCTCCAGGGTCTTAAATTTCATCCGGATTGCAGGTCCACTTTGTTCAGCCTTCCTAGGGACGGGGGGTGTGTTGCAGTGCGTTTAACATACAACATGTTATATGCATGCGTGTATGAGACCGAGGGGAGCAGGTCGCATTTGCAGCAGATATATGCTGCCCATCATAAATCAAAGCACGAGACAGACAGGGGTCGGAGGAGAAGACCGGAAAATGTGACATAATGGACAATATTCATCTGTATTTGCAATACACAAGCCGCGGTTCAGCTGCGCGAGACAAACACTGCCAGTGTGAGACGGGCGCGCGCGGCTCCCGCTGCACATTTTATAGAGGAAAGCTTCCACAATCTTTGCGAGTTCAATGAAGGATTCGCACAACGGCTTGTCTTGAAAGATGGATTTAAAAACAGAAGCTGTTTACGGGCCACAACCTGTAAGTATGATTTATTTTTCATCTATGTGTTTTCCTGTAATAGTTTGTATTGTTAATTGTACATTGTAGCAAGGAAGTGAACATGACAACGCTGTTTGGCTCTGCAAACCAGTTTGTTAAATGCTCATTCATACTTAACGTTATCCGACAAACACCTAACGTTACAAACTTTAAAAAAAAATCTCAACAGCGAACTTGGCATTAGTGTAAATTATTCTTTGATTAGAGCTTTTATGTATTGTTTATCTACAGGCATGCTAAACATGGTTCTGTGTTTGATTTGGCTACTAGTAAAGCCAATGTTTAGTGTTCGTTTTGGGTTAATAGTTCTTGTGACAGATAGTTGGCTATAATCGTTCTAAAAATACAAAAGTAACAGTGCCATTCAGTAGCGGTCACTATAGATCCGCAGTCTTTACTCTTGAGGACTGAACAGGTTCTGCTCGATCATCTTCACTAAAATTGTCTGTGTCTGATTCGGGCTCAAATTGGTATGGTTTTATTGACGCCATTGATTCTAATGCTACCCAAAGCACAGTCTACCGGTAAAGGTAAGGGGCGTGACGTTTCCGACAAACGTGCACTAGGCGGTTAGCGAATCACAACACACTGGGCCAGCTAACCAATCTGAGCCCATTGCGTATTTTTGAAGGACTGGCTTCATACAACCCGGAAACCATCAGACCGTTTTTACAAGGAGGGACAGAGCAGTGTAGAATAAAGGTAAAATATATGAAAAATAATGAATTTATTTTAAAAACGAAGCATGAACACATGTTACAGTGCACCCCACAAACACAATCAAGCTTTCGAAAGAGTGTTTTACCACCCCTTTAAGAAAAGTAAACCGAGAGCTATGAGAATATGCAGTTGTCTTTATAGACTAGATGCATCATGGTCATCATGTTTTAAACTTGCTAATGTCTCATTAGTAGGCCCAGACGGAATCTTCGGACTTCCTCTGTGGATTTAAATCGGTAAAATGTGTGAAAACGTTGGACCCACACACTTCCAGTCTGCAAAGATGTGCGTATACTAAAGAGGCCCCTGAACATTTTATCCACAATCTTTAAAAAGAATCAGATTTGGTTAATTCCCCCATGGCTCGGTTTCGAACATGAAAACGGAGAGTTGAGAGAAAGCGAGAGAACAGATGAAAAGTGAGTTGGGAGTTATCCTTTCTCCCTGTGCCCTCCCCTCCCACTCTTCCAAACAAAGGGAAGGTTATTTTTAGTGACGTTCATTTTTAATCATCTGAGTGTTTGGAGCTTGATGAGTCTTTTCATGTTGGGCTGAGGAGTCAGCGGCCTCTGGACACACCAGCTCCCTGGAGCTACTCAACCTGACCAGAACAGAAGACCACCCAGATATGCTTTGTGTAGAGGTTCACAATATGTTGTTGGCTGATCACATTATTTGCCAATAAGCTAGAATATTACATTATTATTTTCAGTATTGCACTAAGTTTTGTTGTTATGTGCATCGGTGAAAAGTAGATCTGAGGGCTTTCATTTACACCACCGTTCAAAAGTTTGCAGTCAGTAAGATTTTGTACAGCAAGGACACATTCCATTGAATTTGGAATTCCATTGAATTGCAAAAGTTACAGTAAAGACTTTTACATTAGCCGTGTTTCCACCGCAGGAACTTTCCCTAGGAACTTTGGGTTGGTACTTCGTCTGTTTCGACCACAGGTATCAGGATCTAAATGAAGTTCCAGATAAAAATGTCCCCCTCAGAAAGTCCCTGGGGGGGGGGGGGGGGGGGGTTCCTGGGGCAAATTGTTCTGGGTAATTTCGGTAGAGACACGGCTATTTTACAAAATCTTTCTATTTCAATTTAATGCTGTTGCTTTAAACTTTCTATTCATCAAAGAATGTATCATGGTTTCTACAAAAATATTAACTATCAAGGAACAAAATGGAATTTAAAATATAATAAAGTTAGAAAGCAGTTATTTTAAATCCTTATCATTTCACAATATTACTGTTTTTATTGTATTTTTGTAGCCTTGGTGAACATGAGAAACTTCTGAACTATTGTATACTTGTGTTCTACTAAGTAAGACCTTCCCAACGGTTTGATGCGTAACTATTTAATCTGTATAATATTTTACTAATAATAATAATAATAATATTTTATTCACTGTGATACATAACACTAAAAAGCAGTGTTTAAGAGTTGTCTAGATTACTTTAATGCAGATCGGAAGCTTTCAGATGACACCTGTTTGGTTTTTAATCGGGTAGCTGCAACAGTTATCTCATTGGCCACAGCAAGCCCGTTATCGCACCCAGAAGTTCCATATCTTTGCATCCATAGTTTTAGGCTTTTGTGTTTGTGTTTGCAAATGTGAGTCACTTTGCGTTTGTGGCATGTGGTTCTCAGCCACGTGGTGAGTTTCAGTCCGTCAGAGTTCAGGAATGTGTAAGTTATCTCCAGCCCTTAGCTAATTAAATAGCATTGATAAGAACATGAAACAACACTCTCCGAGCCCTTAAGATAATCTGGGTGCACTCAGCAGTTCTTGACAACCAAAAACTTGACACAAACACACACACATGCACACTTTTAAATGAAGACATACTTTTTTTTTAAATCAAGGCTCAATATGAGTTACTGCAGTCTAGAACCACATGAAATTAGATTTCCACAGAATGGTCACCCCATCATTCATTAAATTATACAAATTGCCACCCATTGTTTATTAAATAATTTACTCGAGTTTAGCTTCAACTTCTGATAAGAGTGTACTCTTAGTTCAGCGTAGCTTTAAATATTTACATTTGCACAATTTTACCTCAAAATCAGTCCAGATAATAAGTCCACAGATTCAGCCTGAACTTGGTATAGACTAATCCGAAAAACTTTCAGCACTTTTAAAACGATGGAAAAAAAGTACTTTTTATTATTTACTGCATTATTTATAAGTTTTACTTTGAAAGACAATTTGGATTTGTAACTTCAGGGGATATGCGCACACAAACACATTCTTAGAGCACCAGGGGAAGGGAAATATCACTAGTTTTGTGCAATTACAAAAATTATAATAAAATAGTATCATTATATAAACTCAAAATAGAGGTAATTTTCCACATTGCTGCAGTGAGGTGAAGTGTAATCAGTGGCTTACTACTCGAGTTTGTTTGGGTTTCAGCTCCGTCAGTCTTTTGTTGCTTTTGTGGCATGAGGAAACTTTTAGACTTGTAATTCTGCAGGGGTGTATCAATAATGAGTATAAACCTGAATTCTGATCCATTGACATTAAAGTACTTAATAACTGATTTAAGAGGGTTTATTTCTAGGCTGAAAAGCTATTTTTCCCATGTAAGAATGTTTTTTAAATTTCCATGTAAATGAAGATAAACATCGACATTTCATGCTGCATATTTCATGCATAAAAAGATCAGTTTCAGATGGCGGTGTATTAAAATCAGAGTTCGTGGAGATCCCAGGAGTGTTTCCAATACATATGTAGGCATTTCTCACTTTGTTTACTTCAGTGCAAAAGATTTGATTCAACTCTAATTTAAACCAAAAATCACCTTTTCAATGAATAAATATGTTTGCAAAATCCACCAAGCCGAGAGAAAATTTTAGCATTGTCAGGCCTGATAACCACTGCAAAGAACGCACAATATTTCTGCAATTCACTTGAACCATGAACAAAGACTGTCAGTTTCTTCAAAAAGCAAAATCTGTTTTTTCCTGTGTAGAGGGAAGAGAAGTGCATTCAGCTCGTCAACTGGTGATCACATCACAGAGATATTTTGACATGCTCAAAAGCCTTTGAAAAATCAGTGTAGTGTAGTCAGAAACAGATGCAGCATGTTACATTGCCTCCATCAGTAAATTGTATTATGCTGAGATTTGATTTTTGTCCTTTGTTATTCTGGGGTGGTCTTGGTAATGGTCACCATGCTTCGTATGCCTCAGCAGGGGTCTGACAGCTCTCTGATAGAAATGTCTTCCGTTTGGACTGAAGGCAAACAGTTGGATCAGCAGGGTGGCAGAATTTGAGGTTAACGTATCCATTTTCTTGAGCTTAAAGGGGGGTAACGCACACAGTTTCAGCCAATCTCATGTTAATCTTGAGTATCTACAGAGTAGTATTGCATCCTTCATATCTCAAAAAAGTATTTAGTTTTATTCGATTTTTAAAAGACAGATAAGCTGTACCGACTCTTCCAAAAAAAGCAGAGCTCCATGAGGTGTGCCGTGTGTGGAGCTGAAGAGTTATGAGCGCACGCACAACACATTATCGCATCTTAGACTTTCTATTCGTTCCGGTTAAATCACAAAATAAAATGTACACAAACATGTCCCTGCTCTTGATACAGAATCACTGATGAATACCTTCGATTTTAATCAGAAAAAAAACTATACAATGGTGGATTCGAACCCAGAACCGAACCTCAGAGACACGCTCGCCGGACAAAAGCTCTACCACTGGGCCGCGAATCTATTTGAAGACTTCGGACTGACAATATTTGTAACGTTAAGGATGAAACTATCATGTTAAACATGACCTCTCATGACTCCCCCCAACACTTTAACAGTGTAAAAAAACTCTGAATGCATGAAATAGCATTAGACCCCCCCCCCCCCCCCCCCAAAGGAAAACACAAGTAAGATGAAATGCGACGTTGTCCTCTGTTGCAAAATGAAAGGGGCCATACTCTACACTTTTGACTACTTCAAATGTCACAAAACCGTCAGAATTTAGTATCTCATGATCGTTTTCTACCCTCTCTCTGACCGTTTTAACACTGGCAGCGGTTTGCGGTAGCCAGAAAAATATAGTGAATTCCCCCACCTACTTTTATCAAACAACATAAGACACTCAGAAATGTTGATTTATGATTATGATTCCTTTTCATTCTGTCGCATTATCTTGCTGAAAACAAACTTTGGGATGCCCGGCATAGGCTCATGGGTAAATGTTCTGTTGGTGTGAGTGAAGTGGAGGTTTGTTGATGAGTGAAAGGGGAAAAACAGAGTCTGGATTCAAAGCTTCCGATGGCCTTAAACAGAGAAACTCAAGGGCGGCCCAAAGTCACCCATCTCTGCAGTGCAAGTGTAAATGAGCCCTGGGATTCAAACATGCCAATGAGAAGCATCAAAACCAGCCCTGAAACCCACAACGCCCCCTAATGTGACAGCATGTAATCAGGCCAACCACCTCTAACCTTTATCTAAACAGTGTGGGGTGAGTTCACTAACCAATCACAATCCAGTTTAACCAGTAAAGAATGCCAGATTGCCCCCCTGTGTCTTCTACCGCACTCAATTAGGTAAATATATCACACAGACAAAAGGATTAAACAAGTCTCTATAAATAACTAAACATACAGACAGTCTGATGAACCCAGTTCATCTTAAATGGTCAGAGTGTGTGTGTGTGTGTGTGTGTGTGTGTGGTCGTCATAATTCAAAGCCTTTGGTAAATTGCTTGGTTCGATGAGCAGCACAATGCAAACATTGAAGTCAGTGGTGTTCTGAGTTTTTGTTTGATAATTTAAACCATCTGATTATTAGATTACGATTTTGCCCTCAGTCTGTACCCTTATGTTAGTTGCTAATGAATAGGCCAAGATCACATTGGCTTTCGTTGCATCTTGGTCATGTGTGTTTGGTGTGACGGATGACTGATTGAGGCCTAAACTCAGTGTGTTAATAGATATGTTGATACACAGATCAGGTGCTTTTGCTCTCACATGATTTTAACTTTTTTCCTCACTATCTGGCTGACTAGGAACGTTTTTTTGATCTATCTGTCTCTCTGTGCAATGGTATCTTACAAACCGCGGTGTGGTTAATTGGAGTTTTGCTTGGATGTCTCGGCCTGATGGAAATGTCAAGCTTTATACACTTAGTGCGAGGAGTGAGGGGCCTGCAAAATGCCTTTATCTGCAGTGGGTTATTTGTGAGGTAAATTTTCAACTTCAGAACAAGACTCTCTGAATAGAGCTAAAAATGTCAGTCTGGTAAATGCCACAGTTTATTTTTTCCTCAAGAGGATGGAGGTATAGGAGCTTTTAAGTGCTGTGCCTCAGCTCTTGTCCTCGGTTTGACTGAGAATGTGCTATAAAATACTGAATAATTGTGCTCAAAGCTGTTTTTATGAAAGTATTCATATGATCTTGTCACATACACTTTTTTCCTCCCATTGATAGCCTCTTTCTATCATTTATGCCAAGCTAATGAATTCTCAAACTCTTTATATTTTCAATATGACATTTATTTAGTATTTATCAAAAGGAATAGTTCACCCAAACATTAACATGTCATGATAAATTGAGGACTAGTGTTGTCAAGCTCCAAAATAATTAAAAAGTACCATAAACATTCTCCACAACTCTGAGAGAAGTAGCGTTGTACTTTTGGGTTTTCTTCATGTGACATAATTCAGTAACTCTACAGGGAAATTCAGTAACAACTCTATAGGGACCAAATAGAGACCTAATATTTAATTTTATAATTACTACATAATTTTTGGCAGCATCCGGCACATCTTGGGAGGGTCTTTATCTTGAGACAGGGTTTAAAAATGGCTATTTAAAAGGCATGGCTCATAAAAAAAAAGCAACACAGAGTGCTGAATTTCCATCAAGCCAGTTGCAACAAAAATAGTGTGCATATTTATTATGATTATTAATGTAATGCAGACAGCACAAAAAGACCGCCTTTGGGGTGTTTTTCATTTAGTTGATTTATTAGTGAGTCTTCGGCATATAGATGCAACACTAAAACGTAATTTTCTTATTAAAGGGGTCTTATTATGCTTTTGTTTTCAACTTTTGGTGTGTAATGTTGCTCTTTGAGTATAAAAAAGTTCAGCAAAATTAATAGCACAAAGTCCACTTCAAAGAGTTATTATAGCACTGATTCTTGAGTTTTCTTCCAGGGTTGTACATGCCATAATATTCCTCATTTATATAAGTCCGCCCATGTCATTGCCAAAAAATGGGACAAGGCCTGCATGAGTTGAGTTAGAACTGTGTTGATGGAAAGGGGCATGACTTCACAAGCATGCTCAATCACGGTTGACCAATCACAATCACTGGTCCAGCCAACAAAATTGGAGCGTACTACGGCCACATCCACATGAAGCCAGAGCTTTCCCTATCCAATCTTTTTTTCCCCTCGTCTCAAGAAATATCTGCGTACACACGAAACCGACTCGAAACGATGTAGTATACATGGCAGACCAATTATGTGGCGCTGTAATTCTACCATAGAAATACACTAAAAACTGAGAAGAAGAATTGTGGCTCGAAGGGGTACAGCAACGGTCGGAAGTGAGGCAAAATATCACGATAAAATAAATTAATTTGCTACTTACCAGATTGTGTTTTATTAAACGTCTACACCTACACCTACCCCAACCCTAAACCTACCCTTACAATAATGAAAATACAGTAATTAAATTATGCAATATTGATGTGTGCATACCCAGTGGCCACAGCTGTATACCTTCTAATCTTTACCATGCGGGACGTGGTGTGGTGACATCACCGTTTCACAAAATATATACGGATTGGCTGTACACCCAAAAACGCAAGGGTGTCGGTTTCAGATTTATCCACTCTGGGACCCAGTTTAAAAAAATACTAGTTTCAGGCTCCTAAAATGCCGGATCCGTCTGGACGAAACGCTAATACGTTACAAAAGTTTAACGTATACAGCTGAGAATTCTCTGTGTGGACAAGGCCTACGATTTTCAGAAGGCTATGTTCAGACTGTCAGTCCAAATCCGATTTCTGTGCATATCCAATCAGATTTAGCAAGTCTGAACAGGCAAAAATCAGTTTCAAGCTACCTTCAAATCACAATTTCAGTTTTACTGCTCTGCCAAATGCCAGATGCAGAAAGTCACCGCGGAAACAAGGTTGTGTTGTTGCAAAGTGCTAGCCTGGCTCCGCCCTCCTACATACGTCCGCTCAATTCTCCTTTTCCTTCAGTTCTCCGATCAGCGAACAGAGGGAGCGGCTGAGAACGATGACATTGATGTCGTGCCCTAGTTTGAGTTGTAGTTCAGTAATGGCGGCGGAGAAAGATGCGGACGAAGCCATTCATTTCGTTGTGGCACCGCTGCCGAATATATCCAGAAGTTAAAGCCGGAGCAAGAACAATCTTTGCTGAGTTTTGTTGGTGGCCATGATGTTGTGTCCTGGGAAAAGTTTGATTTTTCCAGCTTGCTCCGTTAGTGGTGAAGGAGTTGGCTGAAGCCCCGGTAATTGTTTCTTGTGCGGTCAGAAGGTATTGTCGTCATTTACAGGGGCTAGTCAGTGATTGTATTGCCCTTCGTCTCCCACCACCCGTGTAAAAATCCCTGGCCGAATTACCTACTGCTTTAGACAAACACCAAGGTCGTGTGGTCATTTAATTGCTGTCCGAATCCACATCTGAGTTTTCAAGAATATATCACTTCAAAATTCACTGTTTCCTTTTTGACCACTGCAGAGCACCGTAAGGTTGCGCTTTGCTGTAATTTGGATGCATTTCTAGACTTGTATTGAAAACGTGCGTTTCCGACGTTAAGAACACGCGCTTATATGGTAAATCACGCGCCGAGGACGCACGCTATGAGTCGGTCAAAACGCATGTTAATGTGTAGGCTAAACAGGTAAACCAAACAGGCAGTACAAACTTGAAAAGAGCGTGCGCTTTCCTTGGTGTTCTCAAAATTGCATGCTCACTTTTTAGGGCACACCTCTTATAAAGTAAAGTTACATATTGTTGACCATCTTTTTAAAGGGGTGGTAAAACACATTCTTTCGAAGGCTTGATTGTGTTTGTGGGGTGCACTGTAACATGTGTTCATGCTTCGTTTTTAAAAAATTGCATTATTTTTCATATATTTTACCTTTATTCTACACTGCTCTGTCCCTCCTTGTAAAAACGGTCTGATGGTTTCCGGGTTGTATGAAGCCAGTCCTTCAAAAATACGCAATGGGCTCAGATTGGTTAGCTGGCCCAGTGTGTTGTGATTCGCTAACCACCTAGTGCACGTTTGTCGGAAACGTCACGCCCCTTACCTTTACCGGTAGACTGTGCTTTGGGTAGTATTAGAAACAATGGCGTCAATGAAACCATACCAATTTGAGCCGAATCAGACCCAGACAATTTTAGTGAAGATGATCGAGCAGAACCTGTTCAGTCCTCAAGAGTAAAGACTGCGGATCTATAGTGATCGCTACTGAATGGCACTGTTACTTTTGTATTTTTAGAACAATTTGCCAAATATCTGTCGCAAGAACGAACACTAAACATTGGCTTTACTAGTAGCCAAATAAAACACAGAACCATGATTAGCATGCCTGTAGATAAACAATACATAAAAGCTCTAATCAAAGAATAATTTACACTAATGCCAAGTTCGCTGTTGAGATTTAAAAAAAAGTTTGTAACGTTAGGTGTTTGTCGGATAACGTTAAGTATGAATGAGCATTTAACAAACTGGTTTGCAGAGCCAAACAGCGTTGTCATCTGTTTACTTCCTTGCTACAACGTACAATTAACAATACGAACTATTACAGGAAAACACATCAACGAAAAATAAATCATACTTACAGGTTGTGGCCCGTAAACAGCTTCTGTTTTTAAATCCATCTTTCAAGACAAGCCGTTGTAGGAATCCTGCATTGAACTCGTGAAGATTGTGGAAGCTTTCCTCCGTGAAATGTGCAGCGGGAGCCGCGCACGCCCGTCTCACACTGGCAGTGTTTGTCTCATGTGTATTGCAAATACAGATGAATATTGTCCATTATGTCACATTTTCCGGTCTTCTCCTCCGACCCCTGTCTGTCTCGTGCTTTGATTTATGATGGGCAGCATATATCTGCTGCATATGCGACCGAATTCCCCTCTGTCTCATACACGCATGCATATAACATGTTGTATGTTAAACGCACTGCAACGCACCCCCGTCCCTAGGAAGGCTGAACAAAGTGGACCTGCAATCCGGATGAAAATAACAGCATTTCGTCGGCATTGGCAACAACACTCCAGCCTACTAACTAGCCTACCTCAATAACTATTCCCCGCGTCGATACAAAATGGCCTCGCCTCCCTATTTCATATTCTCGGAGGAGGGGTTTATGTAAATATTGGGGCTGGTGATGTCAGTAACCCTGGAGGAATGTGTAGTAGTCCCTAGCGGCCGTTTGCTGTAGTCCTTAGAAATTGATTTCTTTAAAAGCAAATATCTCCCTTTGCTTTAAACGTTGAACGTTGTAACTTTGCAGATGTTGTTTATGCTCAAACAGCAACATTACACACTAGCTAAAGTTAGAAAAGTGAAATCGTTGTTTACCACCCCTTTAAGTAATTACACTATTTACCACGATACATGGCTATTATAAGAATTAAATGAAATCAATATCAACAAAATCCAACTTACCATTTATCAAAATCTACTTGCACTGTAATTACAATTGCCTAAATAATGTAATGAGAATTTTAGATTTATGTTCTAAATATAATATTTTAATTATAGAAATATGAAGTGTTGGGAAAATGTAATTATTCCAGGCCTATGAAACTATAAAACTGCCAGTAGCCTATAGTTGGCGGTGTAATGGATTCTAGAATCATTCAACTAATTCGTTCTAACCGACTGTTCAAAAACGGTGAGTTAAAAATAGCTATACCCGAATTCTAACAAATAAATACAAAATATAAAAGATATTTGGAAATTCCCCTTTAAAACAGAGAACCCTCAGTTTGTGGTTCGTTTTTGTTTTTTTTTATTAAGAAAAATGATCTTGCGCTTGTGCCTCCGCTATCGTCCTGTCAATCATCTCGCCTATGATTACAGTAAAATTTAAATTCGCCAAAATTGTTGCTGCATACCCCTCTGGCACTGGGTAGTTGCGCCCCTGGTTCCCGATCACAAAACTCTCCCCTCCACGTGAATAAATCACAATCTGAATGCACAAGGTTTTATCACTGAGGTGGCTGCACATTTATTTTTACGGACTTCCATGTGAGAAACAAAAGGCAAACGGCGACCAAAGACATGCGTCACGACCAAACGTTAGCGATTGGTTATGGCAGATTGAGAGTGGCTCTGGGCAGATCCAATAGTTTTAAATTTCAACAGCGTACCCGCCTTCAAGGAAGTAAACGCTTGTCAATGGAGAGTGGCCAGACTCTCTGTACAAATGAAACCGGTGGAAACGACAGCACTGAATAAAACTGCTCATACCAGCCTCCTACGGTTCTGCCGCTGCCTCAAGACGCAGTAGACCAGCGTGCAGCAGCTACATGATGTCATGTTATAAATAAGACAACATCTGTATTGCAAACCCCTCTATGTTGCGGATGTTGTTGCTATTTTTTTTTTGCCTACCACCAACGCAAAATAATTACCATAGAAACCAATGCAGATATTCCGGAAAATGAAAGAGCTGCATGTAAAAAGTAAAAAGGAAAGTTTTTTCTTAAAATATTTTAGAAGAATGTCTAGATTTGAACATTCTTACAAACTTCTTAGATTTTTTTTGTGAATCCAACACCTGGTCTAAATGATTCATTCAGGAATTGAGTTCTCCTAGGTTAATTCATTGACTCAATGAACCAGACACAGCAGTTAACATTTGCTGAAGGGGAAGAGAACTAAATAATAGCTTAAATTCTGTTTCTCGCACACGTTGTGTGGACTACTTTTATGGTGCTTTTGAATCCTTTTTGGAATTTGGAAGTCCCCATTTATCATAATTGCATTGAAAAGACCAGTAAAATTCTTTAGAAAATCTTCTCTTGTGTTCAACAGAACAATGTCGTACAGATTTGGAAAGACATAAGGGTTAGTAAATGATCACCGAAATATTCATTTTTGGGTGAACTATCCCTTTAAGCCGTTGGCTGCTCCCCACAATCGAAGCGATTTTCAGGTTTTGCTATTGTAGGCAAAAAGTGACCTCTACACACGCTCATTTTCATCACATTGGCAAGCAAAGCCACACATATGCCCTCTCACACACTCTCCAGAACCAAAGGGCATGTATGTTTACATTTTGAGTAAAAAATGTATGAACAAAAGGGCAGTTCCAGCATCAAACAGGCCTTGCAGTTTCACATGCACGTACATGCAAGCAAATATCAGACTGTCAATCTCAGTTTCCATGGAGATGATCATTATTTATAGTCTGTCACTCACTTTTCACCCCTCTCTTTCTGCAGGTTTGGAGATGAGAGGGGCTATATAATCTACCCTCAAATAGGGGATCGTTTGGACCTTGTGTGCCCTGCCACGAGTCCCTTGGGGCCGAACTCTCCCCCTGAGTATGAGTATTATAAACTGTACCTGGTGTCCTCACGAGAACAGGCCGACAGGTGTGAGGTGATGGGCGCCCCTAACCTGTTGCTCACCTGCGACAAACCTAACAGCGATATGAGGTTTACCATCAAGTTCCAGGAGTATTCGCCCAACCTGTGGGGCCACGAGTTCAAGAACTTACGAGACTACTACATTATAGGTAAGTGTGTACGTGTTTTAACCAATATCATGATGACAAGAAACCAAGAGTGCCGTTTTGGGAGTGACAACTTGCACACCTCAAATCCCTGTTTTGGGTTTAGCTATTTTTGAAAAAACCAGTGGTGTGTCAGCATCTGGAAATTTTTAATGAAGCTCAAACCATAACCATACATGTGTGTACAGATTGGGATTAGGCATTCGTAAAAGGAGATACTGTGCCTCCATTTTTATAAAAAAAAAAAATCATGTAGCCATAATTTGTGTTGGGGTTGCAGTGCAGTAGTTATTCACACATATTCCAGGCATATTTAGGGTCTGAGCACCGATGGTGCGAGGACCCTATTGTAATTGCTCGGTCTATTATTATTCTTCTTCTCCAAAATGAATCGCATTTTTGAGGGCCTAAACATGCTCAAACTCATGAAACTTTGCACATGCGTCAGAAGTGGTGAAAATTTACATCTGATATGCTTTTCAGAATTAGGCGTGGCAAAATGGCTGTATTGCGTCTTCTATAAAATTTCAATTAAGCGCAGTTCGTGCTACTTTTCACGTACGAGTATGAACTTTGGTAGTCACATGTAACAGCCCAATACCTACAAAAAAGTCCCTGGGTTAAAAATCTGAAAACCCACCAGGAAGCGAGATATTTTTAATTTTCTCTGCAACATTTTTGCAGTTTTTGCCATTTCCAGATGTTGTACTTTGGCAAACTCATCCTAGAGATTTAATCAGATCATCATCATATTTAGTCAGTCTAATCTAAAGGCCTTTTGCAACGTTAAATTGTGAAGATCTTGAGTTTTCCCTGAAGGCGGCCTCACAAAGTTTGACGTTTCGCCATGAAAAAGGAAGTTGTTGTAACTTAGGCATACAATGTCCAACATGCCCCAAACTTCATGTGTTTGATAATAGTCCTGACCATTGACATCTGTCAATATTCACTTATAGTCACAGGAAGTGTGGCACATCAAAATGACTGCTATTTTTCTCCAATATTTACCCGCTTAAATGCATGTCGCCCACTATTCGCTGTTTTCCTGAGGCCATCGGGTGGTGGTGGCACGGGTGCAAGGGCCCTTTCATCGCTGCTTGCAGCTTTAATGTTCCTTGTTGTTCAAGTTGGTAACACAGTTTTGAACCTCGTCATGTTCAATAATCTTAATTTCCACATTCTTATGTAATTTGTTTTTGTCATCCTCTTTTATAACTATTATTAAACTATCAGCCAACACGCCAAGCTCGGCCCACATATTGTGTTATCTTGTGCCCTCCTTAAATGTTGGGAATAATTGATCCTCTCATCCAACCTACAAATCTATTTTTACCTTTCTGCATTTTGGTTTTAATTTACAGAGACCCACACATGACATGCGGGGAGAAGTTATTGTGGTCATGAATTAAGAATCAAATTTCCACAAATTTTAAATCGTGGCTATGTTGTACTAATTTGTTCCCTCATTTTAGTTAAATCAGGGCTGTACGTTAACTTTTTTTGCACATAGCACTGGTGCTACAGAGGTTGAAAGTTTTGTAGCACAGCCCACAGAATTGTAGCACATGTATTAAACGTCTGTTACCATGTCTGAAAAATGCAAAAAGTGCTATACAATACAAATAATTAAGAATAATAATAATAATAATAAGTTATTATTATTTTTATTAATTATATTTTACAGAAAACATAAATCATTAGAAAGGTCTAAGGTTTTTTAATAAAATATTAAATTATGATCAAAAAATGTTATCTTATGTATTCACTGGGAAAGAAAAAAGTACTGTACACGTCTGAACACCGCAAATCTATCACTGTACTTCAGAATATTATAAAATAATATAATTTCTGCCTCATTCTGTGATGTGAAGCCTGTTAGATTATAAAAGTAAGTTATTTCAAACACTCGATTAAATGTTCTCTTTTGTTGGACAACAGGTTTGCAAACGCTTCTCATTACAAGTTTGGAAAGAGGTTGTTGCTTTTTCTAATGCACATTAAACGGGGCTTTAACACTGGGCACGTTTGCTGTGGTCATGTCCAAACGCGACTGTTCCCGGCGTCCCCCGCTGCGCTGGTCTGGTTTCACACTCAACTTGATTCTATCGAACCCTGGTGCACTTGTTCATCTTACGTCATCAAAAATGTGCACGGTGGATGATAAACACACTGCCGTAAATATATTGTTTTTATTAATTTGGTGCTATTATGCGCAGCTGAGTAAATTGGGTTTATTGTTTCTCAGTTGGGAGAACTGAGCCTTTATATCTCCTTTGTAAAAGCTTCACAAGGCATAAATAGTCCTCACTTTAGATGAGCTCACAAAAAGAGTTTACTGACAACTACTAAATGTTTTATAACTACCTGAATTAATCATGAATTACAGTATAAATGCATTTTAATAAAGCATTTATAAACACACTGAGTAACTATTATACTACTATATGTCTATATAGTACTACTATATGTCTAAATATGTATAAATGTATATTTAAATAGTTTATTAATCATTTACTTACACTTTCTAAATTATCTGACGAACCCCTGACAACTCCCAAATAACTAGTTTGTAAATAATGTAATGCTTAATTTAGAAATGATAAATTGATAATTTATAAAGTATGAAAATACAATTATTAAACACATTATAGATATGCTTATAAATCAAGAATAACGCATTTATAGCCGTATTTATAAACTGCTTAGTAATGTCTTAATGCTTTTATAAATGATGAATTAACTATTTACTAATACTTAACTAATGCTTCATAGCGTGTAGTTATTATAAAGTGTTACCCATTTTCAGTGGATGTAAATATATATTTTTTTTTATTCACATCTATCAAAAAAAAGTTTGTGTGATGGTTATGTGCTAAGCTGTATGATAACTGTACTTTTTAAAGTCAAAATTCAAGGTAAAAACAATTATATATCTTGCAGCTACTCTACTCTAGTTAACTGCAATTTATTATGAATTTGAGAGCCATTATTAAATATTAAAAAAGGGTAAAGCCCAGAAATAAGATTTTAAATAGTTTCTTCTATAAAAAAATAATTTGAATGGACAAACATTTTGGGGAACATTTGCTAATTGTCCAAGTGCAATAATAACACGCATCAGCCGCAGGGGTTCTGTCCCGTCAAATTTGCCTCATAGTTGCTCCACCAATAGATGAATCCATCGATAAAACGGAGAATATGTGTGTGTGTGTTACTGTTTGTTCCCTAGGGAAATCACTTTTAATTAACCTATGTTGGCAGTTGTTAATTTCTACAATATGCCCGTAATGAAAGGGAGAAAGACAGAGTGTCGGGTGCAGTGCAGTTTTGCACACGCTTGTGATTATGTGGATCTTAATTGGCTGTAATGGGCCTGTGAGACCCAAGGGCATTTAAGAGCAGCTAGACACATCAGCCCGACCAATGGTTTCACTTCCCAAATATCCATGTATGGTGTCTGTAAGTGATGATCACCGATGTAAAGTATTTATGTGTTTTAATATAGGATAAAAGCACAGCTTATTAGTGTAGGTTTTTGTGGTTTCATCCTGGTGTATGTGGCTGCGAGTGATGCTTTTAGCTGGTGCTTGTTTCCCCTGTGATCTGCACTGTTTGAAGCTGAGATCTTCTCCCTGCTGAGTGTGTATCAGAGTATATCAAACGCTCAGAGCTCTTTTGTCAAAACTTTGATCACTGGGCGCTAACTGAGTTCCCAGGGGAGCACTTTACCCTAAAAAAGCGTTCAAAAAACCCACTGCATTAGAATCCCTCTCAAAACCTCCCCTTTGCCATCCTGTTCTGTCAAGCACATACTCGCACAGTCGATAATTCACAGTAGTTGCATTGCTGACCATGTTAACGGTAAGATTAAAAAGTGTGTTACTGTGGACTTACACATACGCCTTTGTTTGCCAATCCTACTCAATGATATTTCAGCTCTGGAGCATCAGTGTGTGTGTGTTTGTGTCACACTGTATTAGATTTGTGGTGAGGGGTTGTTAATTATTGAAAAGGTCTTGTTGGTTTATTTATCAAGGTTAAGCTGAAATATTAGTGATTAACCTACTCGACCCTACCCGGTGCGTGTACACAAATATATAACCTCTCAGTGTGAGCGAGTGATGCGATACAGCAAAACGAGTTCTAATCAATAAAACTACATTGTCTGCAAGTGAGCAATGCCATTTAGATTTAGATTTAGACTTTTTTACTGAAGTTTCAGTAAATAATTTAAAAAAATAATAATTTACATTTAAATCTAACACATGATTTTGATTTGAGATTCCAATTTAAATTTGATTTATTTTTAAGATTTAGTTTACATTTAGATTTGTACTTGCATTTGATATTTTACTTTTAGATTTGACTCTTTTATTTTTTTAAGATTTAAGATTCTTATTTCATATAATCACATTTTGATTTATGATTAGATTTCTTTTAATACTTGGATTACGCACTCAAAATGATTCCTTGCATTGAATAATCCTTACATATTAATTTTATGAATTTTGAATGAGTAAAAAAACTAGACCATAATAAAACATTTTGAATAAATCTTAAACTTAAATGTAAATACATTTTCATTTTATTAAATCACAAATCACAAACTTTAGATTTATTCAAAATGTTTTATTAAGCTCTAGTTTCATTGCTAATGTATTATCCACAACATTAACTTTTAAAGAAAAGCTGAGGTTAATCTGTAAAGGAAGACCTACACCAGAGCTTAATTTTGTGCAGTAAGCAAAAGCTTTTTAAAGCATTTCAACCTCAGCAATTATTTGCGATACCCCTGGATGACTGCATCAATTAAGAAGCTAAAGCTTTATTGCTGGAGTTATTTGCTGTTTTGGCAAGTTATTTACAATCTAAAACACTGTAAACCAAAATATGTGGACAAAAAAAAAAAATTGAGGCCTCAAATTTTTAAAGTTTAGAAATGTAAAGTTTAAGTAAGCAGAACTTGCAGATTTTTATTTTGTAATCATACATTTGAATTGCTCTGAACTTGAAATCTTTGAGTAAGCTTAGCTAATTCATACATTTAACTTAAAAATATCATGCAATCTCAAATTCTAGTCTAGCTTTAACTAGCTAATTCAATAAATGCCACCTTGCTAATTGGTTACACAATGCTTTGGAAGCATTAGCATATAATTTGCTGAATGAGGGCCGCAATATAATACATTTAGCATATATCTGTTCTCAAACTAAGCTCATGCTCCACTTGTCACCATGACATAGCCAATATATATATATTGTGTGTGTGTGTATACATATATACATATATACGTATATATGTGTGTGTTTGTATATTTGCATGTTTTGCTATGCTAGTTTAGACAAGTTTCTGCTATGTAGGTTTTTTTAACACTTAATTTTGGCATTTTCTGTCCCTTTTGAGTGTCATGGCAAAGCATTTTCGGTTATATTTAAGTTAGTCTAAAGAAACAAGTTCATAAAACGCAAAACAATGAAACAATTCGGGTTTATTAAAATGTGTCAGTTTTGAGAACTCAAAAGAAAAAGAAAGTTCTAAATACTCATAACAGTTAATTTGATTGAACTAATTTGTTTAATTTAAGTTGGCTCTACTAAAACCAATTAATTATTTTGAGCGTTTGGGTTTACGTGATTTTATTCTGGCCGCCGCTGCCACGGTTTTATATATTTTTAAGTTGAGAGAAAATTATTTTGCAGAATTACTTGTCCGTCTGTAAATTTACTAACTTAGCGACCATGCACATTTGCTGTAATTCTGCATAGTAGTTAAATTTTTCCCAAATCATACGTTTAAATCGGGCTGTTACATGCATATAATGCTGTGCCAGTTTAATTATATGATTTATTATCGACATATGCAGAAGTGTCTGTCGCTAATGTGCTTTGGTCTGAGCACTGTCATTACATTCATTTTTTTAGCTGTTTTTTTTTGTGGCCAGTTGTCACCATATTCTGCTGAAATGACACTCCAATTGTGTGCTCACTCTGATGTTTGCTTGTGGCATTTCTTGTCAAAGGCAACATGCAGTATTATAGAACAGGACACAGTAATATAAGCTGATTTTAGGTTGAGTTTGCTTTTTTTCCCAACAACGGAAGGGGGTGATAGGGCCAAGGTTCATGAGTCAAGGTTCGCTATATATTTTATTTTAAAATGATTCACAATTTTCTACAATTGAAATGTATTATTACTGCAAAGTTGTAAATCAAACAAAGATTATTATTATTGTTATATATTTTACAAGAAACTTCAGTTTTGCTACTTAAAAATTTCAGGTTTAATTCAATGTGTCACTTGCCTTGCAATTTCTGAGTGAAAATTGTATTTACACCAGTACGTTTTTCAGTGTAGTAAAATTGGGCAGTTTTCGTTAACTGGGTCATCTTTTTTGCAACATACTTTATTTAACATTTAGAACTCCGTGCTTACTTGCAGTGTAGAAACATGAGTCCACACACTTTATCGCATGCCATTACATGGTTACACGGTAACGTTTAGCAAACCTTGCTGCACAGTTTGAAGCCATGTCAAAATTAAAACCGTACTGTTTAATATTACACAGATGCCGTGCTGCTCTCTGAGTTTCAAAGTTCAGCGTTTGTGGATGTGTGTTTGTGTGCATGTTTGTGTGTCTGCCATGCTGAGCCAGTGAGTTTGCCATCTGATGGCTATGAGTAGTGACAGGTCCCTCCCAAACTAGGTCAGCAATCAGAGCCCCGCACCACACTATGGTTGGTGTGTCAACGTGTGTGTGTGTGCGTACTGTGTGTGTCACGGCGTAAAGTCTGTTGTTTATCCTTATGAATGTGTCCGTTTGAATTTCCAGCTCTGTTTCGATTTCTGCATGTGTCGTTTTGATCTGAGCAATCTGTGTGTGTATTTGTTTGTGTGTGCGCGCGTATATACCCTTGATAAAGATCACGTTGTAGGTCTCAGGTTAATGGGATATAGACAGTTTAACACAGTGATTCATTAACCTTCTGGCATCCGCAGCTGCGCTTAAAGTCATTAAGCACACAAAAACACACAAATATAAAAAACACACAAACACACACACACATACCTTGTGTAAATGTAGAACCATTCAAACTGAGTTTTACTAACATATGATCTTCATAAATGCATTACGGACACTGTGGTCACTGTGTGTGTTTATTTCATCACATGAAGATTTAATTTGATGCATGTTACTAAACTTTCCACACAGCTAACTATAATGCTCACAGTGACATCAAACATAACCTAGCACACACACACACACACACACACACGCAGCAGGGGTGAATAAAGGCTCTTTTGATGGATGGACGTGTGAGCAGAGGGAGGGAGATTACGGTGTGAGGGATTGTGGGAATTCTCCTCACCAGCTGTTCACTAGAGACAGGGTGAAGGAAGATGAAGGGATAGAGTGATGGATGGAGAAAATGGCATGAGGGAAAGAGAATAGAGAATTCGGATGGTTATGTGGGTGAAGGCTCTGAGGAGTAGAAATGGAAATATTATTGAACATAAACACACATTGGCTACACTCAGACAGCTACATGCAATTAAAAATGAAGTTATACTATCATTCAAAAGTTTGAGGTCAGTTTTTCTTTGAAAAGAGTCTCTTATGGTCACCAAGGCTGTGTTTATTTTATCAAGAATACATTAAAAAAAGTTATTACAAATTAAAATGACTGCTTTAAATTAAATTCATTGTGAGATTTTACATTTATTCCTATCATCATTACTCTTCTGAAATCATTCTAATGCACAATTTGGTGTTCAATAAACAGTTCTTCTTATTATCAATGTTGTGTTTTTGTGGAAACAGTAATACGATTGTACAGTACAGTAATATGCCACTATCTTTGATATTTATTCAATATATATTATATTTCTTATATACTATCTTATATATTTATTATTGAAACGTGTAAGTAGTAGATAATGTTTGCTTGTTTACATGGCTGCTTGCTCTAACGTTAACCCGGGTAAATATGCGCAATTATTACCGCATATCCAAGGGTTCGTGCGGACTAACCCTGAGGCGCTGGCGCGATAACAAGCATTTTTCCTGATAACAGCGGAAATAACTTTTTTTTTTGTTTTGTTTTTTGTTTATTTTTTTGTCATACATATAGAGTAAGACAACATTCAAAACTGTAAAAAAAAAAAAAAAAAAAAAAAAAACTTAAATAAACCACGTCAAAACAAATATTGTCTGATTATTTAGTCTGTTTGAAACGTGCCTTTCTCTCTACAGGTGTCGCTATACTGCAGAGATCACAAGTCAGCATCGTCAACAACATCTTTGCAGCCGACACTGATTCAGAAATCACTAGCGTATTGATAAATTATTAAAATGTTCTGACATTCTCCTTTCTGGTTTTTTTTTTTTTTGCTTTTTCCTTCAAGCTTTGTGTGTGCTTGAGCGCTTAATTTATATTTTAAAGTCTCAATATTATGTTTTGATATTTCTCAATATAGAACAATGTTAGCAATATTACAAATATAATATTCTTTCTCAGCCCTGAAACTCAAACCATTTTCTGATGCATCCCCAGTATACATTTAAGTAATTAAATTGATATCATAAGCGTGCAATTAGTTGACTATTGGCTAAAATAAATGATTACTAGTCGACTAGAAAACTCTTTAGTCTGGGGCAGCCCTAAAATGTACGAACAAAATTAAAACAAGAAAGATTGATTTCAAAAGCAACATTTAATAAGATAAGACTTGTTTACATTAAAAAATGTCCAGATGTTTTTATCGTGTTTATACTTATGCTACATTCCACACAGCTTGAAACTAATTTGTTTCCACCTCCTACTTAAAAATAATGACTGGAACAGCACTTGGGAAGCTTTTTTTTTCAGACTTGGAATCATCTTGTTTTCAGGCAATGTATTATACCAGGGGTCTCAAACTCATTTTACCTGGGGGCCGCTGGAGGTAGACTCTGGGTCTGGCTGGGCCGCATCAAGTATTACACAGTGTTTCAAGTATTCAAAAAAAAAAGTTCTTTATTATTAACAGTTTTTCAACATGAATGTTTCTTCTGAACATGAACTGTTCCTCTGAATTTGAACTAAATATAGCCTATAGAAATTAAATCATGTAATATGAAATAATGAATGATTTTAATTTTATTTTAAATAATAGACGAATTCACAGCAAGGCCATAACCAGGTCAAACAGAAAAGTGAGCGAAATTCTAGGTCTAATTCTAGTTAGGAAATAATCTTTTTGGGACTATTTGTAAACAATATTTGCATTCATTTGCGTCAAATATATTATTAGTCCCGATATTCTTTGCGTGAGTGAGTGAATAAATACATAGATCCGCGAAAGACTTTTGAATTCTCTAGTGGTCTGGTGGTAGAATTTTGTCAACCGTGTCAAAGGTTCCGGGTTCTAATCCGCTCTCATATAGTTTTTCTTCATTAAAATCAAAGATGTTCATCAATGATTGTATAATAAGACCATGGACACGTTTGCATTTTGTTTTGTGATTTCACCAGAAAGAATAGAGTCTCTCTCAGCAACGGCATTAAGCGATAGATTGACGCACTCCTCTGTGTGTGAAGACTGTGCAGTGTGCACGAGCCAAAAGAGAACGTAAACCCTGCATACTTTGATTTGATTGGCCATCACAATCATTTTGACATTGACGAGCGCTGTTAGACCACATTCGTTTCAACTGTCTGATTAGCATCGTTCGTCTGTTCCTGTCAATTACGCGGTGTCAACCAATTATATTTATTAGGGGCGAGCCAACTCTCTCTCTCTCTCGCACACACACACACAAAGGAGGCAGCAAGCGCTGCACACGCAACGACTCAGCAAAAAGGTGCTTTTCAGAGCAACGCGCAGGCCGCACTAACACTAAACTTTGATGTCAAGAAGGGGGCCACAAAATATCATCCAGCGGGCCGCAAGTGGCCTGCGGGCCATGAGTTTGAGACCCCTGTATTATACAAATACATGTTATTATTTAGGGTATTTTGTTATGATCTTAACACAAGGTGAAATTGAATGACTTTATTAGCATTAGCATTTTGACCTTATCCAGACTTCTTCTTGATGTTGGGTTGACACTGTGGTTTGCAGTGTCTGTGTGTGTGTGTCTGTGTGTCGGTTTCTATTACCACGTCCCATCCGCTCCATCCCTCCCAGCCCATTGACACACTTCTGAGAGGTGCTATTAGTCAACCTATTAAGATAATTACCTCAGAGGAAACGAGACAGCCTTCCTCCGACATATAGCGCCTTTGTATTTGTATTCGTGGATCAAATCCATTTAAAGTCCCCCTGAAATCAAAATGTAATTTTTTTTAGCTTTTAGTATGAATATGTTAGCCTCAATGTTATGAATATGCTGGTGTGTCAAAAGCGATATGGACTAAATTATGATGAGAAATGTTTGAAAAGGAATGTGAGGAAACTGCGGCTTTACTGAGCTGTCTTCCTGTTTCAGGGGAAATTACATCAACACACTGAATAATGCTGCGCTTTTCAAGGTACTTCAGTGGGCCTTTAAATTTTCTTCTTTACTGAACACAAAATGAAATGGATAATGATAGACAGTAGTACATATTGCAAAAATCATATGTTCCAAGACTTCTGAAACCATATAATGGTTTGACAGGTTTAAGAAGACTTTCCATATAGCGCACAAGTTGCATGGAATGCTACTATTTTATCCAAATTAACATCTTACTGAATAACAAATTGTACAAAACCATCTCTGGGTATTTGAATATTGTTCATTCAGTTATCAAGAACTACAAGCTACATCGAACCAACAAGACACTGAGTAGAAAGCTCGTTCTTCAAAACTCTGAAGGAGACTTGCCAACAGTCGCTTTGAAGAAGGCACAGAGTTCAGTAGCTGGGAATGAAATATAAAGTCAATCACAACAAGAGCTCTGGCCTACATGGGGCGTTGATACAAAATAAGCCATTACTCCAAAAGAACCATGTGGGGTGGAAAACATAATGCAGACCTAGAAAAGCTTGTGTGGTCAGATGAGCCCAAGGTAGAGCTTTTCAAAGGTGTCGATCTCACGCTGCCCACACCTTAAAACACCATACCTGCAGTGAAGTATGTTTGTGTAGCTTCATGCTGTGGGCCATTTTTGACCAGCAGGGATTGGGCATCTTGTTAAAACGGAGTGAAGACTGCATTGTGCCAAAATACAGTGAAACGCTGCAGGTGAACCTGAGTCAGTGCTGAAAAACTGCAGCTTCGAGATGGTGGCGCGATGTAATCTTGAAATGGGAAGATGGAGTATGTATGCAAATAAAGATATCTCCTTTGTTTCTTTTTAAGACTTTTTGTATTGTACAACAATGTGACATTAAAATAACTAGGTTTGCATTTCCAGATGGAAATAGCAGTACTTGCAAGGCATACTTTTAATTCCGCTTCAGAGCTGCTTTGGCATTACGACTTTTTTTCCCTAAGTGCACATGGAATCAGTCAAATGCATGCAGTGTAAAGGCATCTATAGATGGTTAACTGCAACAGAGAAGACCAGTAGCAATTCATTATGAAAATACCTCATTGAAGTCAGGGCTTGCATAAATACTAATTTGAATTATTAGTCTCTCAGAAAAGCAGTCAACTGGTTGGCAGGTCATTGTTTACCTGATGTATATAGAAACTCCTTTAGGCTAAAACGAGGCAAAGTCTGGACTGTCAGTGAAAATGTATTAGACGTCTAACTATAGCCCAAGAATAGACTTGTCATCTATTCTAGAGCATGAACATGTCAAAGAAATGAAACCAAACACCTTGTAATCACAGTTGACTTTGCTTACATGGTGGAACATTCATCTCGCAAGTTATTTTGGCAAAAACGACATGTTACCAAATTCAATGTTATTTTGGCTAGAAGTTACTCATAGCTGGAGTATATCAGGGTATAGTTAACCGAGACGGTGAAATGATGGCTATTGCTTGGTGGGTATTTCTCTCCTAATTGTGACTATTTCTCACATTTGCAACTTTATTTATTTTAACTGAATTGTATATCTCACAATATGTCTCTTATTATGACTTTACATCTCACAATTATAACCTTTTCTTATCTTAAATGTGAGTGCACATCTTACAATTGTGTTTTTTTAACTTTATCTTACTAGTTTTACTTTTATTTTACTCAGGAAATATCCTAGTATGGAGGCCAATGTTTGCCACAATGAAAGTGAACTAGTTGACTGAAACCTGTAGCCAAACTACTCAACTAGTTGGTGCAGTCCTTCTGCAAATGACAATGTACACCATTCAAAAGTTGTTGTTTTGTATGTTTTGAAAGAAGTCTCACCAAGGTTTTTCTAATTGAATATACACTCTATTGCCAGAAGTTTTGGGACACCTGCCTTTACATGAACTTAAATGACATCCCCATTCTTAATCCGTAGGGTTTAATATGGAGTTGGCCCACCCTTTGAAGCTATAACAGCTTCAGGAATGCGTTTATGGGAATTTTTGACCGTTGTTCTAGAAGCACATTTGTGAGGTCAGGCACGGATGTTGGACGAGAAGGTCTGGCCTCTGCTCTAATTCATCCCAAAGGTGTTCTGTCGAGTTGAGGTCAGGACTCTGTGCAGGCCAGTCAAGTTCCTCCACACCAAACTCGCTCATCCATGTCTTTATGGACCTTGCTTTGTGCATTGGTGCGCAGTCATGTTGGAACAGGAAGGTGCCAGCCCCAAACTGTTCCCACAAAGTTGGGAGCATGAAATTGTCCAAAATGTCTTGGTATGCTGAAGCATTAAGAGTTCCTTTCACTGGAACTAAGGGGCCAAGCCTAACCCCTGAAAAACAACCTCACACCATAATCCCCCCTCCACCAAACATTACACTTTACACAATGCAGTCAGGCAAGTACCATTTTCCTGGTATCCACCTAACCCAGAATCATCCATCGAATTGCCAGACAGAGAAGCTTGATTTGTCACTCTCCGTTGATCACGTCTCCGCTGCTCTAGAGTCCAGTGGCAGCGTGCTTTACACCACTGTGTCCAATGCTTTGCATTACACTTGGTGATGTAAGGCTTGGATGCAGCTGCTCGGCCATGGAAACCCATTCCATGAAGCTCGCTATGCACTGTTCTTGAGCTAATCTGAAGGAATTGCTCAAGAACATGAATTTTGGAGGTCTGTTGCTATTGACTCTGCAGAAAGTTGGCAACTTATGCGCACTGTGCGCCTCAGCATGCGCTGACCCCGCTCTGATTTTAAGTCAAGTCAACTTTATTTATATAGCGCTTTTAACAATGCAGATTGTTTCAAAGCAGCTTTACAGTGTTAAACAGGAAAATAATGCAGCATAATTTTATTAAGCTGTATAGCCATTTGATGTCATCAGTTCATTTCAATTTCCATACGGTGACAGTGTGGGCTTTAGATCAATAATTAGATCAGTAATTTAGTTTATATGGTTAATTTAGTTTATTAATTAGATTTATTTTGATGTTTAGTTGAAAAATATAGTGTGGCCTACCACTTCGTGGCTGAGTTGCTGCTGTTCCTAATTGCTTCCACTTTGATATAATACCACTAACAGTTGACCGTGGAATATTTAGTAGTGAGGAAATTTCACGAATGGACTTATTGCACAGGTGGCAACCTATCACGGCATCACGCTTGAATTCACTGAGCTCCTGAGAGCGACCCTTTCTTTTACAAATGTTTGTAGAAGCGTCTGCATGCCTAGGTGCTTGATTTTATACACCTGTGGCCATGGAAGTTATTGAAACACCTGAATTCAATGATTTGGCAATATAGTGTATTTAAAAAAAAAAAAAAATTCCTGTGATGCAAAGCTGGATTTGTAGTAGCTATTGCTTAAATGCATATCATATTATATTATATAGCTGTATAGTGTATATTACTGCCATATGGACATTACTTTGTCGCTATACAAATAAACTTGAATTGAATTACTTCAGTCTTCAGTGTCACATGATCCTTCAGAAATCATTCTAATACACTGAATTGATGCTCAAGAAACACTTCTTATCAATATTGAAAACCGTTGTGATGCTTCATATTTATCAAGTATTCTTTGATGAATAGAAAGTTCAAAAGGAGAACATTTATTTGAAATAGAAATCTTTTGTAGTCATGTAAAATACTTTACTACTATTGATCAATTGTATGCATCCTTGCTAAATAAAGTTTTTTTTTTTTTCTTACTGACCCCAAACTTTTGACCAGTGTATGGCCGTTTTTAGAGTGTATATAAGAGTTTGTTGAAGGCCAAAAGTAGAAGACGCATCCAAAACTAAAATGATCTACAAAGAATAGTTTGAATGGAGTATGTATGTTGTACAGGTTGTTTTATCATGCACATGGATCATTTTTAAAGTTTGTCTTTTGAAGTGTCTCATATAACACATTGTATACTGCACAAATTGAGTTGAATGCCTAAAATATTGAATAAACTATCACCAGTCACTTTTCAAGGAGATTAGATGTTTTCCTCAAGTTTGTGGTGCTCAAAATAATTTCCACACATCAGCCAGATCTAGGAAAAAAAAGATCAACCTTGAAAAAAAGGTTTTGGCCAATAGGGATGATGCTTTCATTAATCATGAATACACTTTCAGAACCATGTTTTCTGACAGTTGCCGATGAATTAGGACTGCGGCTGTCTAAAATATGCATATTTCATGATGTTAATGTATAGCACTTTGCTCCGCATAAAGCTGTGAGCAGATCCATGGAGATCTGCGATGTCTACTTCGGTACCTCATCAGCACAGAGTTCATAGAGTTTCTCTCTCTCCTTCTCCCATCTCTCTCCTCTTTAACTGTTCCCTTGCGTCCCCACCTCCACGCTGCTGGCTGCGGGCTGACTCAGATGTCAGAGCGTGTTATTTCAGCAGGCTGATTCTCAATAATGTGTCTTTATCTGGGCTCTTTGTGGCACAGGGTTTTGGCGGTGGGGCCGCATTGGGATTCGGATGAGGGAGGAGGCATCGCCGAGCAATAATGAGTTCTCGTTTTGTTAATGCCTTCCCACACCTCTTCAAACATGCATCGTATACTCACCTCTAACACGAGGACAGATATTTAGCACTGCTGAATGTGCAGTTTAGAGTCGCTGTGTGGTTTTGTTTGAAAGTGTGAGGGTATGCGTGTGTAAACGCAGTATTCGTGTTAGGCAGGTGATGTGTGTGGGTTCCTGCTGTTGTCGTCTGATTGACAGGTGTGCTTGCTCTTTTAAAGCTCTTTAAACGCGTGACAGTAGTCTTACTCTCCTCGTCGTCGTCTCCTCCATCTCCGCCAAACATTACTGACATGAACATGACCTAGAGAAAAACCTTTACAATCTCACTCTTGTTTCGCTCAGATTGTTCCTCAAATCATTCCTGCACTCGCTCTCTACCTGGGTGAATCTTATGAAACCCGTCAAGAACATATCCAGGTCATGTCTGGCCACCCCAAATGAAACCGGAAAAAAAAGAAAGAAATTATATTTTGCATGAAAAATTTTACATTTTGGGACCAGTATAATGTTTTGCATTGTGGCAAAAAATGAAAATAAGCAATGAATTCTAATACTATTATGATTATTATTATAATAATAATTCTATTTAGTATTATTTTGTGTGTTTTGTGGTAACAATAATAACAACTTATATTATATTATATTATATATAATACAAAAAATTATATTGTGCTTAACTATTATGAAAATGTCACAATAAAAAAAAAGGCTAGGTTTCTTATTATTATTTTCAAGTGAATGAAATTTGCTAAGGAGATTTTTGCAATACATTTAGTGAGAATCACCAAAAAAAAGAAATTAGATTTTTTAAAATTATTATTATTTTTATTATTATATTATTATTATTATTGTTATAAAATATTTGATTTATGCAGTTGTTGTTAATTAAATATATTATTATCATTCATTAATAACGTACAAGAGATGTATGTTTTTTTCGTTTCTTGCTTTGTTGCATTGCAGATGGTTCAAAAATCTGTTATTGTAATGAGATTTTAAACAGAATAATCCTTCTTTACAAAAAGCATTAAACATCTCTGGATGCGTTATGGTGATGAGAATTTGGGAATCTTAATATTTCTAAAAAATAGACTTCAATTTCTTTATTCAAAATGCAATTCCTTTTTTTTCTTTCCTTTCTATTTATTATTAGGGTGAAATAGGACCTGTGACGTGTGTGTGTGTCTGTCTCTCTCTCTCTCGCTCTCTCGCTCTCTCTCTCTCTCTCTCTCTCTCTCTCTCTCTCTCTCTCTCTCTCTCTCTCTCTCTCTCTCTCTCTCGCGCTCTCTCTCTCTCTCTTCTTTTCCCTCATATTAAACTCTCTTAAATTAGACTGTGGCCTCTCACCTTTCTCATCCCCTGTCCTTCCCTCCTCCATGCTGTTCTTTTTCTCATCTCATTCCCTTTCTCTCTTATTATCCGTGCCCGTTTTAGATCATTAATTCTTAATGTTGCCCTCATGAAAATGTCCATTAAAAGCAGCCACCAAAGTACAAAACACAAGGATTCACTTGAATATTTGACTAGTTCCTGTAATTATTTAACAATGCTTACAAGACCCTTTTCAGAACCTCGGCCACATAAGTGTCTTTTGTCTGAGCTGCAGGGAGCAGCAGGCCTGGACAGCCCAGTTAACTAGGAAGGAGTAATGTCTTGTTTCATTAGTTGTGGCTGGACTTATTACTCTGGCTGTGAATTTATGACCTTGTTAAAGTCATAGTTTGGTATGTTGTTGTTCGTAGAAGTGTCTGAGTTATGCCCATGTCGCCATTCAGTTCTGTGCACTGCAGGGGTCACATCTTTGTGCGCTGCCTGGACGTTTTTCCACTGAGCTGCTGGACGGGTCAGTCATTAAAAAAGTCTGTGTGGAGAGGATGTCAGACAGGATTAGCGGTTAATACCTGTCAATTGCTCACCAAAGATGACATTTAAGATTACAGCTGTAGGATTTCAGCCCTGTTTCCATAGGGACTGTTCCTCCTGTCACTCACTCTGTATGTCAGGCAGTCACATGCTGCCTTCAAGACAAGCCGGAATGATTGTATTGTATTTACAATGTTGTTATTACCTTTGGAAATACTTGGGATTTGAGCTTTGACTTTCAGAGGTTAATTAAAAAATCACAGTAGAAGAAAATTGGTATTGGTCATAATTAAACACCCCATGAAATTGCTTTGTTTTTGTTTTTTTTACATTTTCTATTCAAACAGAAAGTTACTAGTCTGTGGTATTAGGCGAAGAATAGTTCTCTTTCTAGGGTGCATTTGATTGGACAAAAAACTGCAGGAGACAATTATTATTTTGCCTGTTTTCTTGGAAGAGAAAATGCATAGATATTATTATAAATGATAATATACATATATAAAACAAATCACACACCTAATGCACTTAAGTTTTGTGTATGTGTGAGAAATAGAAATCTGTTTTATTCTAACCAAAAATATGAATCATTAAAATTATATAAACATTATTATTTTTAACCTGATAACTGTCACCCCCCTTTTTGAAAATATACATGAAGATGCACTATTCAAAATGGTTGCAATTCAAGAATGCTTTGGAATATAGACATAAGTTTGGTCTGATTTTAAAGAAGACAGTCAGCAGTAAGATCATGGCTCTAGTGAAAAAATAAAAGTATGAAAAGATTATGAAAGTTTAAATTCAATGTAAATCAAATGTACTGTACTAAATGTTATATTTTATATAAAATATATATGTTACAAAATAATTTGTACTCTAAAATTAGTATCAAATCAAAGCCAATTGTCTAACTAATTTGTGTTCCAAATTTGAAGTTGATATCACAAAAATTGAAGTTCCCATGAGATTTTGTTTAAACGCTGTACAACCAATAGCCACTGGGTGTCATTGAAATTCCATAGATTTTTTATGCAATCTCCTGTAACAAATGTATATATTTTTGTCCAAATATCAAAACAGTTGGCAAATATAGAACCGTGAGCTCAGACCTTTCCGACGATATGCGTTTTGTCAAGATTAGAAAAAGTCTTTATTATAAAGTTTTTAAAATAAATGTTGTAATATGAAACATGACGACGCCCACTAGGGGAGGAGCCGCTAGAAGAATTTAGAGTACCATTTCTATGATAACGCAAAATCCTTTGATAAGTTTCTATGATAAGATTTCAAAATGGTTTTCACAGGATGAATCTTGAGTTCGTCAGCTTTCAAATGATACATAGTTTGTCAACATTAGATCAGGATAAATATAGGATAAAATTGTTTTAAACATGCAGTGGCAAATGGGCCCACCGGTGGGCCAGTGACAGTTAACAGGTATGAATTTTCAAGAAGTAACAGCCATTCAATGACTTTATAGTATAAAGAGAGTTAAATATTCAACTATATTACTGATCTGCCTGCATTGACATTATGATTACTGAATGACTGTACAGCCGAATTTTCCTGTTATCACTGAAAAGCTACTTTGAAACAATCTGCATTGTATAAAGCGCTATATAAATAAATGACTCGGCTTGAGAGTGTGTGACCAATCAGCTCACTTAAAGGTGCAGTCTGTAAATTTTAGCGGCATTTAGTGGTGAGGTTGTGAATTGCAATCGCCCACCACTCACCCCTCCCTTTCAAAGCACATAGAAAAGCTACAGTTGCTGACACAGGACAAAGATGTTGTCGTCGTAGAGAGCAGAGAGTGACTAGTGCTCTGTAGAGAAGTTTGTCCATTTAGGGCTACGGTAGAACTTGGTCAGGTGGAACCGGGGATCGAACCACCAACCTTCCGGTTTGTAGACAACCTACATGAACCACTGAGCCACTGCCGCCCCAATACACACTGGAACTTTAAAAAGGGATAGTTCATTCAAAATAAAAAGTATCCTCATTTATTCACCCTCATGTTGTTTCAAACCTGTATGAATTTATTTCTTCTGCAGAAGAACAATAGAATGAAAGTCAATAGGGTTCAGTTTTGCTTTTTACTTTGGACTTTTATTGTATGGGCAAAAATAGTTTTTACTTTTATTCTTCAAAATATCTTTTGTGTTCCACAAAGGTTTAGAAAAACATGAGCGTGAGAATATTAATTTTGGGTGAACTATCCCTTTAAGCCATTCATCCAATCACTACACCGCTCAATGAAGCAGCAGAACAACTGTTCCTCATAAACACGCTCACTTAGAGCATCACATCTGTGTAGCGGCAGATAAAAGAGACTTGTTTAACCACAATCCACTGCATAACATGACTTTATGTGTTACAGATTACAGCAGCAGGTCCAATAACCAGAACATCTGAACTCTATTGCAAAGTTCATCGCATTCCCACAGTCAAAAGGTGTTGTTTTAGGTCCAAAAAGGTTTTGACCTCTGGAAAAGTGTGTAAGTTCCCATCTTCCAGCTTCAGGACACACTAAAGAAAGCTGTTTGACGAACAAGCAGTAAGCTCTATTCCTATATGTAGTGTCCACTTACCTCCTTTTCAGCAAATCAGTTAAAAAAGTGAAATCATAATCAACCACCCCTTTAATTAGATTTATTTATTGTGTAATGTTGCTGTTTGCGCATGAACAACATCTGCAAAGTTATGACGCTCAAAGTTCAACGCAAAGGGAGATATTTTCACTTGAATGAAATCGCTTTTTAAGGACTATAACAAACAGCTGGTAGGGACTTCAACAAGCTTATTTACGGGTTAGTGACATCAATAACCCTAAAATTTACATAAACCCTGCCCCCGGGAACACGCAACAAAGGGGGTGAGGCCATGTTGAGAAGAGGAAGAGTTGTTGTGGTGTTGCATCCGTCTTTTTTTATTTATTGCAATACAGTACGAAAAACAAATGCAATAACATGTCATAAAAGACAAATGACAACATAAGGTATAACCGTAATTAAAGTAAACTATACCTTCTATTACTAAATTATATATATATTCTATAACTAAACTATAAACTGTATCTTCATGCAGCATATATTCTCTGGCTCTGTGCATTTTACAAGAGTTCCCACACGAGCAATTTATAGATTATCATGACCGAATATGCTAATTGATGACTTGAAGATAGTTAACTCCACCTAACCATTCAGAAATGTCCTGTTGCATTCTACATGTTGTTCTCTAAAAGGCTGAACAGTTTCTGACCTTTTCGGTGCGTGTCTGCGTGAGGTAATCGGAGCTGCAAACATGAGCTCTTGAAGCTCCGGCCTCTTCTTGAAAGGAGGCCGGGAGAAGCAGCTCATTTGCATTTAAAGGGACACGCACAGAAGCGGTGTGCTTTTGCTCACCCTCAAAAAGTGACAAAACACTCTGGGGACATTAAAGACTTATTTTAAATCTTGTAAAAATGGGCATTATATGATCCCTTTAATATAGCTTGGATCTATTAAGTACTTTTCGAACGTTCCATTAAGGTACATTGAGCTACATTTAGGGTCTGTTCACACTTAGCACACAACTCAGTCCAAAGACATCATCACAACCAGTGTTTTAGTTTGTTTAGAAGTATACCTGGTACCTCTCGTCATAGGAGCTATGTTGCCCATTACAGTTCTCCTTGCAGCAGATCTTTGTTTGTGTGTGCTGGAGAGAGGGATTCTTGCCGCTGTTTTGACTCCTTTACACATTTTATAAGCTCTACAGGAGCTCTCTACTGGTAAAAATACCACCATATGTACACGCATTTAACAAGCACACAGCATTGTTTTGGATGTTCGGTAAGTTCTGTCGCAAATTATACGTCATTAAAGCTTCCAATCCGGTTGAGAACTTTTCCTTATGCCTTTTTGTTTTGTATTTTTAGGTTCAGTGTTAAAAATGTTCAGTGTGGATGCTAAGCGAATCATAGTCTTTTTTCTTTCTTTTTTGGTCCATCCATACCTAAAGAACCAAGAGGACTGAATCCTTGAAGACATTTCCTTAGGTGTCTTTGGGCAATCCCACCGTGGCGTGGTTTTGTCAGGGATATTTTCTTTCAGTGAAAGGCCTGTTCTGTATTTTGGAATGTATTTTCAGATAATCTCTCTCTCTCACACACACACACACACACACACACACACACACACACACACACACACACACACACACACACACACACACACACACACACACACACACACACACACACACACACACACACACACACACACACACACACACACACACACAGTGTCTCATATTGCATGCTGCCCCCTTTAGGCCTGCCCTGGCACAGCTGCAAGATAATGAGGTCATGGAGGCCCTTTTGCCAGCAGGAACTTTAGCTTACTTGGGGAAAATTACTCTGGGTTTGTGCAGCCCAAACAGATTGTGCTAATTCCTAGTGGGCTGAAAAGGTTGACTTGGCTGTTGGCCTTATTTGTCGGGGGTAAAAAACATCTTTTTGAGCTGTTGTTGCTCCCGTCACTGGTCATCACGGGTCAATCCCCATTTCTCAGGTGGGGGTTGTGTGGGGAATTTTGGGAGTGGTGGAGCGGGTCAGTATGTGGGTCGTTTCAAAATGTTCTCCGGCCAGTGTTTTTTTTTTTTTTTCTCGATTCCAGACATGCCTTTCTCTACATCACCGCAGATCATCGTCTCAATTACCGAACTCATCCGTTGTTCTTTCTCGTCTAGGATTTTTAGACTGCTCGGGAGAACATGTAGACTGTAAAGTCTGCACTGCAGTGTGTGTCATGTCTGCTTTTCATCTCTGTTTAAACCCACGGCCTCTTGTCTTCCACAACCATCATCAGAACCTTCCAGACTACTGTTTTTCTACGCCCACTCACCTTTCCGCTCACCCTCTTCCTCTTTCTTCTCATAGTTCCTTGAAGGGATGTCAGGAGTCCTGGTACTTCGGTACCAAGTCAATGATAAACTGCAGACTCGATGTTTTCAAAGACTCACTGCGGCAGGCAGCTGCTTTCAAATGTTTTTTTTGTGAAATAAAATACTGCAGAAACACAGCAACATTCTTTAAAAAAAACCACAGATCCAACAAAGCCTTAAATATTAAAATTGTCAAGCGATTTAATATTTTTAATCTTAATAATTATTAATCGCACATCAAATCTGGCTGAGAAATTACCCCCGAAAATAATTTAAAGTCCTTATTTTGTTAAATGATAAAATCATCAAATAGTAGCTTTGAAAAGAAATATTATATTTGATTCAACATATAATTTATTAGACATAAACCTTTAGGCTACAACAGCCATGAGGATGAGTAGATAATGACAGAATTTTCATTTTTGGGTGAACTATACCTTCTTATTAATATGGAATATGATATTATTTTTTTTTATTATTTTTTTTTTTTAGCAAATAATACTCTAAATAAGAAACTAAAACTGTCAGTAGGTGGTGGTAAATATCTAAATGACTAAGTCATTAGCTGCATCCTAATTCATATACTATCCGTCCTAAATAGTATTCAAAATTAGAATCAGTGTGTCCCAAATCTTAGTATGTTAAAATGAGTATTCCAAATATACCCGGATGGTCTACTATTTCTGGTTAAAATCCGAAGTGCAGATCCGTGCACACTCTTACAACTAATATTGGCCACAACCCTTTGCGCCTTGGAGGAGGTTTCGATTAGAACTACAAACACAAAGAGTTTTAAACTACATACATGGGTGATGTGCAGGTCTGTTAAGTATAGAGGTTTACATAAAGTGGTTTGAGTGGTTAATAATCAGTATCTAACCTGACGAAAATATATTTATTCAATGCAATCTATATCTACATATATAATCTGCAACAGCATTGTGAATGTTTGTAAAGATACGTTTGGTCATTAACTTTTAAATGCATCATGTCAATTGCAAACATTTCTCCGCATGAAAGACCCACGATTGCCAGATTTGGGTAGTTGGTTGTTGGGCCATTGTGAACTATTCCTAATATCTAATACAGTGCATTTTATTTTTATGGATGTTTAAAATTGATACTGCTGATACAGACCCGAAATGCCTAAAATGCTTTTTTTTTTGTTGTACTTGATCTTTTTGTACCATCTTTTTGTTTTAGTTTTTTGCTTGTAATTTGTTTCTTTGTTCAATGTATTTTTCCTTGAATAACTGCTTGAGAAACCTATTTTTTTGTGTTTACATGCCTTTGTTTTAATTTGATTTGTTAATATTTTTATATTATATATTTGTTTTTCTTTCTAAATGAAGGGTTTGGTTCGTTAACATTTTATGTGATATCAAAATCGGCTTCAAGAAAATTCACTGGTATTGCTATTGACTACTGACATGATTTTGATACAGTGACATGGTTCTTTAACTTTCTGTTTCTCTATCTGCTGATCAAGTTCAGCATTTACACCTTTATTGAGCATCTCTGCATCCCTACAGGGAGAAAAGAGAGAGCGAGGGAGGTAAAGAACACAATGAGAGCCATTAGGTGATGAATCATTTTTTTCTACACCTCCAGTGTGTTGACTAATGACTATCGTGAGCACAAAAAAGGTCATGGTTTTGGATTCAATCCATGAGTGTGTGTTTAACTTTAACTTTTACGCTGTCTATTCTCTGAAGATTATTCTTTATTTAAGTCAGTTTTTGGGTGAATGTAATATTTTGGCTTTATAGAAAGAGGCTTTTTGGATGAAATCCAAGGGTTTTTGTTGTTCTTGATTTTGCCATACATTAATGTTTTTGACCTTCATGAATTTTAATGAAATATTCTGTGTTTAATTCAAGTCGAGCTCCATGGACAGCACCTGTGACATGCTGACGATTACCACGTTTACAGTGTGTTGCACTTGTAATGCAAAACAGAATAGATTACATTTTTATAAAATTAAAATACACACTATCGATAATACAGTATGTTCACAAGATAAATTATACTTTAAATTATGTTATATGATATTTACTGTGTCTGTTATATAAAATGTTCATCTTTTGTATACTTGTATGACACAATGATGCCATAAAGGCAGTGTATACGAAGACAATAAGCAAATATCGTGCAAAAGTTTAGGGTCAGTCTTTTTTTATATATATATTAATACTTCTGACACATTAAATTGATCCAAAGTGACAGTAAAACATTTATAATGTTACAAAAGATTTACATTTTAAATAAATGCTGCTCTTTTAAACTTTCTATCTAAGAATCCAGAATTATTTTTTTTATCATAGTTGTATTAAGCAACACTTTTCAGCATTGATAATAATCATAAATGTTTCTAGAGCAGCAAATCAGCATATTGATTTCTGAAGGATCATGTGACACTGGAGTAATGATGCTGAAAATTCAGATTTACAATTGCAGGAATAAATTACATTTTAAAATATATTCAAATATAAAACTCTTAATTTATGAAACATTTTTAAAAAATCTTACTCACTCCTTTTGAACTTTTGAACAGAAGTGTATGTCAGTAACAGATAACCAGAAGTTAATCTGCCTTGAACAGTAGTCCTTCCGCTTAAAATGGTCATTCAGACACTTTATTACTCAAATAAAACGCATTTTTGTAAAGATGAATTAACATAAATTTCCTAACACAAATGTAAGCTTCGCGTTTCTTCTAAAATACCCTCTCGAATGCCTTTAGACTTCCTTTTCTGCATTGTTGAATGGTCTGAATGAATTTCTGTAGTGATTGGAAGCATGTCACAGGTGCTGTTTAATTTTGTATTAAATCCAGACCATTCTTCACAAATCCTAAATCACGTAATTGCGTGCAAGTACTTTTAAAAATACGACAAATACAAAGCCCGCCTCAATTCCTTTGTATCAAGCTTCACCTAAAATAAAACTGTTACCCTCAAGCAGAAAAGCAATCGAATGTTTACTGGCACCCCTCGTCTGCGTGTGCTCCTCAGCCGTCTGCTGGAATGTTTTCCTAAAAATGTAATAATTGAGAGATATTTTGGATGGGAAGAGTCTTTGTACAGGAGCGCCGTGGTTTCTGAGAGCTGCAGATTAGCTACCCTGTGTCATTCGGAGGTTCAATAAAATATTGAATGGTTCAAATGCAAAGTGTTTCTGCAATGAAGAATTCAATATTGGCCTCATGAGCGGGCTTTATATTTGGAAAGGAAAATAAGTTTGAAGATGAAGCTCTTTGTAGGGGAGGGAGCTTGAAGATTGTTTGAATGCGGCATTCATTGCCTGGATGCTGAGTTACTCAGACTTACATGGATAAAGTACCAAGTTTTTCATAGAGGCGCCTCACCTATGAAATATTTAGTAATGTGAAGGCTGGAAGATGCAATGACTGTGTGTTTCAGAGACTGTGTTTGTGTGTATGCGTGTGTGTGTTTTTGTGTGTGTGTGTGTGTGTGTTGAGGGATGATTGTATACATGGTTAAAAGGCAACATAGTTGCGGTCGAGTCTCTGTTATTCCTGAGAGACAGTTTCCTATATACAAAGCATGCACGAGACAAGCAAGTACTAAATAGGCAAGAAGCAACTAAGAAACCCACCAAGCACGCTGGCATACAGGAACACATCATGTGTGGACGGCCACCTCAGTCACAATGGCAAACTCAAAACAATGGACCTTATTTTAACGATCTAAGTGCACTTAGGGCGTGTCCGAATCCACTTTTGCTAATTTAACGACGGGAAAAATGGTTGGCGCGCCCGACACATGGTCTAAAAGGGTTGTCCCTATTCTCTTAATGAGTCATGGGTGTGTTTTTGGGAGTAACATGCAATAAACCAATTAGAGTCTCATCTCCCATTCCCTTTAAAAGCCAGTTGCGTTTGCATCATGGCGGATTCGCTATTTACATGGTGGAATTTGTGTGCAGAAAGACTGAACGCTTCTCCAGAGAGGAATCCTTTAATTTTTCATAGTTAAAAATGTTTGTGTGCTGCTGGGCATCCCTGTCTGTAAAATATGCACATTGTGGACCCGTCTATAGGTGCATATTACTAACATGCCCTTTTAATAACAAACAAAATACTTGACTTTAGACCAGGTTTTTGTTGGTCAATGGCACAGTCGTTTTCAGTTGCCTCAAAGTAGCAACGCACCAACAATGCGCCCGAACACACCTCGTTTTCAGACCAGCACAAATGGGCGCAAATGTATTTGCTATTTAAACAACGTGGCGCTGGACGTGAAAATTATTACTATGTAGGGCTGAAACTGGGAAAAAACACTTGGGTGGCACCTGGCGCCACATTGAGCCGGGTGTATGATAGGGCCCAATATGTTTGACTTCTAAAGCAACTTTTATGTCGGCAAACATTGATATGTTGATTTTGATTTCATTAATTGATTTTTAATTGAATTTACTTAGATTGAGTTGATTCATTATTAGCATAATATGCAATTAATTGTTAACATTTTAAAATTAATTGACAGCAATAATATTGACTTATATGGCTTGATATTAACTAAATTAAACTCAATTTGATAACAATTGAACTTCATTAAACTGACATTAATTAATTTGAAAATAAACAGCTCAATACAAAATTGTTAATTTCATGAAGTATTTTTTTTTTTCACAATTCATCAAATGGTCAGTGCTGAACCTTCAAAAAATTTTCATCTTCAACCTCAAACGAAATATTACATGCTGTTTATTTTTTGTTCATTTTATGCAATGAATTTTGCAACCCTTTTACAAAAAATGGAACTTCACTGACATTTGATTAAGGAATTAAATAAAATCTAAAATAGTTGTTTAGAAGTTGAGCTTGATGAATGCACTCAAAATTGAGAAATGGAATGAGATTATTTTACAGGGGGCCAAATGATGTTACTATTGGGTCTCACAATTTTTGAGAAAAAAAAATTTATAATGAGGGGAAAACATGTGTTATCGGGATTATGTGCAAAATGTGGAACCCAGCTAAATGTTGTTTTTAGTTATTAAAATTACTTTTTTATTAAGAATTATGAAGTAACTTTCTAGCAGAATGGTGGGTTGTTTGACCAAAATCTTGTTCCACAAGGTAATTTTCTATCATGATAATGATATCACAATATACAGTAGTAATCCAGTCTGAAAAGCTGCTTTGAAACTTTCAAAAAACAAATAGCAACTACAAATAATCTTTTGAATTGACATTTGATTCAATCAACTTTTTAATTGTTTGATATTTAAAACAAAGGCCAAAATCAAGGCATAGACACAGACATAGGAGTTGTTTAAACCATGCGACGTTTCATGCTAGGTTATGTTATCTCATAGTTATCAACAAAAAACATAATTTGTGCCTTTTGATGAATAATAAAAGAGACGCTAAAGTGTACTGTATGTGTAGAAAGTTCCAGTTACACAGTTTATGCTTGTTGGTCCTTTACATGTGCGAGTGGCTGCACATTGCTGTGAAGTAATGGAGAGTCATAAACCAGTGTTTTATTGCTAAGTCACAGGGTTCCAGTCAGCCGTCATTGCACACCATCTGAAATTTTGAAAGAAAAATCATTGACATTAATGTTGTTCTGTTTTTTTTTTTTTTCCCAACCTCTTCTCAAAGCTACCTCTGACGGTACAAAAGATGGGATCGACAGCATGAGAGGAGGCGTCTGCGTGACACGAGGAATGAAGCTGGTTCTCAAAGTGGGACAGAGTGGGTATCATCATCACCTCCAAAAGCACATCAATGAATCAACCTACTGAGGGAGCACTGAGCTCCCAGACAAAATTCAATAAATGCTGTGTCAATACCAGCACACACTTGCTCACATAATTGAAGTGATTGAACCATGCATCAAAATGTGCTTAATGTTTCACATCATGTAATCCTTGTTTTTTTTTTGTTTTTTGTTTTTTTGCTTTCATAGCTGCATATGGCCTACCCCCAAAGCCCAAACCTGATCCAGGCCGACCCAATAGCAGATCCCCAGGTAACAACCAGAAATAGTCAGAGACACCGCTTCTAAAACCGTATTTCTGAGGGCTTTTCACATTCACTTATTAACATTTTCTGAACCCATTTTTTAAAGCAACATTTTACTCAAGTAATTTTGAAAAGAGGAAAGCCTGCTCCGGAAGCAGTACTAACTCAAATTGCGGTGTACAGAGTGAAACAGTCAAAATGTTAATCAATGGGCAGCCAATCGTAAACTAAACAATGCTTGGCCCATTTTATATATATATATATTTTTTTTTACTATTTTCCTCTACTATATAGGACAGTTGACAGGAAAGTGGAGGGAGAGAGAAGGGTAACGGGTTCGGGACATGACCCAGGTCAGACTTGAACCTGGGACCCCGTGACTGCACAACAGCTCTAAATGTCATAAGCAACAAGCCCTCATTAAATATTCAAGGACATTGTGCAGTTGCAGAAATTTCCACTGTTTAGTTTTAGTGTTTCCTCTGCGTTGTCCTTCTAATTTGTGTCTTTATTTTTGTAGTACCTTTAGAAGACTTTTGACAAATGCTGCGGATTTATGTTGTGACGTTTCTATTGAAGTTTAAACGAATAGATCACCCAAAAATGAAAATTACCCAATGATGTACTCTCCCTTAAGCCATCCTAGGTGTATATGACTGTCTTCTTTCAGATGAATACAAACAGAGTTATATTAAAATATGTCGTAGAAAATGTTACTTTTGGATTACTTTTTTAATGGATGAATACACTTTTTTGGGCTTCAAATTTTGGGTTGCCATTCACTGCCATTATAAAGCTTGGATTAGCCAGGACATTTTTTAATATAACTTAACGATTGTATTTATCTAAAAGAAGAATGTCATATACACCTAGGATGGCTTGAGGGTGAGTCAATTATGGGATAATTTTCATTTTTGGGTAAACCATCCCTTTAAATCTCATAAATATTCTAATAGAACTGTGTTGTTAGTGTTAACTAAAACTATTGAAAACAGTGTTTTTTAAATTAAATAAAGATACAATAAAATTGGGGACTAACTGATATACCGGTAGAATAAGTTTAAGTTGAAGTACTACAGTACTACTAGTTGAATTAGTAACACTTTAGTTTAGGGTCCAATTCCCACTATTAACTAGTTGCTTATTAGCATGAATATTACTAGGATATTGACGTTTATTAGTACTTATAAAGCACATACTAATGCCTTATTCTGCATGACCATATTCTAAATCCCTTAATCCTACCCGATACCTAAACTTAACCACTGCAATATCTACCTTACTATCAATTAATAAGTAGTAATTCAGAGTTTATTAAGGCAAAAATCTGAGTTAAAAGTTAGTTAATAGTGAGAATTGCAACCTAATCTAAAGTGTGACCGTTGAATTACTAATAATTAAATGAATGTAAATTAAAGCTAAATCGAAATATTTTTTAAAAACAAGCTAAATAATGACAAGCGCATACAATTACTGAAACTAAAATTAAAATATAAACTGAAAATATAAAAGCTAATTCAAAATATCAATAAATGCTATAATAGTATATAAATAGTACTAAAATAACCCTGAAATAGAATGTTTATCCGGGTTTAAAAATGTAAAGTGTGAAACATGGCGCAAAGTGGGATCAGAAAGATACACACAACAGGGATCAGAAAGATGTCACGTAAACATTTTTAATGGTGAAAATCCCAATGAGGTCTGCTTTCAACTGCATTTATGTATTAACCTTGCTACCATCTACATATGCATATGTTGTCATGTTAGCGCACTGTCTCGTGTTCTTTGAATTGCTATTTTTCATTTCTTGGAGGCTTAGACTGCACTCGTTGATCTCCATAAGGTAAACATTTGAGGAACCAGCGGTGTTGAAGCCAAAAATGAAGCATTTTTGAACTCAAGCGGGCTGAGATCAAAGCTAGTTATGGATTAAATTGAATCTAATCTAAATATTATCAGGATGTTTGTCGTAGAAGATAAAGCCAAATAGGATGTGAGCTTCAAAAGTCCTGCACGTGGATGTCTGGTCCATGTAAGCATTGATTTATCTGCTCTTTTCTATTGCAGATACAGAAAGTGGATCTAAAGGGGGTGATGGTGGTGAGGCCGATGAGAGGGAAGACAGTGGCGCCGTATCCGTCTCTAACATCGCCCTGATCGCTGGTGGTGCAGGGGGAGCTTTCGTCCTCCTGATCGCTGTAGTGATCGCCGTGGTGTGTTACCGCCGACGGAAAGCCAAGCACTCTGAAACTCACCACCCTGCCCTTACACTGTCCTCTCTTACCCCAAAGAGGGGCAGCTCCTGCGGCCCGGCAACTGGGGCCGGCGGGGGCAACAATAACGGCTCCGAGCCCAGTGATATCATCATTCCCCTGCGGACCTCTGACTCTGCATACTGCCCCCATTACGAAAAAGTCAGCGGCGATTACGGACACCCCGTCTACATCGTTCAAGAGATGCCCCCTCAGAGTCCAGCCAATATTTACTATAAAGTATGAGATCAGCGAACACAAAGACAACCCACCCTGACTTTATCATACCTCACACGCGTTCGCTGTGTTCAAGTGACTTTATCTGTAACAGCCTATACGCGTTACTAGAACTTGGACCTGAAGTTGAGTTGATCGTACCGTCTAGAAAAGCGGTAAATACAGCTTTTATGTCATAGCAGCGTGTTTGCTTTTATTTACACGTGTGTGTCTCTATGTGCGACATGAGGTGGCCGTATCACGGATTTCATATGTGCTCAGGTGCAAGTGAATGTACGTCACTTGCCTGTTTGAGACGAGTTTATACGTCCGATGGTTGGAATTGAATAATTGTGCTTATCCTCAAAACCAAACAGTAGAGAGTGATTCATACTTTTAGAAGAAAAATACCTGTATAAATAATATAAATACTTAATGCATTTTTACACTCTGGGGGGAAATCCACTAATTGCATTGCGTTGCATTGATTGCGTGGTTTATTTGCACATGCTGTCTGCATTGTTTTAGCGCCCCATTCACTAAAGCAAACATGCCCAGAAGATCTATTTCCACACCACAGTTTCCTTGATGGAGTATCTTGATGGCTGAGTTGCAGCCTAGCATACTAGCCATACTTTACAGGGACTGTACAGCATCGCTAAGACTTTTTAAAATGCCATATGTTTTCAAACTCAATATGTTCCCATTTCGCCATAATTTGAATGAATTACTGCTGACATTTTCACTAGAAAATATATAAAACATCTCTTTTAAATATTTTTGACCGTTTTTGATACCACACAAAACATATCATCTGACGGGATCTTTTGAAGACACTGGATCCAATATTCCTTGCGCTTTTGATCTAACATTTTTGGCGTAGTCGGCAGAGTCTATTACATAATATTTTGAGCATTGTACTATAAGGTTAATTTGCATAAAATAAGTATGTTTGCGCTGAAAAGGGACTCAAAAATTATTTGAAATGCTATTCCAGTGCCGGTTGCAGCTTGTTAAACTGGATTGTGGGTGATTAGTGAATGAGACGCAGAGTGTCCCGCATGCAAAAATAGCGCAACCGTTTAGTGAATTCACCCCCTTTATTTTCCTTTTCTCGTTTCATCCGATTGTAAATGTTTGTCTTTTCTGAACTCGGACCTCCATCTGATTTATTTATTGAGCATCAAAGAAGCAGTTTTTTATTCCTTCCACTTCATCAGCTTCCTATAACAACTCCTCAGTGCCCGGTTGTTTGTTTTTGAGGGGTTTTTTTAAACATTTTTATGTGAGGAGCAGGAATCGCATGTGGAGGAGGTGTAGACGGATGATCGACTAGTTCAGATGGAGACTCTGTTGAGATTTCCAAGAGGTTGGAGGTCAAAGTTAAGCAGTCGAAGAAAAACCCCTCAGCACTGCGCGGGAGTCCGTCGCTCATGATGATTTAAGGGCTTCTCGCTTTCTGCCCGGGCTTTTGAAGTACTGTGTATGCCTTGAAAAACTGCTTACTTACCGAAGACACACAATGCCAAACTTATACACACTTAACACGCACATTCACATTACAGCAGTTAGTGTTAACCCCTGCAGATGGACTCCAGCTGTGCATTTGTATGTGTTTCAAGGCTTTGTGATTCAGGCTGAAAACAGCAGGACTAAGACGGACAACGCAATTGTGTGTCTAAATTAACTCTCTACATCCTCTTGAGCACATACCCGTTGCTTGGTTACAATCTCGTCTCGACTCTCATTATCACATTTCGGGTGATGTCGCCAAACCATCTCTGACATTATCACCCTGTGCCAGCTTGAGGCTTCAGGTCCACAGTTCACCTGAGTTATTTCACCGGAAGAGACGTGACATCATCAGGAGATGTAAGAAGAGACTGTATGTTACAGGCCGGGGCTGACCTGAGCTTCCTGGTTCAGACTTCTCTTTGTCTGTGTTGATTTATGGATTTCTTGCCGTCAAATGGCTAAATACCAGAAATGGCATCTTTATCATTCGGTAATGGTAATTTTTTTTTTCATGTTTTTGTACTTCACATTTTGTTGCTTTCCACAGTGTTGTTTCATTTGTAGATAGAGCAAATGAGAATAGTCTAAATGAAGGAACTACCCTACTCGTGGCTATGGTAACTAGTGATGGGAGACGTAAACATTTTTACATTTGTGGTTCTGGTTCCCCCGTTCTACAGTTCCATTGACGATTCTCTTAGTACTTCTGAGGAAAATATATTGGGGGGGGGGGGGGGGGGGGGGGGATTGCATTTACTGTCCTCATCAGTCTGAATCTAAATGGAGTTAGACTTTTCACAGACTTTTAATGATGGCATAAATGCAGTCCAATAATTAGTCCTAACTATGTATTAAATAAAAAGACTAAACGTGTCAAAAATGTGCTAAGATTTCCTATTTTTTAACATTCTTTTTTTTTTTTTTAAATACGACCAATTACAAAAATGTGTATCTGTCATATGAACTTTAAGTCAGGAAATAACCTGATTTAAGTCCCACAAGCCTTATGATGAAAATAATGAACATCACTTTTCACTAAGTGTCTTTTTTTATTCTCTAATAGGAGAACATTCAGAGTCATTTGTTTGGGAATCAGCCTACACAACTCTATCTCACGACCAATTCGTACGTATTTTACGAGGTGGCTAATTCGTACTAATTTGTACGACCTCACTCACCAATTTTTTTGATTAGTCTAAACCACAGTGACCTCACACACAAATTTTTACGATTAGTCTAAACCACAGTGACGTGTAGGTTTAGGGGCGGGGTTAAGGGGAGGTCATTCGTCAGCCAACTCATAAAATACATACGATTTAGCAAAAATTGTATTCATTTCTACGACCTCACTCATACGAATTTTTACGATTAGTAAAATATGTACAAATTGCTGTGAGATCGGGCTGGACTACATTGTGTTTAGTTTACATCACTAAAGACATAAATAAAACTGTATCTTTTTTTATCTTATGACGCTTATTAGCAAGTAAATTAAATATCTAAAAACAGATTTATTCTGCATTTTAGTTTTTTTGTGTTATGTCTGTGAAATCAGTACTTATTTTTGAATGGGTAGAAGTTTTTTACGAAGTCTGCAAATATTTGATGTATAACTATTCACTGAGACTGTGGCTGAATCCGAAATCGCCCCATAAACCCTCAATCACTATTCCCTACGTTAGTCCACTAATACAGTTCACTTGAAGGAGTGAATGAAAACGAGTGCGTGAATTCGGACAGCCCTTGAGTGTACATCGGCTCTACACCGGATAGAATGAGTGCACTCGATAACATCCACTATGGTTTTCGGACACCACTACAAATGGCCGTTCCCTCAAGTAATGCCCTATTTGAGAGATGGCGATTTCGGATTCAGCTAGTCATTTATTTAAATCAGTTTTCATACAGAAGTCTATTATTGTGGTATTAGATTAGGGGTGCATTTAATACTACTGCCCCCAGCATGCCTGGAGGAACCATTGTCAAGCTTACTCATACTTATTTTAGAGTTTTTATCAATGTATAAATTCTCTTTTACACCAGCATTGTGATATCCTCTACTGCCTGAATCCTAAGACACAAAGTACTTCCTTGCCAGGCCACGCGTTAGACAGGGTTTTTTTTTTTCTCTTTATCCAGCTTCTTTGTTAAGCAAAGGCAAGCCGTCTGCACTGATTAACTTTGACATACAAGCCACCCAAAGCATTTCAATACTAACCCAAAAAAAATCCAATAGTGACCACACAAGGACACCAAACTCTGATTCAGTATTTTACATAGTAGTTTAATAATGGCTGTTAGATTTATTTGTTTGCATTGAAACATTGTCATACTAATTTAATACCATAATTTGAGATGCCTTGGAAGTGAAGTCTGATAAAGACTGTTTCTAACTCATTTTATTTCTATAAACAATGCTGATTTCAGTAGGCAAGAAGACTTTTTCAGTGTTTTAAATCCAGTTGGACTGAACGTGACTTGATGTTTGGCCTTGTTGAGATGTTATAAAAGCATTGAGGCAATGTTAAATAAATGTTTAAAAGATGTTGAGATAAGATATTGGGGAAAACAGTTTGGTGCACCTGTTCTCTCTCTCTTTTTTTTTTTCTTTTTTCTCTCCCTTTTCTCTCTCTTTGAAACCCAGACACACTATCAAATAAAGATTACATTCCATGCAGTAAAGCCCACAGATAAAAAATGAAAAGTTGCCTCTGAGCTGGTTTATCATGGCTATCATTCACCTTTAGTATGGTCTCAAATCAAATTTTAACACTTTTTGTTGTTTCATGCTGTTTTTGACATTATACTTATAGATTATAGACATTAGTTAGATTTCCCTTATTACTTGATCTCATAATATCTTCCCACATTCCACTACTGTTGTTACTGTTTGTCCATTGAGTCGATACGGTTTACTGCTGGCTCATAATAAGTGCTGGATGACATCACTGGCATTTTAATGGCACAATCACTCCCTTCCCCTCCTGGTTTTGTTCATTCTGTCTTCTTTTAAGTTCCTTTTTGGTTCATCTCTCTATGTCATTGTTTGATGTGTTGCCCCCGTCAAGTCAGGGCACTAAATCAAATTGGCACTTTGACAGGCACTGTAAAAACCCCTCACTACCAAAACCCCACATGACCCTTCACAGTACAGTCGTAAGGACCGACGGCTGCTGCGTTTGGGCGTTTGTTTGTTCTTGAAACGGATTCTGGAGTCTAATAGAGTTGTTTTTCAGCCCAATAATATCCACACCAGCAGGCCATTGACAGACTGTCAGAGATAAAGCTGTTAAGACAGACGGACACATGCTTCGATTCAAGATATTGTTACATTTTATCGGTTAAATAGTCCTTTTCTTTCAGTTCATTCACCCGGAGATCAAACGTATTCCTTTGATTTATTCAATAGCTGTATCCGTCTCCACCGACCGACACTTTGGCCCAAAAACACTGCGTTATTTAAGCATTACCCGCACAGTATGACATTAAAGTCAAATTTAAATGCAAAAAAAAATACTCCTCTGAGGCAGTGCGCGTGATTGACAGGTCGTATCATAGTGTACTCCTTTTCCACTGAAAAACTCACCTTCGCTCTGCTAATGGCCGCCTGAGGGGAGAAGGTCCGTCTGGGCCTCATAGATAGCATAACTGTGTGCACCCGTGTTTGTTTTCATTCGTCTGTTTGTGTGTGTGGAGAGCTGGCCGGTGAATTAAAGGGGGTTTGCTAGAGGTTAGTATTGAATATTTTTGTTTGCATGTTCGTGTGCGCCCTCCAAATTCTTCTGTTTATTGACCCGTACATGGAACTGATCTTACATTAATCACTAACTTGAATGTTACACACTAGGCTCCCTATCAACATCTGCAATACTGTCAACACCCACACATTGCTGTAATGTTTTATTGATATTCTGACATGCTAGGAGTATCTTTCTCTTTTTTTTTTAGTCACATGAACAGATTTCACACCATCTGTGTACCATCAATGCATCGTATACACACGTGTGCAAATACTACCATGCACACTTAATATTGTTTATGATACTGGGCAGTAGTGGCTGATTTTGCAACACAAACACAAAAGCTCTGATCCTAGATCTAGTAAGTTTCCTTGCAGACTACATAGGCAACATTCTAACCGTGATGAAACCTCATTACCAAGTGACTGATTTTGGAATGCTGTACATGGATGCAGCAACTTTGCGCACCAACTTTGCTTTTTAAGGCAACATTCTAGCCGTGATGAAACCTCATTACCAAGTGAGTTCACAATATACTGGGCAATAGCGGGTGATTTTGCAACACAAACACACAAGCGCTGATCCTAAATCTAGTACGTTTCCTGGCAGACTACATAGGCAACTGCTTTTTAAGGCAACATTCTAACCGTGATGAAACCATTACCAAGTGAGTGATTTTGGAATTCTCTACATGGATGCAGCCACTTTGCACACCACACAAATAACTAGAATCCCTAAAGAGACATGGTGTTGGAAAAAATATGAAATGGGAGGGAAAAAATATTTCAATACTTTTGCGCTCTCTCACAAAAGTTTGCGTTCTCCCCCGAGAAAATTTGTGAGCGAACGCAGAACCGCTCGCAAGGAACTCAAAAGGTTTGCGAGGGAATGAAACGTTTCCTGGAACTCAAAACAGAGAACGCAAAATAATTAACTTCTTATTTTTCATCCGATCTAATTTTTTCCACCACCATGTCCCTTTAAAGGAACGCTCCACCATTTTTAGAAATAGGGCTTATTCAACTTCTTTCCTACATTTAGATATGTGGGCAAATGCATTTTTGTCTCAGTGCATGCATTGTTTTAGTTTGGCAGGGTCGCCGCTTGCTTAGCTTAGCATAATGAATGGAATCCTATGTTGCCAGCTAGCATGTCCTGAGTAAAAGTGTAGCACCAAAACATTGCTGGGCTAGAACAGGGCTAGAAGTAAGAACCGATTACGTCGGGGGCGGGGTCAACAAGACGAACACAGACTTAAGATCCGCCATTGTTGAAACAGCAGCTAATGGAGCTAACAGCTGCTGCTCGTTTGTAATCTCCGTCCATACAAATTATAGCGAACTGCACGAATGCGTTGGATTCGCTATGTTTTCGTTGTGTTTTGATGCCGATGTAGGATCGTAAAGCCATGTGAATCAATAGTAATGCAACGTTTGCAGTGTTGATGGAAGGCTTGTTGGCAGCGGTGCTGTGCAGACCGATCGCCGTATGATAACGAGTCCAGCGAGAGCACATGACTCCTTATGCTTTTGATTAACTCATGCGTTTTTTTAAATATTATACGTGGATCGGTCAGCGCAGCGCCGATACATCTCGAACAAGCCTGGTGTGTGTGTGTTTCCCGCTAGCGTTGCTGAGAAAGATGAGACGTATACAGTGACGTAAGACCTGGCTCTGTTGTGGCTCTCTAGCCTGTGGAAAAGCAAACGGCTCTGGCTCTGAACTAGCTAGCACTGCCTTGGTGGAAAAGGGGTATATGAACCAGAGTTTTCAGAAGAGGAGCTACGCCTGCATGCTTTGGAAATAGAATGACAGGAGGAGGAGGTTGTGATCGCTCAACAGCCGGAGGACGTGAGGATGTGTTGCGTGATATCTTTGAGCCCAAGTAGCAGTGCTTCGCCTGTGCTTCACCCAAATATAGTCCAATGTCAATATCTGCCTAGGAATTCGCCTAGTCGTAATCTGCATCACTATTTGTATTCATTGTGAATACGCAGGCCACAAGTAATTAGGTGGGTTTTTTTTATTTTTATGGATCACTTTTACTCAGGACATGCTAGCTGGCAACATAGGATTCCATTAATTATGCTAAGCTAAGCTAGCTAAACTAAAACAATGCATGCACTGAGACAAAAATGCATTTGCCCACATATCTAAATGTAGAAAAAAGATGTTGAATAAGCCCTATTTCTAAAAACGGTGGAGTGTTCCTTTAAGATCCCAATAAATAGACACTCGCAAATGTCATGCGCTTGACCTTAGCATGTTGCTAAGCTACTGTAATTTCAAACTTCTGTATTCAATACTCAGAATACATAGAAATACACAGTGCATACACAATGGTCAATTTTTACATGGAAAGCAGAACGATCCATTAATGTTCAATAGGGTTTTATTGATAACCACTGCTTAATGTTAACAGAACAGTGTTCTCAAACACTGGATTTGCAGTGTATTTCAATAGAACTTGGTGTTAACATGTTAATAGCACAATACATAGCCTAAAAGCATATACATTTATGCTACACAAATAAAAGAGGCCACGTTTACCTGTTCAAATAAATTTTGTTCTCATTTGATTATTTTTATTGGGAAACATTCCCAAAAAATTAATTCACAATTGATTTCAAGAGCAAAAAAAGCGTTTGACAATAGCATGTTGCTAAGCTAATAGCACAACACTCATAAGCATAGAAATAGTAGTAGAATAGTAAATGTTTACTCAGCAAACATAGAATGTGTACTAGTGTATCTCACTTGGTTATTTTTGTTGGGAACCACTTAAAAGCACAGCATTTAATTTTCGCCGCTAGAGGTCACTTATTCAAAACAATAACAAAGGCGTAACTTGAAGAAGAAGCAGGGAATGATGGGAGTTGTCAGCTTCACCTCCACTGCCAATTGAAATCAATCCGACGGGATTCACAAATCATTTTTATGTATGAGGAATTTAAATAACGTTTTATAACCGTTATGTTTGATCCCATGATTTTATTTCATTTTAATGAATTAGCCGCAAGTAACAAGTTTAATGCTAAATTACAACTTATACATGTCACTTTATTTGTCCAATTAAATGGTGACGTAACACAGAGCAGTTCTAAATGTTCTAACAATCATACTAAAAGTACATTTCAACACAGCATTTGCAAAAAGGCTGAATTACTATTTATCATACTGTATTTAATTACACTGCCATAGACTTTTTCATCAGACTTGTTAAACAGTGTTAGGAAATGTCACATCGATAATGAGACATCCTTGCTTTATTTCTCTTCTTGTCCAAAACTCTTATTGGATCATTTGATTGATCGTTTCTTGGAGTTATCTTTGGTGACAGAACCACATTAGCAAATAATTGTGGCCCATGATAGCTGTGCGAAACAACATTTTTTCATGAGACTCAATGTGTTGCCATGGTTTCTACGGCAGTAGAAGCAGAAATCGAGGAACCATTGACAGGCGACACAATGAGCAGGGACGTTACACTGGTTAAAATGGCAAATTTCTTTGGATTTAAACATTGTTAGAAACATTTGGGATAATGTAAGTACACAAGTGAACAAAATATAGAATATCTGTGGCACCGGCGGAGGTGCGTCAGGCAGAAATTCCCAGCAGATGGGCTCACCTGTGCTTACATCTGCTGTGGTTTTTGGATATTCGAATGCCAAAATCTTACATTTTGTACATTTAAAGCTCCCAGAACAATCTCAAAACCCTTAATGTGAATGTGTCATTTAAAAAATAATATAAAAAAAAACTTTTTTTAGATACTGTATATTCCAAGAACGTTCTAGGGACCAACGTTTTTCAACGTTCAACAGTTTTCAGATAGATATTTTAACTATGTTTGTACTTTTAAGTATTGAATTTAATTATGTTTTTTATAATCAACATCATCTGCCATCTTGAATTGATTTTTTTTGCCACTGAGCTTGCCATAGTGCATTCTGGGATTGCCTTCATCACAAAAAGACATACAGTGCTGCTTTAGAAGAAAGGACAATTTTAGGAATATTTTACAAGGACATTATACAAAGCAGCATAACTAAATTACCTACATTTTGGCAGAGCATTCCTGTCAGGAGTGTAACTATGCTGTCCCCATAGAAGCTCATTTTGGAACAGAGTAATACAATTTAATTTTCATTACCATCCCACACAACTGCAAATACACTCACACACATTATCTCTTTGGTGACAGAATGAGATTTGTGATCTTGTCAGGATTATCCATGCTCTGGTTTCTAGGTCAGCATTCCATCAGAACAGACATCCTCCCTAAGAGACACAGGTCGCACACACACACACACACACACACACACACACTTAGATTAGCATCTTCCTCTAGAGACACGCTCTGTGCAGAGACCACAACAGCTTTTAATTATCTTACTTTCTCCCACACACTCATTTCAACAACACACTGTCTCTCACACAAGTGCCCTCACGATTGTGCCCTCACACACAATACAGACAATAGAACACAACAGACTGCTTCCAGAGGTAAAAATCCTATTTGAAGTCTCCATAGAGAAATTGATTTAACGTAAAAAAAAAAACTTTTTCAAAACAGACCTACAAAGAGCACTTAGAGGTTGTTAGATGATGATATATACTGTAAAGCCACCAGTCCGTGTAATTTCAACTTTAAAATCCTAGTGCTGAATTCCCAGTAAAGTAGAGAAGTTGCTGTTAGAATGGAAATGTGGTGAGTATTGCAGGCTAGTTAAGTAATATTAACAGTTCAGGAAAAATAGGAAGAAAAAAAAAACATTACTGATAAAATATGTACACTATAGATCAATAACATAACAATGTTAATGAAAAAATAACAATTTAAACAAGATGATTTACCTGTGTCCACAACACCAATTACCTCAAAATAAAAGTGAACTGTCTCTTTAAATTACATGATCAAGACAAGTCTTCAGAGGAGTCATGTTCAAAACATGGTAAGTTGTACACTAATTTAACATTTGTCATTTTTCATACTTGACCAGATTTGTCACCTATAGTATGTCCACATAATAAAAACAGAACATAGTTAGTTTGAACAATTTACGTCACATTGTTGATTATTGAATGAATGCTAATTCTATGAGGCCATACTTTGGTAACCGGGAGCAAAGCAGCCATTTTGATTTGAAGTGTTCCACTTTGTCACATACAAGTCTGTCACAAATGAGGATGGTATGATCAGATCTGACTTGGGGCAGTTTAAAACTCAGGTTGGTCATGCACAAGTGTTAAAGCTGCACTTTGTAACTTTTCCGTCCACTAGAGGTTGCCTGTTCAAAACAAAGGTGTAGTTTAATGACGCCACGTTTGAGCGCAGAATCTTGGGACATGTGGTCTTCACCTCACAGCCGGTGGAAAAGAATCGGGATAGGACTCAGAAATCATGTTCATGGATGCGATTATTAACGTTACTGTAGTATGAAGCAGAGCAGGACCGAGTGTTGTGGAGCTGAGCAAGGCCGCTGGAGCGATTGTTAATGCAAAGAGTGGTGGGACTTTTATTATGACACAGTTTCCGGCGGGACTTTTATTATGACAGTCGCGGGCGCCACTCCAGGTTTTCCGGTTATGGGTATGAGGTAACGCAGCTCTGTTCATATCATATTATATACATCTGAGAGTGTTGAAAATGATGTTATGACGTTACTCTGTGCGTTCACTCGAGGGCTGCTATGACACTTGTTCACACTGCAGTGAGAGTAAAGCGTTTCTGCAGAATAAAACCGGAAAACGAGGGTAACGCAGATATGACGCAATCGACAGGCGACTCCCTCACACGTCCCGGCTCCTTGGTTAAAATAGCAATTTCTCATGATTTACAAATAGTTGGAAACATTTGGGATATTGTAAGTACTCAACTGAACAAAAAATACTACACTGGCCTAGTGGTTTTTGGATTTTTTACTACATTTTACATAGTGCACCTTTAACTGCTAGGACACTAGAATTAACTATATACTGAATTTGTTTTTATACAAGTGCAGTAATGTAATAATTTGTGAATTGTGAAAACTACCAAGTGATTATTTTTATAATGGATTCACAGAGTCTCTCAGGGATGCCAGCTCTCACACATTCAGACAAGACATAGCAGACAACTTTTGATATGAAACAAAGTCTCAGCTTTGAAATCTGTACATTTTATTATAAAAATTCAAACAATAAATACCATATTGCCGCTCTTTAATGCGACATGACACGTGACAAGTGGCACGTGAACCATTCTTTCTCTTTATCACTATAGCTATAGCACCAAATGAATATGGATAAACATCAGAAGGTATGTTGAAATATAAAATACAGCTTACTGTAATGTATCATATCTCATGTAATCATTCAATGAGTGTTTCAGTGGAAAGTGGGAGATTTAAGTTTAGAAGAGTTTCTGTTGATTCTGATGTATATGCTTTTTTTCTGTTGATTTTTTTGTAGCATTACCATCATGGTGACGAGTGGAGCATGAGCTTAGGTTAAGAACAGATGTTAAATGTGTTATGTTGCTGTACTCATTCAGCAATTGCTATGCTATGCTAATGCTATCAAAACATTGTTACCAATTAGCAAGGTAGCATTTATTGAATTAGCTAGTTAAAACTAGCCAACAAATATTTCAGTTGAGATTACATGATTGTTTATACACTCACCTAAAGAATTATTAGGAACACCTGTTCAATTTCTCATTAATGCAATTATCTAATCAACCAATCACATGGCAGTTGCTTCAATGCATTTAGGGGTGTGGTCCTGGCCAAGACAATCTCCTGAACTCCAAACTGAATGTCAGAATGGGAAAGAAAGGTGATTTAAGCAATTTTGAGCGTGGCATGGTTGTTGGTGCCAGACGGGCCGGTCTGAGTATTTCACAATCTGCTCAGTTACTGGAATTTTCACGCACAACCATTTCTAGGGTTTACAAAGAATGGTGTGAAAAGGGAAAAACATCCAGTATGCGGCAGTCCTGTGGGCGAAAATGCCTTGTTGAAGCTAGAGGTCAGAGGAGAATGGGCTGAATGATTCAAGCTGATAGAAGAGCAACTTTGCTTACAACCGAGGTATGCAGCAAATCATTTGTGAAGCCACAACACGCACAACCTTGAGGCGGATGGGCTACAACAGCAGAAGACCCCACCGGGTACCACTCATCTCCACTACAAATAGGAAAAAGAGGCTACAATTTGCACAAGCTCACCAAAATTGGACAGTTGAAGACTGGAAAAATGTTGCCTGGTCTGATGAGTCTCGATTTCTGTTGAGACATTCAGATAGTAGAGTCAGAATTTGGCGTAAACAGAATGAGAACATGGATCCATCATGCCTTGTTACCACTGTGCAGGCTGGTGGTGGTGGTGTAATGGTGTGGGGGATGTTTTCTTGGCACACTTTAGGCCCCTTAGTGCCAATTGGGCATCGTTTAAATGCCACGGCCTACCTGAGCATTGTTTCTGTCCATGTCCATCCCTTTATGACCACCATGTACCCATCCTCTGATGGCTACTTCCAGCAGGATAATGCACCATGTCACAAAGCTCGAATCATTTCAAATTGGTTTCTTGAACATGACAATGAGTTCACTGTACTAAAATGGCCCCCACAGTCACCAGTCAACCCAATAGAGCATCTTTGGAATGTGGTGGAACGGGAGCTTCGTGCCCTGGATGTGCATCCCACAAATCTCCATCAACTGCAAGATTCTATCCTATCAATATGGGCCAACATTTCTAAAGAATGCTTTCAGCACCTTGTTGAATCAATGCCAAGTAGAATTAAGGCAGTTCTGAAGGCGAAAGGGGGTCAAACACAGTATTAGTATGGTGTTCCTAATAATCCTTTAGGTGAGTGTATGTATGAATTAGCTAAAATATTTAAGTTAAGAGCAATTAAAATGTAAGAGTACAAAATAAAAATCTGCCTGCTTACTTAAACTTTAAATTTCTTAACATAAAAAATTGATGCAACTGATTACACACAAAACAATTTTTTTTTTTTTTAATTGGGGTTTACAGTGTGTGATTATGAGAGGATCATTTTGTGTTGTTTGAATGTTGCCATGTTTGCATGATGTCATATACCCACATCTTGGTAAAATGTGGTTGGATAATTTGCATCTGTTCCATGTTAAGTAAATAATCTTGTACCATGGTCTTTTTCAAATTTTCAAATACTTCAGATCAACATAATGAAACTTGATAGTGGTTGATATGGTCAATGTTGAAAAATAGTTCCAGAACCAGGCTGCTGTGTATTCTACACGCTCAGCCTCACAATCAGCTTTTGCTGATGCCATTGTTGTAGATGCTGAACTCCAAAGGTCGGGTGAATTCTCCTCATATACATGCGATTAGTATCTCTCAGCTCACTTAGACAAAGAATACAGTCCCTAAAGCGCATTTTTTCCTCAAACTCTCTCCCTCTCTCTCTCTATCCATTTTTCTCTCCCGAGCTGGATTTGAGATGTGAATGAACTTCACCCGGTCCGTCCCTTTCCTTTTTAACTTGTTATTGTGCTTGTCGTGGCCTTTGACCCGGGCACTGTGTGGAATGTGTGTGAGGGGTTTAGAGCGGCCGAGAGGCGGTGCGGGTCAGGGAATAGGGGGTCGCTTTTTGTTATTTCTCTTCACAAAACAAAGCCTGGCAGCCCTCAGACAAAAAGATACACGGAAGACTGTGCACAGAGCCAGTGAACCGTGGCCGTGTCTGCGTGTGTGTGTGACAGTGAGAGAGAACATTTGTTTTTGAAAGGGGAGTTTGTGGCAGAAAGAGCAGGGATTTATGAAGGTAATAGTTGTGCATGTTTAGATTTGGAGGAGTGTAGAGAGGCTTTTGGAGGTGAAGAAACTGTTAATGACCAATGAACTTGCATAACTCTCTCCTCGCACACATAAAAACACAGACTCTGACTTCCTTAGTGTCTCACGCCCCGTGTTTTCTGAAGCCTGAGTAGGAACATAAACTTAGGATTATAAAATGTCGCTGAGGGCAGCCGAAGTTGAAAAGTGGATTAGGATTTAAGTATAGATCTGGTTAAAGGGGTAGTTCACCCAGACATGAAAACCACCACTTAATTGCAAACCCATATGACTTTCTTTCATTCTTAGAAAACAAAAGGGGCATCCCATTTTCGCCTCTGTCTACTAGGTGATCTATCAACTCTCAATCAGGAAATAACAAACAAAAGGATGCTCCTTGTACCCTTAGCCATCGCCAAGAAAACGATCTTCTTATACCGGAAATCCCGAAAACACTATTAAAAATTTGCTCATAGACTACATCTCCCTAGAATATTTTTCACCTCATTACAACTGTATATCGGAACCACAACACTCCAGATCAGACCTCATTCAACTATTACAAATCTGACACACTCCTCCTGATTAATTATGTATTCATTTATTATTATACATATTTATACAAGGTTTTAGTAATATTGTGAGTATTTTCATTATTATAATTATTATTGACATTAATGTTATTAATATTTTCAATATCATGGAAACATTTAGCGGTGATAAATAATATATATATATATATATATATATATATATATATATATATATATTATTATTATCATTATTATTATTTTTTGTATGAGTACTACTACTGTTGTTATTATCATTATTATCATTATTATCAATGTTATCTATTATTATTATTGATATTACTATTTCCGTCAACAAAACTTATCACCATCTTTAGTATCATTATTGTATTATTACTGTTATTATTATTACTGATATTACTATTTAAATACTTCCACTATTACTATTATTTTCTGTCATTTCTGCTTATTTTTCATTGCTGTTATTATTACTGCTGTTTTATTGTTGTTTTTGTGTTTTGTTGTTGTGTTCTGTGTTCACCCTATGTTGTAAGTTTTGCACTCCTAAAAAAAAAAAAAAGAAAGAAAGAAAGAAAGAAAACAAAAGGGGATGTTAGAGCTGAATGCTTATGCTCTTTTCCATCCAATGACAGTAAAAGGGGTGTCAAGCTTCAAATTTGACAAAAAAGTACCAGTTATCATAAAATTACTAAAATACACAATGATATTATAACAGCTATCAGCAGATATTGTATATTTAATTGTGCATGCAAATTTCTTCATGTTTTTACATTTAAATTAAGTGAGTGTTATCTTAAAAAAAATCAAATTATTTAATAAAATTTGTTTAATGTAATCTGATTAAATTTCGAAATTAATATCTAATATCATGTTAACTAAAACTATTCAATATCATGTTAAAGGGTTAGTTCACCCAAAATTGAAAATAAAGTCAGTAATTACTCACCCTCATGTTGTTCCAACCATGTAAGACCTTCTATCATGCGACGAAAATACTTTTTGAGCGGAAAAACAACAAAAATAACGACTTATTCCCACTATTATTGTTGTTCAATTTGAGCCTCTGACGCCACGACCAAGGCGCGAAAACTGAGATTAGTAGTAGTAGAAGAAGAACGCCGTTTTCGCGCATGCGTCGTGGCGTCAGAGGCTCAAATTGAACAACAATAATAGTGGGATAAAGTCGTTATTTTTGTTGTTTTTCCGCTCAAAAAGTATTTTCGTCGCATGATAGACTTAATACAGAGCCACTGTAGTCATTTGGACTCCTTAAATGACGTTTTTACTTACTATTCTGGGCCATCAAGTTTCATTCCCTCTGAAAGCCTATGGAGGAGTGAGACAGCTCTCAGATTTCATCAAAAATATACTAAATTATGTTCCGAAGATGAACGAAGGTCTTACATGGTTGGAACAACATGAGGGTGAGTAATTACTGACAGAATTTTCAATTTTGGGTGAACTAACCCTTTAATAATTAAGCTGAAATAAAATAAAATAAAACAAATGAGATTTAATAACATAAAAAAATATATAAAAAAATATTGTCTTGGCAACTAACTGAAGTAAAGTTTAGGTTGAGGTAAAAAAATATATATACTGAAATGTCTGAAATAATTATAAATGAAAGCTAAATAATATATTAATATAAAAATATTTAATATATATATTATAAACGACAAAAGAACACAACAAAATTACTAAATCCTAAACTAAAATCAAAATGAAAACTGCACATACAATGACAAGTTTGAGTATATGAGACAACTTGTATTGTGGATTTTCAGCAAATAACTTTCATTTTGATCACACAAAGTTATATACACTCCAAAAAAAAAAGGTTCTATATGGCACCAAAAATGGTTCTTAGCTCGTAATCATAGGGGAACCTTTTTAAGTGCTATATAGCACCAATTTTGGTTCTTCAGTGGTTCTTCAGCGGTTCTTCAGAGGTTCTTCACCGGTTCTTGACGGCTAACTATGGTGCTAGCACCACTACCATATACATAACATGTTAAGATATGGTGCTATATAGCACCAAAAGTGGTTCCTCTATGATTACGATGAAGAACCATTTTTGGTGCCATATAGAACCTTTTTTTTTTAGAGTGTTGCTTCAAAAGACTTTGAACATGCATGTGTCATTTAATATTTTATGAGGCTTTTTTTCTTCTTTTTCTGACACATAACTTTTTTGAGATATACCTGCAGTATGTGAGGAAGCTTGTTCCCGCCACGGAATAAAATAATGTAAAAAAAAAGATAATTGTGTGTTTTATCTCACAATTCGGATTTTTCAGAATTGCGAGAAATCAATTGCGAGTTTATATACCACAATTCTGACTTTTTTCCTTGCTTCTATTCTCAGAATGAGATATCATGTGTGATATAAACCTATTGCAAGTTATAAAGTCAGCTCACAATTCTGACATTTTCTTACAATTGCAAATTAATTGCAATTCTGAGAAGAAGAAAAAAGTCAGAATCACGAGATGTAAACTCATAATTTGGAGGGAAAAAAAGTCAAAATTGTGACACAAAAAGTCTCAATTACCTTTTTTATTTTTATTCAGTGGCAGAAACAAGATTCCATTAGTATGTCCTCTTTTACTTACAATTGAATAAACATTCTGCCCAGTGCCTAACGTCTCATTATATGTTCAAAGAAACTCGTATTGGTTTGGAACGTCATGACGGTGAGTAACTGATGACAGAATTTTGATTTTTGGGGAAACTACTCATTTGAAGGTTGGGAGGTTTGCAACGCGGCACAAACAGTGACAGCACTCTAGGGCAAATACCCTAAACACACCCTTCCCCACCCAGCAAAAGAGATGTGGTGTAACTCAACCCCCTAGACATACATTGGACACAGAGACTCACATATTTGCTGACTCTTAAATCTGAGCTGTTCAAAGGAATCCCAGCTGTCATTGACTGACTTCAGAGTTCCACACACACTCTTTCTCTTTCCCTCTTTCTCTCACTCTCTCTAAAAGGTCAGTGTTTCCCATAAGCACAGGGTACTAATCATTCTCTGTGTGACATTAACCCTGTTTGCATGTATTATTGGTCCAGGCTGAATGTCCTTCTGGAGTCCCCTGTCTCTGTGTTGTCTCTTGTATCTCTGTTTCCCCTGTCTTTCTGCAGTCTGCTGTCTCCTCGACATGCCCTGCGTCTGTTTTTCGCAGTATTTTTTGAAGTTCTTGCCTCACTGCAGTGTGTTCATCACCTCCGCATATATAGTGCAGATATTTCTTATTTAAGGTTTGAGAGGCGCTATATTGCGAAATCTCACCCATGACTATATTCACAATGAGTCTTCTGCATGACATTCCATTTTGGACAACAAACCAAAATTTCACTATATGGCTCTATTTTTACGAACTGAGCGCATGGCGCAGGTGCACTTAGGGTGTGTCCGAAACCACTTTTGCTAGTTTAACGGAAAAAAACGTTGGCACGCCAGATGCATGGTCCAAATGGGTAAATAGAGTCATGGGTGTGTTTTGGGCGTAACGTGCAATAAACCAATCAAAGTCTCATCTCCCATTCCCTTTAAAAGCCAGTTGCGCTTGCACCATGGTGAATTCGCTATTTACATGGCGGAATTTGCGAGCGTAAAGACTGATCGTTTCTCCAGAGAGGAATCCTTTTATTTTTAATATTTAAAAATGTTTGTGCTGCAGCCCTGTGTGTGTGTAATCAGCCGAGTGTACACGCGTTGTGCATCCACATATCCAACCCGGTCTCACTCCCAAGGCATCAAAATCCGAAGCATGGTCAAGAGCCTTCCTTCACAATCAAGACGCTAAAGGTAACCATAGGCGTCATTTTTCGAAGCGCTGGGTGCTCCATTCATTTCAATGAGAAACCTTTGGCGTCATACACAGACGCACGCGTTGGGCATGGGAATGTTATCGTCGTGATGAAATTTTATTGGGTTATGATTTTGCTATAACGACATGTTGGAGTGTGATTCGCAATTTAATCAGCCATCATCATTTTATTTACATTTATTTTATTTACGCTATTTAGACACGTTTAAACATGTAACCCAACCCCATCCCATCCCTAAACCTACCCATTTGTGTATTATATGATATAAAACACAGGATATAACAGGCAGATGCGACTGCATGCACAATTTATTCAAAAAGTACAAATAATCCAAGTGTTCCGAGGCAAAACGATTGATTTGTGTGAAGGAAATACCCAAAAGCGATCAGTATCTCCAGCCGCCTAAGATCATGCACACATCAAATTTCAAAAATTGCCGCCCGTTACGTAAGATTTCATAGTGAAATTGCATTGGCTCTCGTATATATCGTGACCAATTGCGTCATGACGTCAGCTTTTATTGTAAAATGTCATTGGCTCTCGTGTGTCTAGTGTTGTGTGTATTATTTGAATGAGATATGAATGAGTGCGTTCACGGAACGGCGGGATCGTCATCTCAGTGATTAAAACATTAAAGGGCACCTATTATGCCCCTTTTTACAAGATGTCATATTGGTCTTGGGTGTCCCCAAAATGTGTCTGTGAAGTTTCAGCACAAAATACCCCACAGATTATTTATTATAACGTGTTGAAAATGTCATTTTGAGGCCTGTCTATAAAAAGCTCTGTTTTGGTGTGTACCACTTTAAATGTAAATGAGCTGTATATCCCCGCCCCATCTTTAGAAGAGGGCGTAGCATATACATCTATCCTGTTCATTGCAATAAACATTAGGTAGACGCAGCATCGCTGAGAGTGAGAGAACCGCTATTCGTTATGGTATTCAGCCATACATGTATGAATAGGAGTCCAACCCAGATGATGAAGAGACTCCGGCAGAAGAAACACCAATGAGAATGGACCAGGACGTCTCGGAATGGTGATTTGATACATTTATGTACGTTTAGAGTTTTACACAGCCGTTTTGCAATACACACAGTTATCACGTTAGCTTAGCACTGTAACTAAATTACATTTATGTGAGGGGTACTTTGCAATAAACATAGAGTTTTAATGTCTTGTCGTCACAGAAAACAGAGATTTTCAAGACAATCTCTTTTAATAATGTTTTTTTTTAATAAACGTGTGCTTATACACTACATTAACAAGGTTTAAAATAAATAATAGACATCTGGTCTCTAATACAATAACTTTAGCCGCGTTTGTTTTGGAACTGGCTAACAGGTTGGCTAACGTTACAACGACTGAAATGACTAACGTTATTTGCTCAAAAAAAAACTAACTATGTGACACTTACTTCTTCTGGAGTTGAAGCTGGATGACGAACAGTTGGTACCGGTCCATCCTTCAGTAATAACTTTCTAGCAAAACCTTCTTTGTATTGTCCCTCGTTCACAAAGCTGTCTTTCGTAAAATGATTTGCGCAAACATACACAAACATACGCATTCCCTTCAAAAATAAAATAATCCACTGTGTCTTCAACGGCTCTGATTTGGGGAGAAAATGAAGACTTCTATGTTGATTCTTACATCCCACAACAGTACACCTCGATGGCTTAGAAGACATTCTTGCCGTATACCTAGTCTGGCGTCGAAACAATGGCGGATTGCATACAGGTCTCACAGGGCGGGTCTATGTTAAAATGGCAGTGTCAGTCAAACCTTGTGGGCGGGCCTTTGCAGTGTGATGTCACATTGCAGAGAATCTGAGAACAGCTTGTTCTGAAACACTGCTTATGATTTTTGGGGATTAAAAAAAAATACTGGGTGGATTTTTATCGTTATAGGGGGGTTGTTTACACACACTATCAACACACATTTATGTTCAAACATCATGCAAAAGTGGATTTTGCATAATAGGTGCCCTTTAAGATCAACTCTGTTCTTTACATGACGATATCGCATGACTTCAGAAGACTTGGAATTCAACATGAGTTAATAGTTTTATACTGTTTTTGGTCAGTTTTTGCAATAAATACCTGTGACTGTACTTTTATTTGCCTGTTACGTCTTTTATATTGTTTAAAAGTGGGTAGGTTTAGGGGAGTGGGGTTAATTACTCCAAAATGATAATTAAAAATCTCTCTGTGGTCATTCAAAATCCCAGGATGTCCTTCGATAAAGAGTAGGGGTGTAACCCCGGCATCCTTGCCAAATTTGCCCATTGGCCCTGTCCATATTGGCCTCCTATTCATCCCCATATATATATATATATATATATATATATATATATATACAGTGAGGAAAATAAGTATTTGAACACCCTGCTATTTTGCAAGTTCTCCCACTTAGAAATCATGGAGGGGTCTGAAATTGTCATCGTAGGTGCATGTCCACTGTGAGAGACATAATCTAAAAAAAAAAATCCAGAAATCACAATGTATGATTTTTTAACTATTTATTTGTATGATACAGCTGCAAATAAGTATTTGAACACCTGAGAAAATCAATGTTAATATTTGGTACAGTAGCCTTTGTTTGCAATTTCAGAGGTCAAACGTTTCCTGTAGTTTTTCACCAGGTTTGCACACACTGCAGGAGGGATTTTGGCCCACTCCTCCACACAGATCTTCTCTAGATCAGTCAGGTTTCTGGCCTGTCGCTGAGAAACACAGAGTTTGAGCTCCCTCCAAAGATTCTCTATTGGGTTTAGGTCTGGAGACTGGCTAGGCCACGCCAGAACCTTGATATGCTTCTTACAGAGCCACTCCTTGGTTATCCTGGCTGTGTACTTTGGGTCATTGTCATGTTGGAAGACCCAGCCTCGACCCATCTTCAATGCTCTAACTGAGGGAAGGAGGTTGTTCCCCAAAATCTCGCAATACATGGCCCCGGTCATCCTCTCCTTAATACAGTGCAGTCGTCCTGTCCCATGTGTGGTGTTCTTGGGATGGTACTCATCATTCTTCTTCCTCCAAACACGTTTAGTGGAATTATGACCAAAAAGTTCTATTTTGGTCTCATCTGACCACATGACTTTCTCCCATGACTCCTCTGGATCATCCAAATGGTCATTGGCAAACTTAAGACGGGCCTTGACATGTGCTGGTTTAAGCAGGGGAACCTTCCGTGCCATGCATGATTTCAAACCATGACGTCTTAGTGTATTACCAACAGAAACCTTGGAAACGGTGGTCCCATCTCTTTTCAGGTCATTGACCAGCTCCTCCTGTGTAGTTCTGGGCTGATTTCTCACCTTTCTTAGGATCATTGAGACCCCACGAGGTGAGATCTTGCATGGAGCCCCAGTCCAAGTCCAATAAACATTGACAGTCATGTTTATCTTCTTCCATTTTCTAATGATTGCTCCAACAGTGGACCTTTTTTCACCAAGCTGCTTGGCAATTTCCCCGTAGCCCTTTCCAGCCTTGTGGAGGTGTACAATTTTGTCTCTAGTGTCTTTGGACAGCTCTTTGGTCTTGGCCATGTTAGTAGTTAGATTCTTACTGATTGTATGGGGTGGACAGGTGTCTTTATGCAGCTAACGACATCAAACAGGTGCAAGGTGGATTGGAGGTGGACATTTTTAAGACAAACTAACAGGTCTTTTAGGGTCAGAATTCTAGCTGATAGACAGGTGTTCAAATACTTATTTGCAGCTGTATCATACAAATAAATAGTAGAAAAATCATATATTGTGATTTCTGGATTTTTTTTTTTTTAGATTATGTCTCTCACAGTGGACATGCACCTACGATGACAATTTCAGACCCCTTCATGATTTCCAAGTGGGAGAACTTGCAAAATAGCAGGGTATTCAAATACTTATTTTCCTCACTATATATATATATATATATACATATATATATATATATATATACATATACATATATATATATATATATATACATATACATATATATATATATATATATATACATATACATATATATATATATATATATATATACATATATATATATATATATATATATATATATATATATATATATATATATATATACACACACTCACTTAAAGGATTATTAGGAACACCTGTTCAATTTCTCATTAATGCAATTATCTAATCAACCAATCACATGGCAGTTGCTTCAATGCATTTATGGGTGTGGTCCTGGTCAAGACAATCTCCTGAACTCCAAAATGAATGTCAAAATGGGAAAGAAAGGTGATTTAAGCAATTTTGAGCGTGGCATGGTTGTTGGTGCTAGACAGGCCGGTCTGAGTATTTCACAATCTGCTCAGAGATTTTTTCCAATATGATAAGGCTCTACAGTTTGCGGCCCAGTAGTAATGCTGGAAGTTGGGCAGACCTAATCCGCCCAAGGACCTCAGTTTACATACATGTAGTTTAGAAATACGGTGCGCTTTAAAGCCCCATACAAATGGTAATATAATCGAATCCAGGGCTTTAAAGAAAGATTTAGGCAGGAAAATTGGCAAGTTTTGGAAAAGGTATAGAAATCTGGGCAGTGTCACCATCTTGATTGCCTTCACACATCCTATCATAGACAGTGGGAAGGTCCTAGCTTTCTATTTAACGTTTCAAGCTCTCTAGCATGGCTAAGTAGTTTAATTTATATATATCCTTGGTATTTTTCGGGATCATGACCCCAAGATATTTCAGACTATCCGTTGCGATTTTAAAAGGTAGATTTTGAATGAAGCTTGGGTCGATGTTGTCAGTTACAGGCATGAATTCGCTCTTTTGCCAATTTACAGTGTAGCCAGAGAATTTTCCAAAAGTCTCCAGTAAATCTAATAAGGGTGGGACGGACTGGATCAACAAGATAAAGAATAATGTTATCGGCGTATAAGGATATATGATGATTTACTTGGCCTATGATGGGGGATAAGATAAGTGGGTTATTCCTTATGGCCGCCGCAAGGGGTTCTATAGCAATGGCGAAAAGTAAGGGCGAGAGTGGACACCCTTGTCTAGTGCCTCTGTACAGGGAGAATTGGGGGGATTTATCAAAATTAGTAAGTACTGAGGCCTTGGGCTTAGCGTAAAGCACTTTCACCCAAAGAGTGAATGATTCTCCTTGCCCAAACTCCTGGAGCACTCAAATTATGTAATTCCATTAAATTAGGTCGAAAGGTTTTTCAGCGTCCAGGGATAAGATGGCGATCTTTGAGAGAGAATCATGCTTTGAGTATAGGATATTCATTAGTCGTCTCACATTAAAGAAGGAGAAGCGCCCTGAGATGAAACCGGTTTGGTCAAGGTGAATAATTTTTGTTATGCATTTGTTTAACCTATTTGCAAGGATCTTGGTAAAAATTTTAAGATCTGAATTTAGAAGAACAATGGGGCGGTATGATGCCAGATCCGTTTCTTCTTTCCCTTTTTTAAGTATTAAAGAGATGTTGGCATCATACATTGATTGCGGGAATGTTTGATTATTAATGGAATGATTAAATAACCATTCTTAAGTATCTTTTGTAGAATTAAATTCCAAAGCCATCAGGTCCAGGGGCCTTATTACTAGGGAAAGAGGCGATGGCTTTGAGTATCTCATCTAATGTTATATCTGCATTAAGGGCGTCACGTTCTGCATCATTTAATTTGGGAAGGTGTAATGAATGGAGGAAGTGGGAAAGGGCTGAAGGGGTGGCAATGGACAGAGATTTGTATAAAGCTTCATAGAATTCTCTAAAACAAGCATTGATATCTGGGGTGTGTCACTAATGTTCCATATTTTTTCTTGATTTGGTGAATGGTTCTATTAGCTTCTCAGCTGGCGTGCAAGTAGCCTATCTGGTTTGTCTCCTAGTTCAAATTGTTTTCAAATTGATTTCTTTGAGGAGGTCAGGGTCTGTGGAGTCTACGTGTAATTGTTCAAGATGGTTAAGACAAGCTTCAATTTCTGACAGGCGCGCTTTCCTCTGTTTTTTCATCCCAGATTCATATGATATGATGTGTCCCCTTAATACAGCTTTAAATGACTCCCACAGAGTAGAGTCGGACACATCCCCTGTATCATTAAACAAAAGATACTCATCTAACCATTCGTTGACATGGCGAGAGAAGCGAGGATCAAGAAGTAATGTAGGATTGAATCGCCAAGTGTAATTAGGTTTGATTTCAAAGAGATCAAGAGAAATGGTCACAGCAGAATGGTCTGAAATTATCCTATTATGATATTTCGTAGAAGTTACACATGAGGCAACCTTAAAGTCAACCAGGTAAAAATCTATTCTAGAGTATGAGTTATGAATGTGGGAGAAAAAGGTGTATTGACTATTATTTGGATGCTTTAATCTCCAGACATCAACCAAGTCAAATGAGTTAATTAATTTGTTCAGGGTTTTAGTGGAATTAGGCAGGTGACCCACAGAGCGGGCAGGGGTCCTGTCTAGGGTGGGGTCCAAAACCAGATTAAAGTCACCACCAACTATAAGGTGTGTGTTTGATAGGGTGGGCAAGAGGTTGAAAACTTTGCGGAAAAAGGATGGGTCGTCATAATTCGGTCCGTATGTGTTCAAAAGTGTAATATGTACTGAGGAAATTAGACCAGAGACTATCAGATATCAACCATTTGGATCACAGATAGTAGATAAGTGCTTAAAGGGAATTGTTTTGCGGAACAAAATAGCAACATCTCTGGCTCTGCAGGAGAAAGTGGATTGGAACATCTGTGAGACCCAGTTACATCTAAGAAGCCTTTGTTCATTGTGTTTAATATGCTTCTCCTGCATAAATATAATATCAGCGTAGATTGACTTTAAGTAAGAGAGAACTTTAAACCTTTTAGCCTGGTTATTGATGTCTCTTACATTCCAGCTGGCTAGATTAATATTACAATTTGAATGTGTCATATTATATACCAATGAGGGTAGGTTACAGCGTTGTTGAAATGACTATGTGGAACTGAGGTTATTGTGGTAAACAAGACAAAACATATAACATTCGACATGTAATCGCAAAAGGAAAAAAAGAAAAACAGGGAAAATCTTAACACCCTCCCCCTCCCTCTACTCCACTACCCCAAATGAAGTGGAGTATAAAAACCAAATCCCATAAGAACCGTGAAGCTACAAGGCTGCCTAAGGAGCAAATAGGACATCCGTCACCTGTAACAGACTAACTGCCAAGTAGGAATGGCTCCTCCTTCATCCCGGGCACTTAAAGATAACAAAACTAATAACGTTAGTGTTGAACATTGGCATGAAGCCAGCATCGTTTTGTGGACATGCGTGCCAAATATTAAAGTGATAGTCCCAGAAAAAAAATTATTTCAGAAAAATATAAATAGTCTTGGTATTGCTGGATACACACCATTGCAAGCAATATCAGCCTTGCGCTTTTACATGTACAAAACATCAGTCTGTAACAGCGTAAAAACCGGAGCGTACTCACTTAATAGTTCCATAAGTATAGAACAGCTGAGAGCACTGGTATAGAACAGCTGAGAGCACTGGCAAGGACAGATGAGCATGTTTAAAAAGTCAAGTTCCATTAGCGATTGTGTTGGTGAATGCTTCGGTGTCCGCGACTGAATCGAAGATTCTCTTTTCCGATCCATGGGTAACGATAAGACGAGCGGGGAATAGCAGACCGTAACGAACACCCACCTCCCTTAGTTTCTTTTTGACTCCATCAAAGTTTCGGCGCTGCAACAATACTTCCGCTGCCAAATCAGGGTATATGGAAATCTGCATACCATCAAACTGCATGGGTAACTGTTGCTGGGCCAACCTCAGAATTAGCTCTTTGACAGGATAGTGATAGATGTGTGCTATCATGGTCCTGGGCCATCCTCCTTTGGCCGGCAGAGGTCCAGTGTGATGTGCGCGGTCCATTTTAACACCAGCTTGAAAGTTTTGAGCACCCAGAAGGGCTGGAATCAGCTTTTCAACGAATTCAGTGGGACGGCCATTTTTCAGCTTTCTCTTGCAGCCCCGTGATTTTTATGTTTTGCTGACGAGAGCGGCCCTCCAGGTCGTCAAGCTTAGTGTGTAGGGACTTGTTGGCAGCTGCGATATCCTGGCAGCAGGCTTCGAGCTCAGAGATGCGGGCCTCATGTTCAGCTCTGGTACCTTCCAGATCAGAAATGCGGGAGTTAATTTCAATGAATGACGTTTGCATCTGCAGAAGGGTGTTTTCGATAGAGTTGAATCTATCATTCATCGATTTCTTCATGGATTGGATAGCTGCCAGGATAGGGGTTGAAGCCAGGGACTCGTCGCTAGCAGTCACACTAGCTGATTGATCAGTCAGCTTTTGCTTTTCCAACGATTGTTCGTCTGTGCTGGTCAATTGGTCCCCTTTTTTCGTTTTAGGTTTCATCATCTTGACTTCGGGCTTCATGGAGTAGTTTTTTGTTTTGTTTATGATTGAATAAAACTAATTTTGCCGAGGTTAATAGAGGAGCCCTCTAAAACGCGTCTACTCCATGCGGTGCTCTCGAGCGCCCCCCGAAGAGCAACTTTGACTGAAATAACCACTCGTTACAACCGAGGTATGCAGCAAAGCATTTGTGAAGCCACAACACGCACAACCTTGAGGCGGATGGGCTACAACAGCAGAAGACCCCACCGGGTACCACTCATCTCCACTACAAATAGGAAAAGGAGGCTACAATTTGCACAAGCTCACCAAAATTGGTCTGATGAGTCTTGATTTCTGTTGAGACATTCAGATGGTAGAGTCAGAATTTGGCGTAAACAGAATGAGAACATGGATCCATCATGCCTTGTTACCACTGTGCAGGCTGGTGGTGGTGGTGTAATGGTGTGGGGGATGTTTTCTTGGCACACTTTAGGCCCCTTAGTGCCAATTGGGCATCGTTTAAATGCCCATCCCTTTATGACCACCATGTACCCATCCTCTGATGGCTACTTCCAGCAGGATAATGCACCATGTCACAAAGCTCGAATCATTTCAAATTGGTTTCTTGAACATGATAATGAGTTTACTGTACTAAAATGGCCCCCCAGTGTCCAGATCTCAACCCAATAGAGCATCTTTGGGATGTGGTGGAATGGGAGCTTCGTGCCCTGGATGTGCATCCCACAAATCTCCATCAACTGCAAGATGCTATCCTATCAATATGGACCAAAATTTCTAAAGAATGCTTTAAGCACCTTGTTGAATCAATGCCACGTAGAATTAAGGCAGTTCTGAAGGCGAAAGGGTGTCAAATACAGAATTAGTATGGTGTTCCTAATAATCCTTTAGGTGAGTGTATATATATATATATATATATATATATATACGATTGGCTTCATCACTCTGTCTCCTCTCCGCCAATCAGCTGGTGTGTGGTGAGCGTTCTGACGCAATATGGCTGCCGTTGCATCATCCAGGTGGATGCTGCACATTGGTGGTGGTTGAGGAGATTCCCCGATTCTATATGTAAAGCGTTTTGAATGCTTTGAGAAAAGCGCTATATAAATGTAACAAATTATTATTAATTAATTAAAACATAAAAGTAGCCTTTAAATATGAATAAAATAATGCCTGCTTTTACAAATGCAAAGAATTAAATGCATCTTGATCTGACACATTGGGTAAACAACGAATGGAGTACACTGCACATCGATATAGTGACGCCTATGGGTGCCTTTAGCTTCTTCACTTCTTCACTTGACCATGCTTCGGATTTTGATGCCTTGCGAGTGAGAACAGGTTGTACTAACGCACCCTTTCAATAACAAAAGAAAATACTGCAAGACCAGGATTTTGTTGGTCAATGGCACAGTCGTTTTCAGTTGCCTCAAAATAGCAACGTGGCAACAATGCACCTGAACACACCTCATTTTAAGACCAGCATGCCCTTGGGCGAACAGATTGTTTAAACAACGTGGCGCTGGACATGAAAACGATAACTGCGCCGGGCTGAAACTAGCAAAAAGCACGTGTCACGCCTGGTGCCGCATTGCGCCGGGTGTATGATGGGGCCCTTTTACTCTCAAAGATTGCACATGTGGACGCATGAACTGATAACTACAAAAATATTAATTTTAGAGCTTTTCCCACTGTAAAAAATTTTAGTTCTGGAGAAATGTATTGTCTTGGCTGTGGCTGTGTTGTCAATACATCTGACATTTGTTGATAGTTAGTTTTTCATACCTTGCTAAAATTTGTCTTTCTGTGATTTTAATGAACTTTTTGGTTACAAATTCAGCTGAATGTATCACCAGCCTAAATTATTTAGGTGACTAAAATGTATACGGTTATGTTGAAATAGTCTTGGAAGTATCAAGTAGAAAATCACAGCATATCTTCCAGCAAAAGAGTGTAGGTCCATTTACATTGACTTTAATATATTTTCCTGTATGAACATGTATGTGGTTTACATTTACATTTATGCATTTAGCAGATGCTTTTATCCAAAGCGACTTACAACTTGGGGGTACATGAAGCGATAGGTCATGAAGAGTCGAGCACCAGGCGGCACCAGGTGTGACACATGCTTTTTGCTAGTTTCAGCCCAGCGCAGTTATCGTTTTCATGTCCAGCGCCACGTTGTTTAAACAATCTGTTCGCCCAAGGGCATGCTGGTCTTAAAATGAGGTGTGAAAGGGTGCGTTAGTACAACCTGTTCTCACTCCCAAGGCGTCAAAATCCGAAGCATGGTCAAGTGAAGAAGTGAAGAAGCTAAAGGCACCCCTAGTCGTCACTATATCGACGTGCAGTGTACTCCATTCATTTCAGTTGTTTACCCAATGTGTCAGATCAAGACGCATTTAATTCTTTGCATTTGTAAAAGCAGGCATTATTTTATTCATATTTAAAGGCTACTTTTATGTTTTAATTAATTAATAATAATTTGTTACATTTATATAGCGCTTTTCTCAAAGCATCCAAAACGCTTTACATATAGAATCGGGGAATCTCCTCAACCACCACCAATGTGCAGCATCCACCTGGATGATGCGACGGCAGCCATATTGCGTCAGAATGCTCACCACACACCAGCTGATTGTTTAGATATTTCATTGCTCTGTTTATGAATTATTTCAATGTAATTTAGAGGCTTAATAGTATGAGGTCCTTAAAAAAGAACTGCTTCAATAAAGTATCATCGCAGTGGGATATAGCTGAATGTTTTATTTGTAATATTTTCACAGTTATTCATTTTGAATAAATGATGTGAGCTGGAATGATGTGCTGCAGCTCTTTGAGCAGAAGTGTTTTGTCAGGTTAGCTTCTGTTCCCCACTGAAACCGGTTTGCTGTTGCTGCTTCAGTAGTTTGTCCAAATGCATTTATATCTCTTGACTTGCGTGTGTTGGTGTGTGTGTGTGTGTGTGTGGTGGACTAATGATTTCTGCTCACGGATCTGTGTTTGTGGTATGTGTGTATGCATGTCTGTGTGAATCTTTGTATGTCTGAGTATTCTCTTGCTGTCTCTGTCGCCTGTCACTCTCTCATTAGCACTGTGTATTTTATTTTGAGGATGAGGTAAACACATTCTGTGTGTGCGATTGTGTCTCTTTCCACATTAGGAGCGCATGGGGAAATTGTGGGCCAGATGAATGGACCTGGAATTTGGAGAGTGTAAAGGTAAATATTAACACAACAGACAATCAGCGGTACATGGATCCCAAGAAAGTTTACTTGTGCGAGAGGTCTTGTGTGTTTGTGTATGTTTATGCCAGCTTGGTGTAGGTGATTGTTAATGTGTGTTTGTGTGAGAGAGTGTGTGGCACGGACGCTCTGTTTTGTCTTTGTATCCAATGTGCACCAGCTGCCATTTGTATTTAGTAAAGTGTTTCTGTGTGTGTGTGTGTGGTGGTTCTGGTTTGGAACTTTGCCCTACATTTAATACTAACCCAGTTCAGTCAGCTGGAGTGTGTTTCCCCCGGCACATCAGCGAAATTAGCCAAATTTACCCAACTACTCTCGGCTCCCTCTAAACTATGTCAGTTGAAGGGCAGACATGCCTTCATAAACACATGATGGGTTTCCATGTTTACAATGGACGTTCTATAGACATAATGATTTTTATACTGTATAAACTGTACTCTCTCCCATACCCCTCAACACAACCTTCACAGAAAACTTTCTGCATTTTTACATTTTCTCATGGGGAACTAAAATCTATCCATCCATCCATCCCATCCCATCCCATCCCATCCCATCCCATCCCATCCCATCCCGTGTTGGGTAAGTTACTCTAAAAAAGTAATGAATTACTAGTTACTAATTACATCTTCTATTATAAAAAGATTACTGTACAAGAAAGTATTTAATGAATTATTACGAATTACTTTCTATATCAACCTCTACTAGTTAAGCAATTCAAGGATAGACATGAAACGGCTCTTTTAATTAATTCAAATAAATAATATAAAACTACATAAATTATTCTTATTAGCTGAACGAAGTTGGCCAATACAAATGTGAGGATACATAAAACATGCATTTTAAAGTTAGACTTTAAATTGTGACGTTAATTCCAATAAAATTATATAATTGTTGTACAGTCTATACACAGTATTTAGTTCAATTACATCAGAAGTAATTAATAAAATTACAGGAAAAATAAGAGCAATCCATTATTTACTTTTTCAAGGGAAAAGTAATTAAATTACAGTAACTAATTACTTAGTACACAATTAGTCTGTACACCCACTGATCCCATCCCTAGCTATCTCCCTCCGTCCATCCATCCCATCCCATCCCTCCATTCATCCATCCCATGCAGGGCCGGCCCAAGCCCTTATGGGGCCCTAAGCAGAATTTTATTTGGGGGCCCCTCGGCGCCACCAATACAATTGACTATTGTCAATTCTTGATAATTCGCACATCAATGTTAGTAGTTGTAGCTGTGTTGCTTACATCATGTCTGGCCGTCATGTTTTTACCCTTATACGGTTTTTAATTGTGACAGTAGCAAACCCACAAGAGTGGTCAGGTGTTATTATTCAAAGCCTTATAGTACTACAGTTCAAACTGGAATGTTTTTATTTTTTTAGTATTTATTTTTATTCTTTTAAGTAGGCTAGCCTAGTCTCTTATGCTGAATATGCTCACTTTTCCCCCAGGATTCTTTGATGAATAGAAGGTTCAAAAGAACAGCATTTCTCTGAAATAGAAAGCTTTCAAAAAATCCAAAAAATATTGTACACAACTGTTTTTAACACTGATAATCATAAATGTTTGTTGATCATCAAATCATCATATGAGAATGATTAGTGAAGGGTCATGTGACACTGAAGACTGGAGTAATGATGATAAATTCAGCTTTGATCACATCAATTACACTTTACTATATTCACATATAAAACAGCTGTTTTAAATTATAATAATATTTCACAATATTACTGTTTTTACTGTATTTTTAATCAAATAAATACAGCCTTGCTGAGCAGAAGCAAGTTCTTTTAAAAACAAAAAATGTTGATTTATTTCAAACATTAAACAGAGCTTTTATTTTGGCGAAAATACAATTTTATTTTTTGCATTCCATTCGACTGTGTAGAAAGAACCTTTTTATTTTCTAAATAAAACTTCCAAAATGTAGGCTACACAATTTATAATTCCAAGGGGACGATATAGCACTTGCAGAAAAACATTTACTGAGAAACTGGAAGCTATGCTGTACTCCGTCCAAAACATGCAGCACGTCAGACAAGATAATCACACCAAACCACAGCGCATTCTCAAATCCATCCATTCATAAAAAGGTTACCGGGCAACTGACGTTTTAGCCTAGCACTTTGGACTTTGAACCCTGGCTAACAAGCGAATAGTGTCCGGCCGATGGCGCCGCTTGTGCAGCGCTGTCAGAATCAATCCGTGTATATATTAGAAAACTTAACTTTTTGCAGTTTATTTAGTAATTGTTTAAGGCCATTTTGCAATTATAACATATAGGCTACAGCAATGTCATTTCGATGTGCTCTCGGGGGCCCCCTGGCAGCCGCTTAGTTCGCTTATGCCTTGGGCCGGCTCTGATCCCATGCCATTTCATCCCTCCCTCCCTCCTCCAATCCCATCCCATCCCTCCCATTCCATCCCATCTGCTCCCATCCCTCCCTCCCAAGCTAAATTATTTAGTACTTGACTAAAATGTATGAGGTCATGTTGAAATATGTCTTGATAGTAGAAATAGTATCAAATAGAAAATCACAGCAAAATAGTGTTTGATTTTTTTAGTCCCATCCCATCCTCCCTCCATCCCATTTATTGAATAGGACAGCGTAGAGTTCAGAATGGAAAGCACGGGGTGGAGAGAGGGGAAAGGACCTCAAGCCAGGAACCAAACTTGGGTCACCGGAGGTACAGTTGCGCTAGATGTCAAAGCACTGCCCACAAGGCATGTTAGGGTTCTTGGTGGTTCTAGAGAGTTCCTAGGTGGTTACTAAGGCGTTCTGGGGGGTTATTAGGGAGATGGTGTCTATTTGACTATCTGTCAGTTTATCTGTCCACCCATCCATCCATGATGCTTTTTAATGCTAGGTTCCTCTGCTGGAGTGAGGTGGTACTGCACTTGTTTTCTGAGAGAAATATTGAAGAATGTGATTATATGTTAGAAAATAGGATTTTATGCCATTTTTCATTACATTCAAGTAACAGTATTCAGAAGAGACAAATCGAAGTGATAAAATTAAGAAATGAAGAGAGAGAGAGAGAGAGAGAGAGAGAGAGAGAGAGAGAGAGAGAGAGAGAGAGAGAGAGAGAGAGAGAGAGAGAGAGAGAGAGAGAGAGAGAGAGAGAAGGCTGATAGAGAAAAGTACAGCTGAACAGGGAGTATGGGGTACAGCTGGAGATTTGTATCAAAAACTAAATGTACATGTCTGGATTCTATGACAACCAGTCACTTGGCAACGAGATAGACAAAAGCTTGGTTACCTAGGAGACCAAATGTGTCTGTCTGTCTGTCTCCCTCCCTCTCTCTCTCTCTCTCTCTCTCTCTCTCTGTGTGTGTGTTTAAGTGTTTGTACGTTCATCAGGGTCATCAGGGGAGAAGGAGGAGAACAGTTACAGAATTTCTTTCAGTAAATGTTTGAGTCCTTGCGAAGCAAACAGTTCTTTTTTTCCAGCCTGAACTACACAATTGTCTCATATGAGACTCTCACTCTCAAACTAAACTGTAAAGTGCTATATGAGAGCAGTGATAAGTCTTATGCTAATGTTAACAAATCAAATCTACATAGATACAGTAGCGTACATGTTTCACTACATTTTTTAAGATGTTTAATGACAATAAATCCGATCATATTGTTCACTATCGGACTCTATTAATACAGCTATGTTCTGGTCTAAGGAATAAACCAAAAAAGTTTGGTTTAAATTTATATCCTGACCAGGTGAATATGGCAAATAAATCGTCAGTCAGATACTAAAGGGATATATATATATATATATATATATATATATATATATATATATATATATATATATATATATATATATATATATATATATATATATATATATATATATATATATATATATATATATATATATATATATATATAAAGAAAGGTGATTTAAGCAATTTTGAGCGTGGCATGGTTGTTGGTGCCAGACGGGCCGGTCTGAGTATTTCACAATCTGCTCAGTTACTGGGATTTTCATGCACAACCATTTCTAGGGTTTACAAAGAATGGTGTGAAAAGGGAAAACATCCAGTATGCGGCAATCCTGTGGGCAAAAATGCCTTGTTGATGCTAGAGGTCAGAGGAGAATGGGCCGACTGATTCAAGCTGATAGAAGAGCAACTTTGACTGAAATAACCACTCGTTACAACCGAGGTATGCAGCAAAGCATTTGTGAAGCCACAACACGCACAACCTTGAGGCGGATGGGCGACAACAGCAGAAGACCCCACCGGGTACCACTCATCTCCACTACAAATAGGAAAAAGAGGCTACAATTTGCACGAGCTCACCAAAATTGGACAGTTGAAGACTGGAAAAATGTTGCCTGGTCTGATGAGTCTCGATTTCTGTTGAGACATGATGGTAGAGAATTTGGTGTAAACAGAATGAGTTCTGAAGGCGAAAGGGGGTCAAACACAGTATTAGTATGGTGTTCCTAATAATCCTTTAGGTGAGTGTGTATATATATATATATATATATATATATATACAATTTTTTTAATGAATTCATCAATATAATCAATTCATTAACATAAATTCGTAACCTGGAAATGTTTATTAATATTTATTAAATCATTATGCTATGCAAAAACAAAGACATATATATATATATATATATATATATATATATATATATATATATATATATATATATATATATATATATATATATATATATATATATATATATATATATATATATATATATATATATATATATATATATATATACACTCTAAAAAAAAAAGGTTCTATATGGCACCAAAAATGGTTCTTGACTTGTAATCATAGGGGAACCTTTTTCAGTGCTATATAGCACCAATTTTGGTGCTTCAGTGGTTCTTCAGAGGTGCTATATAGCACCTTAGTCAAAGAACCGATGAAGAACCTCTGAAGAACCGCTGAAAAACCACTGAAGCACCAAAATTGGACTAAAAAAGGTTCCTCTTTTATTACGAGCCAAGAACCATTTTTGGTGCCATATAGAACCTTTTTTTTTTAGAGTGTATATATATATATATATATATATATATATATATATATATATATATATATATATATATATATATATATATATATATATATATATATATATATATATATATATATATATATTACATGATTTAAAAGTTTCTGAAGAAAATGTGTCTGTGAAATTAGTTGTTCTGGGTGAGACTTGGTCAGTTGGCCTAGAATATTTAAAGAGATATATATTTGGTGATTTTACTGATGAAATTTATTAGGGGAAATTTTTGTCATTTTCAGTGGCACTTTTCCCCTGATCCCCTATTAATTTGGCCCTGCTGCACTCAGTGAAACCTTGGAGTATTTCCTGACCTCAAAGGCTTTCAGAAAGAGTTGTTCTCATGTTCTGAGATCATGATCTCTCTTAACCTATCAACAGCATGTCTGTCTTTGATTTCCATAAGTAGTTGCTCATCCACAAAGGTCAAAGTTTATTAGAGAATCTTGCCAAAAATACCAGCTGAACAAAGAGTTGGTGACCTTCAAAGCTGTTGACTACTAAATTAGGAGCCATTCAAATATCTGTTTGAACAGAGTGGTATTTGGAGATGTTGTGATGACGGATGAGATCATGAAGAGCAGAGGGTTAGTTTCAGAGGATTAGGTAAGAAAGCACACAAGACACTTTTGTGCAGGACCTTCACTGATTCAAGCTTTATCCCTGGCCTCACTTTTCTTTGTCCTTGTTTGTCAGTTTTTAAATAGGCATATACAGTGGGGCAAAAATGTATCTAGTCAGCCACCAATTGTGCAAGTTCTCCCACTTAAAAAGATGATAGAGGCCTGTAATTTTCATCATAGGTACACTTCAACAAAAAACCCCCCAAAAAACCAAGAAAAGCAAATTATGGTGGAAAATAAGTATTTGGTCAATAACAAAAGTTCATCTCAATACTTTGTTATATACCCTTTGTTGGCAATGACAGAGGTCAAACGTTTTCTGTAAGTCTCCACAAGGTTTTTACACACGTTGCTGGTAGTTTGGCCCATTCCTCCATGCAGATCTCCTCTAGAGTAGTGATGTTTTGGGGCTGTCGCTGGGCAACACGGATTTTCAAATCCCTCCAAAGATTTTCTATGGGGTTGAGATCTGGAGACTAAATCCCTCCAAAGATTTTCTATGGGGTTGAGATCTGGAGACTGGCTAGGCCACTCCAGGACCTTGAAATGCTTCTTACGAAGCCACTCCTTCGTTGCCCGGGCAGTGTGTTTGGGATCATTGTCATGCTGAAAGACCCAGCCACGTTTTATCTTCAATGCCCTTGCTGATGGAAGGAGGTTTTTACTCAAAATCTCACGATACATGGCCCCATTCATTCTTTCCTTTACACAGATCAGTCGTCCTGGCCTCTTTGCAGAAAAACGTTTCCACCCCCATGCTTCACAGGTATGCTGTTCTTTGGATGCAACTCAGCATTCTTTCTCCTCCAAACACGACAATTGAGTTTTTACCAAAACATTCTATTTTGGTTTCATCTGACCATATGACATTCTCCTAATCCTCTTCTGGATCATCCAAATGCTCTCTAGCAAACTTCAGACGGGCATGGACATGTGCTGGCTTAAGCAGGGGGACACGTCTGGCACTGCAGGATTTGAGTCCCTGGCGGCGTAGTGTGTTACTGAAGGTAGCCTTTGTTACTTTGGTCCCAGCTCTCTGCAGGTCATTCACTAGGTCCCCCCGTGTGGTTCTGGGATTTTTACTCACCGTTCTTGCGATTATTTTGACCCCACCAGGTGGGAGATCTTGCGTGCAGCCCCAGATTGAGGGAGATTATCAGTGGTCTTGTATGTCTTCCATTTTCTAATAATTGCTCCCACAGTTGATTTCTTCACACCAAGCTGCTTACCTATTGCAGATTCAGTCTTCCCAGCCTGGTGCAGGTCTACAATGTTGTTTCTGGTGTCCTTTGACAGCTCTTTGGTCTTGGCCATAGTGGAGTTTGGAGTCTGACTGTTTGAGGTTGTGGACAGGTGTCTTTTATACTGATAACGAGTTCAAACAGGTGCCATTAATACAGGTAACGAGTGGAGGACAGAGGAGCCTCTTAAAGAAGAAGTTACAGGTCTGTGAGAGCCAGAAATCGTGCCTGTGACCAAATACTTATTTTCCACCATAATTTGCAAATAAATTCTTTAAAAATCAGAAAATGTGATTTTCTGGATTTTCTTTCCCTCATTCTGTCTCTCATAGTTGAAGTGTACATATGATGAAAATTACAGGCCTCTCTCATCTTTTTAAGTGGGACTGGGAGTACTTGCACAATTGGTGGCTGACTAAATACTTTTTCCCCCACTGTACAATTAAATATTTTCATACCTTGAAAATCCTTGAAAATAAAAGTGTTACAATTACTATATAATTGGGGTGTAACACAAAATTTGTTACATAATTCGGTTTGGTACATATGGGAACTGAACGAGCACAGTGTTTAATTTCAAACGCAGAGTCCCCCAACCAAAGGATAAGACAATGTAGTTTATATCGAAATACTTTGATGTTGCGAACACCTCAGAAAAGCTGATGCCGAGTAAGTACACAATCCAAGTGGTCTTAAACATGAGACGTGTTTCATATTAAAGGAAATGTTCACCAAATGTATCCCATAATTTACTCACCCTCAAGCCATCCTATGTGTATATGACTTTCTCCTTTAAGTCGAACACAATCGGAGATATGGCTGGCTCTTCCCAGCTTTGTAATGGAATTGAATAGCGCCCTAGCTCCAAAAAGCGTATCCATCCATCATAAAAGTAATCCATACGACTCCAGGGGCTTAATAAATGCCTTCTGAAGCAAAGCGAAGGGTTTTTGTAAGACAAATACCCATATTTAAAACTTTATAAACTATAATAACTGGCTTCCGGCAACAAGCGTACACGTGTTCACAAGAGAGTTGAATTCTGGCGGAAGGGTGACCTCTGACCCAATGTATGAATTATTTAGGAGTAACATAAGCTTAGGTGAGAATTGACGAGCGTGCAAGCGCAGAGGATAGAGCAAAACAAAACGCCGGTCATGAATTAGAAGTCTAAAATGATAAAGAAAAATATAAGTGAAGAGAAGCTGCGTCATACGTCGGGTCAGAGGTCACCGGAACTCGACTCTCTCGCAAACATGCGTATGGCCATTGCTGGAAGCCAGTGATTATAGTTTATAAAGTTTTATAGTGCCCCTGTTATGCGATTTTAAAGGTTCCTAATTTTTGTTTTGGAGGTCTCCAACAGGTTTACATGCATCAAAGGTCAAAGACACTTTCATTTTCTCATAACATACATTGCACACCACCTCATTTCTCAAAGACAAAATGACTCGTCCGAAGCGGTCCGAAGATTCAGTCTCTCTAAATCCCTCCTTTCTACGAGCCTGCTCTGCTCTGATTGGTCAGATGTCTGTTGTGATTGGTCGACTGCTTACAGCGTGTGTCGGAAAAACGAAATTACCATTATTATAACTGAATTTCACCTCCGGAGGCTTCCTAAACCTCGCCGATTTTACACACTGTAAAGACAGTAACGATGGCGTGGATTTTACCATATCAATTCGAGAGCGAGTCTGATGATGAAACATTGGAAGAATTAGTTATTCAACCAGAACCTCCATCGCAAGGATGACTTGAGCAGGAAAATCTATACATTAATAATTAATCACTTACAGGTTGTGATTCAGATGAGCAAGTTGGTCTAAATAAAGTGGGTACTGTACCATATTTAATGGAAAAGCCTTTTGTAAATCCTGTGCAACCTTGCAGAGATTTGAGAAGCAAACTCTTGTATCGCTGTGGTAATTTTAACCACTGACTCTTCATCCTTTGTTAGTGTTTACAAAGAGAATAGGCTTGTGAACACAGAAAAGAGCTTCTTTTCGACATGTACTCAACACCAGCTACAGTGTTTGAGGGTGGGTCAAAGCAGACATTTTCGTGGGCAGCCAATGAAGACCAGAGGTGGGCATTATACAATTTTGTTACAATCAATTATTTATTTTGGGGACAACACAACTTTGCAGATCTTTTACATTCACAAACAGCTATATTACACACTACACTCAAGTAATATCTGCAAAAGCATATAGGGGCACTTTAAATATGGATATTTCTCTCACAAAAACCCATTACTTTGCTTTATAATGCATTTATCAACCCACTGGAGTCGTATGGATTACTTTTATGATGAATGGATTTTTGGAGCTTCAAAAACTCTGACACTATGCAATGCCATTACAAAGCTGGGAACAGCCAAGATATTGTAATATAACTCAGAATGTGTTCAGCTGAAAGAAGAAAGTCATATACACCAAGGATGACTTGAGGGTGAGTAAATCATGGGCTCATTTTCATTTTTGGGAGAATCGTTCCTTTATGTGCTTCAAACTAAATCATAAACCTACATGGCTTGCCCTGTCAGATGCGTGTTTTTTAATGCATTTATCCTCCACCTCACAGTCCAAGTTTAGAATATCCTAAGTCCACATTTGAACTGCACTGTATGTCGCTGCCAGTTGCAGCACAATTTACAGACAGGCATAATTTGTTCAGTAAACTACTGTTTAGGGCCCTATTTTAGCAATATGAAGCGCATGGCGCTGGTGCTCTTAGGGCGTGTCCGAATCCACTTTTACTAGTTTAAAGACAGAAAAAATGGTCAGCACGCCCGGCACATGGTCCAAAAGGGCTGTGGCTAGTCTCGTAATGAGTCATGGGTGTGTTTTGGGTGTAACGTGCAATAAACCAATCAGAGTCTCATCTCCCATTCCCTTTAAAAGCCAGTTGCACTTCCTTGTTCGCTATTTACATGGCGGAATTTGCGAGTGGAAAGACCAAACGCTTCTCCAGAGAGGAATCCTTTTATTTTTAATATTTAAAAATGGTTGTGTACTGCTGCATGTCTCTGTGTGTGTAATAAGCAGATTGTGTACCCGCCTATAGGCGCATATTACCAACATGCCTTTTAAGTAACACAAAAATACTGTGATTACTATTGACTTTAGACCATGTTTTTGTTGGTCAATGGCGCAATCGTTTTCAGTTGTCTTAAAATAGCAACGCGCCAACAATGCGCCTGAACCATAGACCGTAAAAAAAATATGACTTCATTGACTTCCGCTGACCAGAATTGAAGCTTTCGTTGGCCCGCACACAGCGCTGACATCTTGGGTCTCGTGTCTGTGCAGTAGCGATCTTGGGACCGGAGTTGCGCAGTAGAGAGCAGGAAGTACACTCTCACAGATGCAGAACAATTCATTATGTTGGTGTGAAATAAACAGTTATAGAAATGTAGAAATTAAAGCTAAAGCTCCAATCTCCTCCCAAAAATCCCCCAAAAAGTCAGTTGTAATTTGAAGTGTAATTTAATTGTTTAGTGTGTCTCGCGTCCATTCTAATACATGGAGAGGTGGTGCTTAGGAGCTACATACTGGGACCAACCGCCGGGGGGGTGATCGAGGCGCGGAGGCTTCAGTTTCTGAGAGGAGCACTACAGGCTACTATACACCCCTATACTATATAAACATACTGGCCAGTTTGGGGACAGAAAAACCGTTTGTAGCACCTACAGCTCTGCATTTCCTTGAGGTTATCCATATCTGCATATCAAAGAGGTTGTTATTGAAGGATAGAGCAGTGCAATATATTCACATGTTAAGAGAACCCTTAGGTTTAATGGCGCAACAGCAAACAGAACGATCTTTTTAATATTGAGTGTCAAAAAATGGTAATACTAAATCATGATTGGTTTTGGTGCAAAAAAAACTTGAATGACGTTACAAGTGGCCTTCACAGAAAACCTAAAATGATGATATGAGCTCTTTAATATAACAGTTGACCCTTAAGACTACATCCGCTTACTTCAAATCAGTCTTTCAGTCAGTCATGCGAGCTTGTATATTCTGGGCTCTCACATCTCATGTGGGTTTCAAATGCCTAACTTGACAGATTAAAGCATATTTAATCACTTGGAGTTCACAATAGACTCTGAACTACTAAATGCTATTCAAGTCATTCTTCTTACTTCTCTATTTTGTATGAAATCTATGATTCTCCATTCTCTATGAAGAGTCTGACTGCCAGTTTTAGTCTCTTTGTTCTCAAAATACTAAAAATTATACCTTAAATAACTATTGAAATTCAGAAATGTGTTAACCGTTAAAAAACCTTAACCTTTAAATCTGAGAGAAACTCCAGAAGATTAAATGTGCTTTAATTGGAGCAGTTAGGAGCTTAAAATCCCAGTGTGAGTGACAGTTTATGTGAAGTGAAAGCTTGTGTACATACATACTATAGATCGAGGACTAGTATAGCATAATTTTTTTTTTTTTTACGCTTAAACCAGTCTGAGATGGTCTTCCAGCTTGTCCAAGCTGTGTTTATCTGGTTTAGATGGTCGGCCAGCTGGTCTTCAAAACAGACCAGTTTAACCCACTTGGCCAGGCTAAAAGAGCCACCTCAGGCTGGTTTAAGCTGTTTAGGTTTTGTTTTGTTTTGCCGTAGGGCTTTGTAGCTGAGGAGTTTGCATCTGTCTTGGTAAGCTGTCTGTTTTGCTTGGCCCTTGTAAAACTCAGACACATTCATGTCTGTGTCTTTACTAATGTCACTTCTGTCAAAACAGTGATAAAACTGACAGGGACAAACTCATGGTGTGTACTCTGTTGCAGCTAGCAACTCTCTTACCCCCAAACACTTAAAGTCAAACAGAGAATGGCGTATAAAAGAGAAACAAATGGCAATTTGCTATTTCATTATTTCTCCGCCTTTATCTGGCTGTATTAAGTCATTATTTACCTCAGAGGAAAAGGCTTGAGATTTCTCACGGATGGAGGGAGGTGGGGAAGCGTGAGAAGGTGGTGTGAACAATAGGGAGAAAAAAATATTTCATTTAACGCAAGCTTTTAGAGAGTCAGCTTTCATTTATTTGTGGTGACTTTCTCCGGGCCAATTAAAGTGGCACCCGGGAAAAATGTAGCTGAAGAGATGAATGTCAATATTTGCTCTGCCGTACCAACAAACGTACAACAGCGCACACACTCGCACGTCAGACAGTAATTCCCTGGCAGAATGATCAGGTCAATAAACTACAAAACCTGCTGGGCCTGCCTAAATACACACGCGCGCGCACACACACACACACACACACGCACACAGAATAACTTGCCGATTGTGTTGTGTTGTGTTTAGTTTTTTTGGCAGTAAAATGGATTGCAGTAAATGTGTAACTTTTTTAAATCTTGCACTTTTTTGTTTCAAATCTGGCGTTTATGATTCTGTTTTCAGCCAAACCCATAAGAATCCATAAGAAATAAAACATCCGGTTTTTTTCATCAGTTTGACAGTACATGCACTGCAAATACAACGCACATACAATCAGATTGTTAAAAAACTCACCATTCTGTTCATCGATAACGCCACTGATGAATAGGCACTAAACAATAAGCAGGTTCATCTCTTGTTCATCCCCCCTTGAAACATTTCCGTTGTGGTCTGTGTATTTGCAGCACGTTTCTGTATTTGGTTGTGTTGTGAATATTTGCAGCACATGTGTTGTCAAACTGATTTGCTGGTGTTTTTTCTATTTGCATGTTTTCTTCAGTTGCAGTGCAATGAGCTCTCTTTCGCAGCGCGTTGAGCTCTCTCGGCCACTGTAGTCAAGTCAAATCAACCACAGAGTAATCCATGACACCTGCACTATATATTCCATGTATTCTGAAGCAATAACTTGACCAATAGCTTTGCTAATGCAATAGCTAAAGCTAACCATATAGCTTTGTGTTAGTAATGAAGATTGAAGGTATGGTAGGCAACTTCGAAGAGGCTAGCAATAGCATGCTAGCTTTGAAAGCATAAGATCCCACCCTCCCTTTCTCTTACACATGGGGATAGGAGAGCTGTCAGTCAGTAAATGGTAAAACAAAGTAACTTGCCTTACTTATTTGAAAAAGTAACTCAGATATGTTAAATGTAAAAGTAATATGTTACTTTACTCATTACTTAAAAAAGAAATCTGATTACATAACCATTACTGTGTAATGTGTTACCCCAAGACTGTTAATTACACTTAAATATCTCCAAATTAAGTCCTCCAAATTTAAATACTGCACATTTTAGAATTGAGATGCCTAAATTTACTCATGGCATTTAAAATGACTGATTTTATTTTGTATTGTTTTATTTTTAATTTATGTAGATAAAATGGTATAGAATTTTAATTCCAGCCATTTATCATTTATGGGAGCTTGTTTCCGCCACAGAATAAAACATTTTAAAAGATAAAGCGACTTTTTTTATCTCACAATAGTGAGTTTACATCTGTCATTTCTGACTTTATAACTCACAATTCTGACTTTTTTCCTCAGATTAGCGACTTTACATCACGCATTTCTGACTTTATAACTCACAATTGCGACTTTATATCACACATTTCTAAATTTATAACTCGCTATTGCAACTTTATATCATGCAATTCTGAGAAAAAAGTCAGAACTGTGTGGAAAAAAAGTCATTTTTTTAATTTATTCTGTGGCGGAAACAAGCTTCCATAATCATGTAAAGGCCTTATTATAACAAAAATAAATATAGACTTATCGGTATCAGACAGAAATGTAATATATGCGAATCCCTGCATTAACTACACTGAACAAAAATATAAACACAACACTTTTGTTTTTGCCCCCATTTTTAATGAGCTGAACTCAAAGATCTAAGACTTTTTCTATGTAGCTACACAAAACTCGTCACGGTATCTCTGTGCATTTAAAATGCCATCAATAAAATGCACCTGAGTTCGTTGTCCATAACATACGGCTGCCCATACCATAACTCCACATAGGCCACTTGATCCACAACATTGACATCAGCAAACCGTTCACCCACATGATGCCATACACGCTGTCTGCCTTGTGTCCCTGTACAGTGAAAACCGTAACACCTCTCCAAAGTGCCAGACGCCATCAAATGTGAGCATTTGCCCATTCAAGTTGGTTACGACGACGAACTGCAGTCGGGTCGAGAACCCGATGAGGACGACGAGCATGCAGATGAGCTTCCCTGAGATGCTTTCTTACAGTTTGTGCAGAAATTCTTTGGTTATGCAATCCGATTGTTGCAGCAGCTGTACGGGTGGCTTTTCTCAGACGATCTTGGAGGATGAAGATGCTGGATGTGGAGGTCCTGGGCTGGTGTGGTTACACGTGGTCTGCGGTTGTGAGGGCGGTTTGATGTACTGCCAAATTCTTTGAAACGCCTTTGGAGACGGCTTATGGTAGAGAAATGAACATTCAATTCACGGGCAACAGCTCTGGTGGACATTACTGCAGTCAACATGCCAATTGCATGCTCCCTCAAAATGTGCAACATCTGTGGCATTGTGCTGTGTGATAAAACTGCTAATTTTATTGTGGCCAGCCTAAGGCACACCTGTGCAATAATCATGCTGTCTAATTAGTATCTTGATATGCCACACCTGTGAGGTGGATGGATTATCTCAGCAAAGGAGAAGTGCTCACTAACACAGATTTAGACAGATTTGTAAACAATATTTGAGAGAAATAGACCTTTTGTGTACATAGAAAAAGTCTTAGACCTTTGAGGTCAGCTCATGAAAAATGACTCACAAAAGTGTTGCGTTTATAATTTTGTATTTATCCAGCAAGAATTATTATGATATTTTTTGATGTTTGTATAAAAAATTGCAAATATAAAATAGAAAGAGAAAACAAAGAGGAAAAAGAGACAGAAAAGTAAATACAGACTCTAGTGTCAATTCTTGCTTCACTACTCACTTATCTCATCTGCCTGAATAAAACACTTATTCAACCGAATCTCTTCGACACACTTCACTGCACACAAAAGCACTTTCACCTATAGCACACGGCGGGAGGCAACGTTTCCCAAACACGACACTATTTATTTCTGTCTGTAAAGGAGCCCAGGGCAGCTCCCGTAATGATTGTGTTTTTAATTAGTTTGCCGTAAACTATTAAGAAGGCACAAAACCCCAAATCCTAATCACAAGGAACAGAAGCTTAAACTGCCCTCGGTCAATTTGTGCTAATAATGTACACCTTTGGAGAGGCTTGTTGTGGAAATATGGAGAACTTCTGATTCTTTATCTGTCTTTAATTAAAGTTTTTTTTTTTGTATTATATTTTCTCGTTCAGATTTCATGGTGGTGGTTTTACTGGAAGCAGCATTAGAACAAAAAAGGACGGTTTCCATGTTAAGAAACGTCATTTTTACTTCATGTTTGCCAGGAGTTAATTAACCTTTGGATTTGACAGATATCAGTGTGTACAACATGCTCATCCCACCAAGTCTTAGGTTGGCTGCAGAAATCTATTCTTTTCTCCTGGATCTGGGATCAAAACATTAAGATCATTTTCATGTCGATTCATCGCTTGGATTGGATTAAGGATTTGTCAGCTTGTCAGCTTGTCAATGTTAGGTAGGCATGATGCAAAACAGTGTTTGGGTTAAACCACGGATGAAACCAATATCACCGCTGTCCCCTTTCCCCAACTGACAACAGATAAAGCCGCTGTTGTGATTATTGTTTGTTTTGGCATTTATTGCATTTAAAATCACAATGACAATGTGTCAAGCTGTCGTTATACAAGAAAATGCATGTTGAAACCGTTTCCAAATGTAATGCTTAGATACAGCTGAATAGAACTAAACAGAAGCATTGTTTGATCACAACGGTGCACCTGTCTGGTTTGCAAACCTGTCTACCTGCCCGTCTGCCAGCTTCAATAGGTCCAGCTGCTGTTGATTATGTACACAAACCTTGTCGAAGTGTTCAAAATGTTGTGTTCCAAAAGATGGAATGAGAGAACGAGAGTAGAGAAAGCTCTGGCTAATGTCATGTCACTTCTTTATACAAAAGTACTATTCATAAGACATGTTGATTTATTAGATCATAAATTACTCTGTGGTAGTGGTTGAAAATTATAGGTTTCTCGCAATACATTTATTTCAACTCCAAATTATTGTTTACTTCTGAGAGTGAATGTGCATTAGTAGCACTGAAAAAGAGATCCTCTTAATTGTATTGAATATGCACTTAGTGTACTTTAAATCTTTAAGTATATTTGTAAAAAATAAATTACTTGCAGATAATATAGTATTAATAAAATAAATGGCTACTTGAGTGTACTTAACGTACATTTTAAATCATTGTTTGGGCCGGAGCACCGATGGTGTGAGGACCCTATTGTAATTGCTCAAGCTATTATTCTCCTTCTCTGAAAAGAATCGCATTTTTGAGGGCCTACACACGTCAGAAGTGGTGAAAATTTACATCCGATATGGGTTTCAGAATTAGACGTGGAAAAATGGCTCGATAGCGCCACCTACAAAATTTAAATTAAGCGCTCCTCCCACTACATTTCACATTTCCATTTCCAGACCTTGTATTTTAACAAACTCCTTCTAGAGATTGTATCAGATCAACATCATATTTGGTCAGCCGTAATCTAAAGACCTTTGCGATGTTAAATTGTGAAGGTTTTGAGTTTTCCCTGAAGGGCGTGTCCGTGGCAGCCTCACGAAGTTCGATGTTTCGCCATGAAACAGGAAGTTGTTGTAACTCGGGCATACAATGTCCGATCTGCCCCAAACTTCACATTTTATTTGAGTCCTGGCCTGAAGTCATCTACATGCCGATATTCAGTTACAGTCATAGCGCCAACTGCGGGCAACAGGAAATTACATGTTTTACACTGTGATTAACTCCTCATAAAGATTTAACCAGATCAACATCATATTTGGTCAGTCTAATCTTAAGCTCTTCATGATGTTAAATTGTGAAGATCTTGAGTTTTCGCTGAAAGGCATGTCCGTGGCGGCCTTACAAAGTCTGATGTTTTGCCATGAAACAGGAAGCTGTAAGTCTGGCATACAATGTCCGATCTGCCCCAATTTTCACATGTTTGATAAGCGTCCTGACCTAAACACAGCTACATGTCAATATTCAGTTAGTCATTGCGCCACCTGTTGGCAACAGGAAATGTCATGCTTTTCACTGTAATTCACTCCCACAAACACATTAAAACATGCCATCAAGTCCCAAACATGTTAGAAACATGTTCAATCATGCAACACTTGGCTACGTGCTAATGCATGCGATTAACGCCATGAAACAGGAAGTTGTTGTAACTCCAAATGGCACCCTAAACACTCACGGCCTTCCTCTGAGTCCGCACTTTCACAACGGAATGCCGCTTTGTGCGGGCTCGGCAGAAGTGCGCATCAAGGGTGCATATCGACCTCAAAGGGTGCGCTCACGAGCACCCTTCTGAGACCTAAAATGACAAATGGGACACCCTGCAGTCTTATGGACTTAACGGACACGTGCACGCAACGGCCATTGTTAGTCCACAAGACCGAAAATGCACATGAAGTGCATTTGGCCAAAGTCCAATCTGCCCCAAACTTCACATGTTTGATAATAGTATTGACCTGCAGACATCTAAATAGTAATATTCAGTTATAGTCAAAGCGCCACCTGCTGGCAGAAGGAAGTGTGGCACATCAAAATGACTGTCATTTTTCTCCTATATTTACCCGCTTAAATGCATGTCGCCCACTATTCCCTGTTTTACTGAGGCCACTGGGTGGTGGTGGCCGGGTGCGAGGGCCCTTTCGTCGCTGCTTGCAGCTTTAATTAATCTTTTGTTGTTTTACAGAAGTGCACGTTGATGTGTTGACTAACATACTAAAGCACATGTACTTGATTATTTTTAACTGTGTATTATTTGATATTTTTTAATATGTTTTTAACAAATGTGTAATTGTGTAATTGCAAATATATTTAAATATATGACATAAATGATATAACATTATCGCGTTATTTTACATTTGCGTTAGTAATCATCTATCCCTGCGTCCCAAAGTCCATCCATAGTATGTTGAAAAGTCCCCGGATGGTCTATTTCTGGTAGATTTTCGAAGTTGGGATCTGTGCACATTCTAAAGGCTAATTTTGCCCACAACCCATTAAGCTTTAGAGGAGAATTCAGTTCAGAACTACAAACAAAACATGGCAGATATGCGCGACTGACGGTGAGAGGTTTAGATAAAGGTTCGAATGATTAAACAAATAATCAAAGTTTAACCTGATATTTATTATGGAATAACAATGTGGACTTTTAATAAGATTTGTTTGGCCATTAACTTTTAAATGCATCGTTATGCATTTAATATGAGGTGAGTTCTCCGCATGAAAGACCCACGACTGCAGATCAATGTGCTACTGCATTTCTCTCTGATACGGTAGGAAATTAAATGAAATGTGGAGGATTTTAACAGTGACAAGATGATTGACTGGCCCGTTTACAGTGACAGGATCTGACAGAGAGCAACCGTTAAAGATGCAATTGTATGATGAGGTAGTATATCCCAAAGCTTTTCTACACTTTTGCTACTCACTCAAAAGTATGTACTAGAGAAAACCTGTAGTGATCCTGGTTGTTTGTAAAGTATTTTAATTATGAAACTCTAGAGTAAATTTTATTTTTGGAATAATTTTTATGGATGGGGTAGGGTTTAGGTGTGGGGGGTAGGTTTTTAGCTATAATCACCATGTGTCTGTATTCATTTGATAGTATAATGTATTTTAAGTTTTACTTCTAGCTGTTATTTCACACTTCAAAAATTTGGAAGCAATATAAGCTTGTCTTACAAACATTTCATATATAAAACAAAATACTTTACTTCAGAAGATTGTTTTAGTCAATGACATCCACGCTTTTTTCTATATAAATCAATATTTTTTAAACAATGTAAGTATAAAAGTATTTAATAGGCTACTCAATCAAAAGAGTAGGCACAACTACAATGCAAGTTTACTTAGCTTATACTTTTAAGTATAGGCCAAATATACTTAGACTTTTCTGTCAGTATCCTTAAGTGCAATTTTAAGTATATTTCTAACCTAACCCTAATTACATAAAAAGTAGACTGAAAGTACCACTTTCTTATTTCTAGTTTTTTTTAAAAGCAGCCCTATACTAATAGCACACTTGAATAAACTTCATTTTCACCTAATACATTTTCACTTAATTGCAATGAGAATGTGATTAAGTGTCCAATAACGCTGAATTCAGTTCACGCTTTAATGTATTCTTTTAGATTATATTTCAGTCAGGTCCACTTAAGTCAAAAACACCATATACAAACTTTTAGTCAACTGTTTATTGGCATATTTTGCAAAAATTTACATTTGTGTTCTAAATTTCCCATTCTTTTCATGAGCTCCATGAATGGCCAAGTCATGGAATAACAGCAGATTCTGGAGACAACCTCCCATTTTTTAAACTGGGAGGGCAGTGAAATCCCCATTTAGAACAGATGCATCAATGACAACAGAATGGCATTGATTAAGTTAAACAGTTTAAGGAGGAGCTGGGGAGGAGGTGGGTTGCAAAGCAGCGTGCAGCAGAAGCAGCCAAGCAGGCAGATTGAACTGAAGCTACGCTTAAGTAGGCGTCCTGTTTGAGAGTTGCCAATTGAGTGCATAGGAATCGGATCAGCTGATATGGGCGGGGTTGGAATTTTTCCAATCAGCTGATAGCGGAGCTTGACTACGTGGCCTGCCTGAACTAACGCAGAATGCTTGATTCTGTAATAAGTACTCTTTTTAAAAGTAGCCTATGCTGTTTACTTGGAGGACCAGCCTGGAAAACTAGGTTGCTGCTGGTAGAGGTGTTAGTGAGGCCAGCAGGGGGTACTCACCCTGTGGTCTGTGTGGGTCCTCCTAACACCCCAGTATAGTGATGGGGACACTATACTGTAACAAGCACCGTCCTTCGGATGAGACGTTAAACTGAGGTCCTGACTCTCTGTGGTCATTAAAAATCCCAGGATGCCCATCGATAAAGAGTAGGGGTGTAACCCCGGCATCCTGGCCAAATTTGCCCATTGGCCCCTGTCCATCATGGCCTCCTAATCATCCCCATATATATACGATTGGCATCATCCCTCAGTCTCCTCTCCACCAATCAGCTGGTGTGTGGTGGGCGTACTGGCGCAAAATGGCTGCCGTCGCATCATCCAGGTGGATGCTGCACATTGGTGGTGGTTGAGGAGATTCCCCCCTTCTATGTAAAGCGCTTTGAGTACCTTGAAAAGCGCTATATAAATGTAATAAATTATTATTATTATTATTATTATTACTTATATATAGAAAAAAAACTGCCTAGACGTTTTCAAGATGGCCGCCGAGTGAACTGACAAGAGCTGTGTCCGAAATCGAATACTTCTCTACTATATAGTATGAAAAAAAGAAGAAGAAAAAAAACAGTATGCCAACAGAGTAGTATGTCCGAAAACATAGTATTTGAAAAACAGTTGGCGAAAAGTACCCGGATGATCTACTACTTCCGGCGAGAATGCACATTCTTTGGACACTCCGGATTACATTCATAGTACATTTATACAAGTTCGTTCAAATTTAAATGTAGTACCTACTCACATAGTACACGATTTTGGACACAGGACTTTTCTGGTAACAGTAGTAAAGTGAGTACATAGCATACTTTTTCACTCTTTCCAGGCTGGATTTAGTGTTGTTTTCTTATTTGTCAATCTTCGTCCTTTTATTTGACGTGAACTATTTAGACTTCCTGTCATAGCAGCGTTCAGTCAGGATCATCTAAACATTATAGAAACACAACAAATAAACACCTACGCACATAAACCTACAAACATTCCTGGCTTTGAAATGCACCCAGAGTGAATTCTGAAGTAAAATGTGTGTGTTGAACTTGTGTTGAACGCATAAGGTGATGCTTGAGCACCGAATGGACCGCAAGCACTTTGTGAAGCCTATGAACATTTCAGTTGCCTTTCATCTTTTAGAACAGAGCACGAGAAAAGAAGGGAGGGAGACGGAGAGAGTAAGAGTGAGATATGTCATACCTGATCCAGTGCTTGGAGTGGTAAAGATGTTTGTGCATGCAGAGGCTGGTGGTTCTTGAAGATGAAGAGATTGTTCTCTGCATTCTCCAGATGAGCTGCTCCTCATCTCTCTCAGTCTCTCTATGAGGAAAAAACATAGAGATGAAAGGCATGCTGAAGTGTTTGAAAAACGAACTTTGAAATAGAAAAGGTCCTGGCTGGCCTATGTAAGAGATGAGAGAGTGGATGAGAAAAGAGAAGGATGCAAAATGAGAAACAGATGAGTAATGCGGGAGATGATTGGACAACACTGGCAGTCCATTAGAAATGAGCCATTGTATAGACTAAACAGAGAGAGAGATGGATATGAATTGATCCATACTGGTATCATCTTGAGACCCTTCCATTTAATTTTTGTCCACTGTCGGTGAAGTGTGTTTTTGTTAATATCTCAGAGGGCACAGAGCCCTGGTACAGCCTGAAGAGGACATCTTGGGCTTTTTTGTGATTTCATATTTGGGGGTGCATGTGACCACCATGATAATATCAGTGTTATTGTAGTATTATTTATATTGTATATGGGTCATTCCATGTCAAATCAACCAAATTTCGGGAACTTCACTGGCTTCACTAATATTTTTTTTCTGTAAAAAGACAAACATAAAAAGCCAAGATGTTAGATGCCATGGATGTATATTTCCTGAGTAATCCACTGTTTTGTAGCGAAAATTTTCACCTGAGATCTGGAGCCAAATTACAGGGAGGTAAAAATGACTTTAGAAAGATGGCAGCATCATTTTATTTTATTGGATTGGTAGGCCTATTAGTTAAATCCGTTGTTCTCGTGTTTTTTGTCTCAAATTTACATGCCTGTAACTCAAGAAGTATTAAAGATATCTTAATATCCTTTTTTGGTTCTTAACAAACTTTCCTTTTGGTTTCTTCATTTTAAAGGCCCTCGATGGTTCAGTCCCAGAGATATGGAGATCTTAATGCGGCTCCATGAGGAAACTGGTAAATTTCAGTGGTCGAAAACCAAATGTGGGTAATTTTGCACACTGCTGATACTTGTTATATTTTAAAAGGAATATCTGAAGAACAAATAATGTTGAAACTAGAAATGTATCTCGTTTTTCTCTATCACCTCAATTGCATAGAACGCACCTGTCTGAGGGCCATAAGTGTTGTTTTCCCAAAGTTTGAATCACAATATGATTTTAGATTCTGGTTCTTAACAAACTTTTCTTTTAATTTTTACTTATACAGTTCAGTCCCGTAGATGTGGTATAAAGTATAAGCTGTATCCAAATTGACCCACATTTGGTTTTCGACCACTGAACTTTACCAGTTTACTCATGGAGCCACATTAAGAGCTCATTATCTCTGGGACTGAACCTTAGAGGGCCTTTAAAATGGAGATACCAAAAGAAAAGTTTGTTAAAAATCTGAATCTAAAAGGACATTAAGATATTTTTAATACTCCTTGAGTTACAGGCATTCAAACTTGAGACAAAAACACAATAACCTCTTTTTTGTCACTGGCATATAATGCAACAAAGATTGCTAAAGTCAACAGATTTGACTAATAGACCTACCAATCTCTATGTAAAAATAAAATAATGATACTGCCATCTTTCTAAAGTCATTTTAGAAGCACAACCAAAACATTTTTCTACTGCAAAATGCTTGCAGTTATGTGTACTATTAACCAATAGCCAGATATTAAGACTTCGCAAACGCATATTCATCCAGTCAATTCCTAATGGATAAAATCAAGTCCCATCCCATTTATTTTATCATTGCATACCCGGTTTCGGTGGCTAATGGGTAGTCATGATGGCTTTAAGCAGTTCAGGCTCACTTAATTGAGAAAAAGTATAAATGTATAAATGTTTGAGCAATATCAATATAGTGCTGTTAAAAGATGAGTAAATATGAATAATTTTCAAAAACACATTCTATGTAAGGTTTTGTGTGCTATACACTGGTGTTTAAAAAAATGTTAATGGAAATCTGTTTTTGCAAGGTCTCAGGGGAATACGACGATACTGCAGTGTCCTTCCTCAGAGCAGTGAGTGCAGTACACATCTGTTTCTCCAGTCACCTTCATAAAGAACAGAGAAACAACACCACAACAGACATCTCTGGAAAAAAAACATAATCAGCGATGAAAGTCAGCCTTGGCTGGAAAGATTTATCAGATTACAGCAGTGAACTTGTGTCAGTTCTGTAAACAGCAATCACATAAAAGATTCAGAATGGGCAAACAAACATTTCTGATCTTCCACTCTTCCACTCCAGTTTTGTCGCTCATTAAGGAATTCCATTTGAGTTTGCTATGTGCAGTATTCTTTGCTAATGCCCAAATATCCGGTTGGCTCAAAGGCATAGGATTTGAACTCAAAGCTAACAGAATGTTAGAGAGGTTATGACAAGGGCAAAGCCTCTTTCCCCCTCAGGGTCAGAGGGGATTTAAATAACGATTAAAGTAAATAACTCGGATAGCTTTCGCCATATTTTAGAAATTTATTTGCGGATGAAAGGGCAGCTAATCCCCTTGTGGCCACCTCACCTGACTGAGACAACGGTCCATCATTAGAAACTGTCACATAGTTTTTCTCAAAACTCAGAAAAGACAACAAAAAAAAAAAAAATCAGAAATGAACCTTTTAGAAAGTCTTGAAGGAATGTAGACAGGTAAATCTCACAAAAACTGTCAAGAAGTATTCAGATCATAATGCACCCCAAAATCAAAAGTAAAAATAACATTTTCTTGTTTGCCGAAGAAAGTCAAGCCTGTTTAAAATATTGTTCTCATTACTGTAATCTATCGATCTACACTATATTGCCAAAAGTTTTGGGACATCTACCTTTACATGCACATGAACTTTAATGACATCCAATTCTTAATCTATAGGGTTTAATATGGAGTTGTCTCACCCTTTGCAGCTATAATAGCTTCAACTTCCACAAGGTTTAGGAGTGTGTTTATAGGAATTTTTGACCATTGTTCTAGGAGCGCATTTGTGAGGTCAGGCTCTGATGTTGGACAAGAAAGCCTGGCTCGCAGTCTCCGCTCTAACCTGCTTCATCCCAAAGGTGTTCTATCAGGTTGAGGTCAGGACTCTGTGCAGGCCAGTCAAGTTCCTTCACACCAAACTCGCTGGTGTGCAGTCATGTTGGAACAGGAAGGGGCCATCCCCAAACTATTCCCACAAAGTTGGAAGCACGAAATTGTTCAAAATGTCTTGGTATGCTGAAGCATTAAGAGTTCCTTTCACTGGAACTAAGGGACCAAGCCCAACCCCTGAAAAACAACCCTCATACCATAATCCCCCCTCCACCAAACTTTAGACATGGCACAATGCAGTCTGTCTATCTATCTATCTATCTATCTATCTATCTATCTATCTATCTATCTATCTATCTATCTATCTATCTATCTATCTATCTATCTATCTATCTATCTATCTATCTATCTATCTATCTATCTATCTATCTATCTATCTATCTATCTATCTATCTATCTATCTATCTATCTATCTATCTATCTATCTATCTATCTATCTATCTATCTATCTATCTATCTATCTATCATCATATCTATCATCTAATGTGCATATTAATATATGTATTATTTAATAACAATGATAATTATTTGTATCGTAGTACCTGTACCAAAATTAATTTTACATGCATTTTAATTTCAGACTAGTTCAGACTGAATGATTTTCAACTGTTATAACATGTATAGATTTTTTTCTGCAACAGTAATTTATGGAAAAAATGTCACCTTTAAATCTTGGTTTTAAAAAAACAGCTCTGTTTTATTTCTTATAAACTAATTAAACATATATATTTGTTGTAGGATTTTTTTTAATGTTTTTTTTTACGATTTTGGAGTGAAATATAAATCGTCCATTTCTTCACGAGGTTCACAGAGACACTAAACTAAAAGTTGGCATATATCCTCAGGCAGTGTTGATATTGAAATACACTTCAAAACGCTCATAAAACAAACACACAGCTCTCATATCTGCCAACCAATGTGGTGCTTTATTGTTTTGGTTGAATTATGCTTGCTTTTTGAGTGCTCTCATATGAACATTTTGATTATCGTGGAGAGTGACCGTGAATTGGATGGGTGGTTATTTTTGTCTCTTGGATGCAGGGCTGTATAGTTACGGCACAAAGGTGCTTGTGACTTCATGAAAAGAGAAGGTCGTAAAGTCAAGCAGGGACTCACCACTCACTGACAGTTCTCACCGCGCAACTGTGACCTCCCTCCACCCAAGCTTGATTTGTGGTCAACTGGAGCACTTTTAAACCCGGGCTTTATGTGTCTGTCCAGAGACTAGGGTGTGTGTTCAAGGTCAGGTGGAGTTCAAGCATCCAGACTGCTCTGGTTTTCACAAGCATCTGCTGCTGTTCTTGGCAGCGATACTGCAGCGGTCCTGAAGCCACTTCTGTCCTCAGTTCTGATCAGCCGTTCTCTGCCTGATATCTGTTTTTTCATTTCCTCCCTCTCTTTCCTCACATCTCAAGTTGCGTTCATCTGTCTGTGGTCGTCTCTTGACACAGAGCTTCATCATTATTAATCTTTTGTATCTCTAAACCAAACACTGAGGAATCTGCAAACACGTGTCTGCAGTCTTTTCTTGGATTATTAATTGGCAATATGTAAACATGTCACGGTATGTTTGAGCAGTGCATCTCCTTTGACTCACTGAGGTTTATCCTGCAGTTGTGCGGCATCGTGGGTAAATTAATTTGCATGATGATTGAAGTCCCTCATCTGTGATGATACCCGGAACCCTCTCAGGTTTTTTCCCTGCTAGATTGTGCCAAGATTAATTTAGAGAACAGACGCATTTGTGTTTATTCAGAGCTGACAACAAACAGACAAGCACATATGTTTCGGAACAACATACTACATACTCTTTTTGAGGAATATAGATTCAGTATGCATACTATTTGCAATTTTCTACATGTGCACGTAATACCTGAACAAAACTGATTTTTGAGAAAGAAACCAAATTGATCTCATGAACATGCACGAATCAGAATTAATTCCAATAGTCTTTTAAATAAACCAGCCCAGGAGAAAATTAACAAGGCAACTAGTACACTTTAACATAAACAAGACTGAATCAAGAAGTGAGAGGAACTAAGGGCTTGAATACACAGAGTGAGGTAATTAAATAGAACAGAAACAAGTGTGTGATAAATCAGAAACCATGGAAACTAAAGCCTCGTTCAGACTGTCAGTCCAAATCCGATTTTTTTTTTACATATCTGGTTGAAATATGATCAAATTTAGCAAGTGTGAACGACAAAAAATCACAAAATTTAGCCACATTTCCACCGCAGGAACTTTCCCCAGGAACTAGGAACTTTGGGGTGGTACTCTGTGTGTTTCGACCGCAGTAACCATGGTCTAAATGAAGTTCCGGGTAAATATTTCCCCCTCCAAATGGCCCTGCTCGCGAGGTAGTACTTTTTCAAGTTTCAGGTTCCTGGTACAAATTGTTCCGGGTAATTTCGGTGGAAACGGGGCTTTTGTTTGGAGCTACATCTCTGTGGTTTTAAAAATTTCTGGAAATTAATTTCAGTCTGACTGCTCTGATTGGATTTTGCGTGGTTTATTGACTTTCTCATGCCACGTAAAACATAAACGTCAGACCTTGTTATAGGAAAAATGCTGAAAGTTGCTGAAGAAAGGTTGTGTTGTTGCAAAGTGCCGGAAGAGCAGGAAATAACAATATAACAAAGACATGTTTTGAAACCAATGGAGACAACAGCACGGAATAAAGCCACACATTCCAGCTCCCTATGTGCAGCAGCTGCACATTGTCATGTTGTAAATAAAGACCTATTCGGAGGGAATTAGTTTTACATGGAGAGGTGGTGTAAAATAATTATTACCAGAGCTTCTCAGTGATTTTAGTCCCGACCGAATATGCCATCTCAGTAATAATTACGGACACCATCAGTAAAGATTACAACGACTTTTACCTTCTGTAGAAAGGTCTGAAAAAATTACCTCAGGTAATGCTAATCCCGTCCGAATTCGAATGTCTGTGATTGCTGATGTTGTATTATCCTAAAGGCTGATTTATACTTCTGCGTTAAACCTACGCCATAGCTATGTCATAGGCTGTGTGTAGAATGCATAGCCTGATGTGCACCTCTCCAAAAATGTTACAATGCATCAATTCTACGCGGATCACAATCACTGTGATTGGTCTTCTAGAACATTAGCCTTATAATGATCAGGAACACAGCAGGAAGAGGGAAAACAAAAACAAAACACAATGAAATTAGACAGCCTTAGAAATAACCCTGAGACATTGTTAGATTGTATTGGTAATTTGACACTTATTTTTGAAACATAAATGTAAGAGATTTCAGTTTTCTCCATTACAGTACATACAAATTGTACTCATATGGCTTGAAATGTTTGCTAACGTTCTCATTAAATTATGGAAATAATATTTCTGAATGTTCTCTTAACGTATTTGGAAATACACTTAAACTCTTCTGGTAAGGCTTTCCGCAAGGTTTAGGAATGTGTTTATGGGAATTTCTGACCATTCTTCTAGAATTGCATTTGTGAGGTCAGGCACTGATGTTGGACAAGAAGGTCTGGCTCCCAGTCTCTGCTCTAATTCATCCCAAAGGTGTTCTATCGGGTTGAGGTCAGGACTCTGTGCAGGTCAGTCAAGTTCCTCCTCACCAAACTTGCTCATTCATGTCTTTATGGACCTTGCTTTGTGCACTGGTGCGCAGTCGTGTTGGAACAGAAAGGGGTCATCCCCAAACTGCTCCCACAAAGTTGGGAGCATGAAATTGTCCAAAATGTCTTGTTATGCTGAAACATTAAGAGTTCCTTTCACCGGAACTAAGGGGCCAAGCCCGACCCCACACCATAATCCCCCCTCCACCAAACTTTACACTTGGCACAATGCAGTCAGGGAAGTACCGTTCTCCGTCCAACCATCAAACCCACACTCGTCCACTGGCTTGCCAGACAGAGAAGCGTGATTCGTCACTCCAGAGAACACGTCTCCACTGCTCTAGAGTCCAGTGGTGGCGTGCTTTACACCACTGCATCCGACGCTTTTCAGTTGCACTTGGTGGCACTGATGCAGCTGCTCGGCCATGGAAACCCATTCCATGAATCTCTCTACACACTGTTCTTGAGCTAATCTGAAGGCCACACAAAGTTTGGAGGTCTAGCTATTGACTCTGCAGAAAGTTGGCAACTTCTGCATACTGTGCGCCTCAGCATGCGCTAACCCCGCTCTGTAATTTTACAAGTTGCTGTTGTTCCCAATTGCTTCCACTTTGTTTGGAACCATGGAATATTTAGTAGTGAGGAAATTTCACAGATAAACCTATCACGGTATCCTGGCTGCATCCAAAAACATAGGCATGCAGCATACTTGTTGCCACGCTGACTTATCAGGCAATGACTTGTAATGCAGCATTTGCGCACGAAGGCCCCTCACGAAATTGATTTCGGACAGACTTCTGAGGCATAACAGTAACAGTTTAATGATCTACAGCAAAATAAAGCGAGCTTTAGTGGGAATTTAGCGAATATTTGATTACTGCAGAAATATTTTCTCGCTAGAAATTACATCAGAAGTGGAAAACTTACTTTTACACACAAACTTACCAGCAACTGCAACTTTCAGACGGCATCTTTCTTTTTCTAGCTCAACTGTCACCGAATGGAACGCATAGGATTGTGGGATATCAAAGGCAGTGAATGATACATCTATGCTGCCTTCAAAAATCGATCAGATAAAAGTCCCTCAGGAGACAGGAAGCTAACATTGGATTCGGACGCCTTCCCACCTTGAAATGTATCCTCCGAAGGCAGCCCTTTCCAGTTTTTGGACACAGAAAGTTTCCCCTGTTTTGTTCAGATTTTGTTGGTCATAGTCTTGGCCTGGGGGTCACGCGTTTTATCTGCTTGGGTAGCTATCCGATCGTGAAAAGACCAGGTGTAAATTCCCTCTGATGAGACGGATTCGATCCCTCAAACCACTTTTGGAGGTGCTCTGAGATGTTAATGGGGACGAATCATTCAGTGACTCACTCGTTAAGACTTGCAAATCTAGAATAATATTTACATATAATGTGGCATCGATGTTGTATAGTACTGTTTAAAACATTTTTGTGTAATGCTTACTGTTTCGTGAACATTTTAAATAACAGCCAATTGTTTCCAGTCACTTGTTTCTGTTTCCACAGTAGGAGACAGATGAATGTGATATTAATTAAACAAAATAGTCCTACAATACAATGGTAATAGTATTTTAACAACATATATAAGTAATTTCCTTATAGTTACACTGTAGTTTCATCATTGTTCTGCCTATACATGCATAATATCATCAGGGTAAATCTGGAAAAAAGCATGTCCAGGCTACATATCATTAGACTGTGTAAACCCAGGCCGATCTGCCGGCGATTGGTACATATTTCTATCCTGCTTCTGTTCCAATTTTGCGGGGACCAATCACAAACCGGCTTATCCACCTGGCACGCATTTTTTTTAACACAATGATGGATAGAGAAGCGATGGATCTGTTGGTCTGATTGGTTGAAGGACTATCCAATTTCGTACAGAGTCATTTGAACTATGCCCGTTGATCACACCTCTTGTGCAGTAGAAAATACAGACTCCCCAGACCAATGTTCAATCTTACAAGATTAGACAAACATATCATCCTAAAATCAAAAGAAAATACTGTTGCATATACTATTTTTAAAAACAGTAGGCAGTAAGCAGTATACTATTATTCCATTCTGCACACTGGCACAGACTGCCTTCTTATCCCTCTGCAGAAATGTTACACAATCATAATTACACATCATGTAGGGTCCAACAGCTGAGGAACAGTTGCAGTGTGAAGGATGCGATCTGAGATTAGACACAACATACATCTAATTCAAAAACAGTAAGTGTGAGATAAAATGTAATTTAAATGTGGTCAGTCATTGGTTCTGAGGAAAATTAGACACGGTCATCTCCTGATTCTAATCACTGCCTTAATGAATCAAAGTCCGTTTGATGTGCATCTGCACCGCTAATGCTGCTGGAGCCTTTCTTGTGTGTGTGTATATGTGGGTGGGATTGTGCACTGTTCTTTAGTAACCTTTGTGTGACCTCTCCGTCTGTCGCTGTCCCTTCTCTCTGCTCCTCTCCTCCTCTGCTCCTCCTATCTAATTACACATCTACTGTACAGTTGTCACGTAGTTCACCCATCTGATGACCTGAATAAAAGCAATTAAATACAGAGCACTCACTCCCATTCCCTCCCTCCAGCGCTCTCTTCTTTCTTTCAGTGCCCTCCTTCTCTGTTTTTACTAAAATGTTAATAACTTTAAACTTGGTGAGAAAACAGGGCTAATGATGTCATTTCAGAAATGTCATTACCTGTTCTCACCCCTGGCATTTCATGTTTATGTGAAAGATGCACCTTTCCACAGTGGGAAATGCATGATATTAAACCTAAAACTAAATATTCCTTTGACCAAGATAACTGTGCAATATATATAATGTTTTTGTTATTTTTTTATTATTTACTTATTTATTTTTGTTCTAGTTGCATTGTAGTTTCATCACTGCTTTGCCTATAAATGCACCAAATGTACTAATATTATGGGGGTAAGTCTGTCCAGGTCCGATTTACTCTCAAAATCAAAAGAAAAATGTATTGCATAAATAAAATAAAGCCCATTTTAAGATACATAGTGACTTTGTTTGAGAGAAGAAAAATATAATAATATATATATATATATATATATATATATATATATATATATATATATATATATATATATATATATATATATATATATATTAGTAAAATAAAATATTATAAATAAAAATAAAATACTAAAATCATAAGAATTGCAGTAAATATTATTATTATTATTATTATTATTATTATTATTATTTTATTTTATTTTTTTGTATTGTGACAATATTTCAATGGAGATTTTCAGTGACCTTATTTTCATGGCAATGAAGCACATCCCAAAAAAAAAAAAACGTTGTCAAAAAACCATAATGCATCAAAATGTTTTACTTAAAAATATACATGAAAGGTAGTACAACAAATAATACTGTATTTAATACCTCATTTACTACTTTGAATAAATAATTGCATTTTGGTCATGAGAATTTTATTACGGTAATACAAATTGGAGGGAGGAGGTTGTGCAAAATAAATAACGTTAAATTACGACCCCTGAATGTGACCCGAGCAGGTCCATAAAGGACAAATAATAACGTGTAATACTGTGTAGGACGGGTTTCTTTGCTAGACAGACATCTTGTGTGTTCATCTCTTCAGTATCTCATTCCTTCGGTCTTGTCTTGAAGCGCAGCAGATGGTTCATTCTTCATGGATATCAGGTCACATGTGCGACATCCCTCTTCCAATAGTCTCTTCTTCCAAAATGACTATTGTAAACCCATTATGACTAAAGAGCCTGCAGTTGGCAGATTAAAGGGGCACCTGCTCGCCCTCCGAGAGCCGCAGCGGGGGGACGCTGAGCCGTGCCCTCAGAGCGTTCTGTGCCCGGATGGCGGCAGAGAGACAAGGACTTGACCTTCTGCTGAACAATGAGAGAAATTCGTTAGGAAAAAAAAAAAAAAGACCTGAGAAATAATTATATCAGCTCTCACGGCCAGCCCAAGTGAAAATTGAAAAGATGGTTGAGTTCATCTCCTGACAAATCCTGTAGAGTAAAAGAAAGAAAAAAAGACAGAGGAAATTGGCCAAGTTCACATAATGGAACAGATTTGAAAAGATATTACATTAGATTTGTTTCATTTTGGTGTTCTACTTTTCTGGTTTGCTAATCACCCTGTGTGTGTCTACAGTGATTTAATCAGTCCAGAAAGAACAACGAGGGAACTTTTCCAAATATAACCAACCATCTAATAAACACATTTTCCCTCTTGTCCTCTGTTTACTTTCCCGTGACAGGCAGTCGTCAAGATTACTAATTAAATTGCTACTTGACTGAAAGAGACTGTTGTCACACACCGCCATTATGAGGGTGTTATACATCCATCCCACAGCTGGCTTTTGAATGGGAGAGGCATCTGAGGCCGTGAAAACATCCTGCTGTAAATGCATTTGACTGGATCGATATCATCTCTGTGGTGCTGGAAAGTCATGTAATTGATGAAGTTACACATTGTGAGGTTGGGAGGTGGAGATCAGGCGTTTTTAATCAGCTAACCAGCCCGTACGGTCTCAATCAACGGTCTCAGCTGCCACGTGATCACTGAAATCACTTTCTGTCCATCCTGAGCAGTCATGGAAGGGCTCTCCAGCACCACTTGTTGTTTTATCGCCTGGTTTGTGACAGTAAAGACACTCACAAAAGCACTGTGAAGCGTAAGTCCATGGAGTATTCGTTAAAGCTCCTCAACAGCTGGATAAAAGTGGTAAAAAAAAAAAATGTTGCAGCTGCATTGGAGAGATTTGGGACGTTGTAGCTCCATAAGCTCAAAATGCATCCGTTAAAATCCTTCTAGTGAACTTGAAACATCCGAGGTTATGAAGCCTGACAAGGCAAGGTTACAAAAACCATCTTTGATGTTCTGAAAACATGATTTTTGACTCGCCTGCCGACCTCCACTTGATAATTGGATAACATGTCTTGGCAAAAACAGCATGTCCATGTGTGGCGGATTGAATGGGATTCAGAAATTGAATTGAGGTGAATTGGCTGTAATAGATGAGCTAGTGTCATGTGTCATCCTCGGTTTTTTACGCTCGGACTCCATGGACCCAATCTAATATCAAAAGGAACTTTTCTTAAAATACTTTTTCTCATTGATTTTAGGTTGGGTCCATGGTATCTTCAAAGCATTTTTCCGTCCAACATGTTCCGTCTGGTGTGAGTTTGGGATGTTTGTAGCATTTGAAAATGAAGGATGCACAATATATCGGCCACCATATCGGTACCGCCCGATATATTTCCGTTTTTAATGCTATCGTTATCAGCCCAATAAGAAAGTTTGGACAATACATTGAAGCCGATAAATAATGGATTATTTCCTTCAGCTGAGTCACTTCAGATGCACACTATTTGCCATGATGGTTTTAAATTGCTTGAAATATGATTGGAATCACTTCAAAAAGGAAAATTTGGCTAAGTGAAACATGTGCAGTGCAATTCTGTCATATAGGCTACATTAAAAGTATAATTATGTGCTTGAGACTTTGTCTTTTTGTAATCAGGCTGTCAAAATTTATATAAAAATGTGGATTTATATCTATCGGACATATCGGTTATCAGCTTTCAAATATAAAGAATGATCAATTATCGCTATCGGACAAAATTTTCATATCATCCCTATTGAAAACCTTTTTGGAAATACTCAATAGCGGTGCTTACTGATATCTAGGGACCAGACTATCATAGACCAGATTATTATTATTATTATTATTATTATTATTATTATTATTATTATTAGTAGTAGTAGTAGTAGTAGTAGTAGTAGTAGTAGTATTAATTAATTGTGCATAATTTTTATTTTTAGATGTTTATTTAAAAATGTGTAGGTCAAATCGATAAATTCTGCATTTTATTTTTAATATGTCCTTTCGAAAACAAGTTTTTGTGATTTTTTTTCATTGTTTTTTCTTCTTTTTATTGTTTTCTATTTGTTCTATCATTATTATGAACTCTGTTCACTGTATGTGATGATGCTTTTCCACAGTTGCAAATCTAGTGACACTTTTTTAAATTTGAAGGTCACTTATAGCCTGGGCTGCGTTCAGCTTCGACAAAATGTAGCAAAACGTTTTTTAAACGGAAACAGTGGTGCGTTAAACACCCTGTTCTGATGACACAGGAGTTGCAACTATATGGCAACTGAAAAGGCCATTCTTGTCTCTGTGAAATCGATAAAAATACATGTTTAATACTGCAAAATACGCTTGATGTCACAGTCACTGCCCTTGCAGTGCAATTTGGTATAGCTACACTCTAAAAAATGCTGGGTTAAAAACAACCCAAGTTGGATTGAAAATGGACTAACGCAGCAATTGGGGTGTTTTTACCCAGCGATTGGGTTGTTTTAAGCAAACATTTAACCCAACCGGGTTAAAACGACCCATTCACTGGGTTAAAACAACCCAATTGCTGGGTTAGTCCATTTTCAACCCAACTTGGGTTGTTTTTAACCCAGCATTTTTTAGAGTGTATAAATAAACTTGCAATCGCAATGAAGCTAAATATATAAACAACTACATCATCATGTTGATATGCTATATTTTTACAATAAAACTCTTACGACAAAAATGTCTTATAATATCTTCAATGGTTGTGTTGGCCTATACCAAGCTGCAGCGGACACGTTGTAAGCTTTACTTGGACCCATTGTACGAACTGTCCCTTTAATGCCTCATGGTTTATAACATACATGTTGCTGCTGATTGGGCTGACATTACTGACACACCCACCAAACAAGAGAAAACGTATCTCAAACCCCATTGCACACCGTTTCCAGGAAACATGTCGCTCAAACCGGAAACCGTAACAAAACATTGCGCACCGGTTTGAGCTTGAACGTGCCCCTGGATGCCAGCCGTACTTAGCCCCGCCCACAACATTTGAGGTCGGGAAGTTCTGACTAGAATCTGAGTATGACAACGTCAAGCTAATAATGTAAAATAATAATAATAATCAATATTTAGCCTACATTTATGACAACTACTGTATAACAACAAACACTGAGTTCTCTTTCAGTCTGTCACGTTCGACATTACGTTGACGTCACCGACGTATTGGGATCTCAAATTTGACATCTTTCTCTTTTCTGATAAATAACCAATTGTAATAATTTTTCCCTCTTTTGTAAAGTCATGGAAACGCTATTGTAACGGAGGCCAGCTAGTAGTTGCTGTGCGAGTAAACCTCACTCCTCTAATCTCAAGAGACGCTCTAGCGATTGACGCTAGAGGTTGCAGCCTTTAGCCTCCTTGTTAGAGCGTCCGACTCTCATGCCGGCGGACCCGGGTTTGAGTCCCGCTTGGAGCGGGGCGGTTCGAACAGGAGGGGTTACATTGGTGCCGTGACCCGGATTGGAGTGAGGTTTAGGGGGGTGAGTGTAACGGAGGCCAGCTAGTAGTTGCTGTGCGAGTAAACCTCACTCCTCTAATCTCAAGAGACGCTCTAGCGACTGACGCTAGAGGTTGCAGCCTTTAGCCTCCTTGTTAGAGCGTCCGACTCTCATGCCGGCGGACCGGGGTTCGAGTCCCGCTTGGAGCGGGGCGGTTCGAACAGGAGGGGTTACACTATCATGGAATTTTTTTCTTGTGCTATCGGAGGAAATGGGAACTCAAAATTGTATTTGTTGTAGTTTATGTTCACCACTATAGAAGTTCACCAAACTATAATAACTTAACTGCTTCTGAGAACCATGGAAATATGAAAAGGATCCATAGCTTATTGCTATCCACTGGTATTTTCCTGTTTAACGCTGGTGGTTTTAAAAAATATCAAAAACAAAAATTTACGGTCATTATTTAATCATAAAAAGTCATAAAAGTATTCAGTATAGCTTCATTTTTTTCTCAGTAATGTTAGTATTCGTTTTTAAGTAAACACATTTTTTAATGACATCACTGACCCTAGCAACCGCAACAACCCTTTCAACCATATAACCACGTACAACACCATTCATATTGTGTAGGTAACTTTTCCATGGTCAACGCACCCAAAATTCCCTCAGAAAATTGTCAATTCGAGTTATTTTGGTGCCGCTAGTGGTGCAGAAATTACCCCCCAAAAAAACAGGTGTCTAAATTTTCCAGTACAAATCACACTTCAGCAACTCAACACGTTCTTGATGTTTGGGCTTCAGGTCCTAAGAGACCATATATTACTCGAGGACCGCAGGCTGCTCACAGAACTCCTGTCGTCGGCTCCTCAGAGCTGAGGACACATGTGATGATCGAAGTAAACCGCTTCTTCCTCTCTCAGGCCTCTCAGCTTTGCACAGGAACAACTGTGTAAGGGTGTGTGTGAGTGTGCGTTGAGAGAGGTGACCTACATTTTTCTGGTGTGATAGAATTAGCTTGTAAACAGAAATTTTCTCTAATTATGTGTGATTATCTCTGGGTCTAGAGGTAGGAATTCTGATGGTGTGCAGTCTTTCTGGCATGCAGTTTCTAAAGAAAACAGTTTATATGAATGTCTGTCATAACCTACAATTATGTGGTTAGATAAGGAAGAACACCGTTTATAAAGTGCCGCCATTTCTTTTCAAGTTCCTTTCTTTATTTGATTGTTTCATTATTGCTCTGTCATGCTGTACTAAGCAGAGATTAGATCAGCATTGTCTCTAAATTAAATTTACATTGGAAAAGGGAAGTAAAAAAGGCAAATTGTATGGACCATCCTGAACTTAATGTGTGCTATAATTTGATGACAGGCGCTGTCTTACTCTAAACTACAAACTCATCCTCGTTTTACCATCCAGATAAGCCTCACTCATCTTTCAGGTGCCCTAGGTCTACTATCAATTCATTTTTCCTCCATTCTTCTATCATTCGTTCTTTTATTCAGTTAACAAAGATGGATGATGATGCACCTGTTGACCTTTTTCATCGACCGTTTTATAGACATTGAAGGTCTCTCTGCTCCAAAATATGTCAGTTTTCCTTTATTTGTACCTGATACATAATCTCTCTCTCTAGTTCTATTTCTTACGCGCTTTTTACTCAATCAACTTTGATTTCTTGGAAACATACAGTTGTCACCACCTTAACAGTCATTTTCTACTTGACCTGACCTTTCCTTTGTGTAACCTTTTTTACACTTTATTGATTAATATTAATGACAGACATCACAGCAACAGTTTTATTAGGCTGCTGTCACTTTAAGATCTGCCACTGCCGATCATGACAAGGTGGCTAATTCATACGAATTTGTACGACCTCACACATTTTCTAAACCCTAGTGACAGCTGGGGTTAGGGATATAGGTTATTCATAAAAATGTATACAAATTGGGCAACTCGTAAAATACAGACGATTTAACGAATCCATACTAGTGAGGTCTTACTAATTCATACGAATTATAGCCACCTCGTTGTCTGGCTATCACCAGACCAAGCTCAATCTTTTAAAGGGGTGATGAATTGAGAATTCAACTTTCCCTTGAGCTTTTGATATATAAAAGGTCATGGTAATATAAGAGTATCCTATATGTTTCAGAGCTGAAAACTTCCTTGTTAGTCAAAGAAAAGCTTTTATAGACACCAGGCCCAGCAAACGATCGATTTCAGAATGTGCCCGGCTATGACGTGAGAGTGTTGTGAAGCACCGCCTCAACAGAAGAAGAACAACGCCTGATTCTGTAGCCCCGCCCACCGACTCGTGCCACCAACATGACAGCTAAGAGCAGCACAGAGCTAAACAGCATCGAATTTCTAAGCAGCAAACATACCACATAAGCTTTTTGGATTCTGATTTTTAAGCATTCGGATTCCAATATTATGAATGCATGGATGAACTTTATTTTTAATGAATATCCAGCTCACGTGGGGAAGACACAGCACGTATGTTCATTTAACCACGGAGTCGTTTGTAAACAAGAGACTGGATTTGCAGACAGGATGAGATTACATGAATGAATTATACAACACACTTTTTTTTTAAATATGTGATAGTATTGCATTGTTACAGATTTGATATCTATGGATTATGTGTACGTGTCTAACAGAACATAGCTTAGCACGCTGTCACAGGCTGGAGAATACTTTATTTGTGGTGTTCTTGGTTCATTACTGTCTTGATGTGCATTATTCACTCTCTTGTCTCGATATTTCAAGGGCGCGCGTGTGTGTGTACGGTTTGCGTTTATCTTCATTGATCAGGCGGGCCAAGTAACGTTAATAAACGTTGGGTGATTCATTCCGGTTGCCGTTTGCCACACGCTGACGCTGTCACTGACAGGGGGAGCAGAAGCTCATTAAATATGCTAATCTTATCCAATCCTAGCCGTGCGCATTTACTTCCAAGTCTTCAGTGCGGCACGCCCATCAAAACTGAATGCAATTGGATAGTCCTTCAACCAATCACACCAACGATCCATCGCTTCTCTATCCGTCATTGTGTTAAACCCACCAATAGCGCGCAAGGTGGATAAGCCGGTTTGTGATTGGTCCCTGCAAATTTGTAACTGAAGCAGGATAGAAAAATTTACAAGTTTCCAGCCTGAGCTGCAGGGTGGAATCAAATCGCTGGCAGATCAGGCTGGGTTTACGCAGTCTAGCCACCCGGTACAATATGGACAAATTGCCGTGAGATCGGGTTGAACGCACTGTTTATATTATATTATATATTATATTATATTAATGACATTTATATTACATATGATCACATTTTATACTATATTACATTATATAGAATTTTATATTACATAATATTTTATTGTAAAATGTAGCTGTCATTATGTATTTCACTTCAGAATCAAGTAGCCATGTAATAAAATGAGTTAATTTACTGTAGATACCACATGACAAGTTATTGATTATTCATTTTTATTTTATTTTACATTATACACTCATTATCACTCATTATCCTCTCTCCATCTATATTTTTATATAACCCCATTCACCACAGAAAGGTTAGGCTGGCTGGTCCCCACAATGTAGTTGATTCCATGTTTTACTGTTCTCGTGGGGACATTTGGTCCCTATAGTATAGGTAAAACCTGACCCCCACATAGACTAGGACAGATTAGCACAGTGATTTTTCCCTTTCAAGCAGGGTGAGGTCAACAGGTGCTTCGGCTGCCATATCTAAGCAAGCAGGGCGAGCAACAAATCTCTCTAAGAGATGACAGCTCAAGAAGATCTCAGATAACAAGCCACTTGAAATCAAACTTATAAGTCACGTAAATTCAGTATTCGGACTGTATCATTGCACACTTTAGCACAATTATACCAAAATGTTCATTTTATCAACATCTCAAAATAGTTCTCTTGCGAAACAAGCACATGTGCTAATCTGACACAGCCGACTGCGGCGAGACCATGACAGGATCTTGCAGCTGTTGGGGAGAGAAAGCTTCTGTCTCCACGGAATCCTATATGAAGAGTCTGGCTCGCTCCAAAATTTCCCAGAGTTCCCTAAGATTAGAGTCCTGAGGTGAAAATCAATACCGGTGCTGTCTGTGTGTACATATCTCCCACCTCCCTCTCGTCATCCCTCTGATTCCACCCTCCGTTTTCTGTTCATCTCAGTGTTTGTTTGCTACATCTCAGCATGTCTGTCTACAAGATCATTCGAAGACGGCCAGCATCTCAGACAATACTCCTTGTCCCTCTCATCTTCCTCTTTTCTGCGAGGGGGTTTAAATTTGCTGAGCTTTCAATAATACGGATTTGTCAGACTCCTTGAAGACAGCATTTCAAAGGCAGCGGCCACACACACATACGCTGGGATCCATCAGACATTCCCCGTGTGTAACAGGTCTTCTCTGAAATCATCAGGCCTGTATTTAAGAGGGATTAAATCAGTCAGTCAGATCCAAATGGCTCCTCTCTGTGTGGAATGCAGACAAATGAGCACCTCAGATATTTGAAGAAAGATCTTAGCTTACAACCACAGGGACAACTAGCGCTCAAACCGCTGAGCAAGATGCCAGTCGGAGACAGTAAAGGGGCGATATGGTTTTGGAGGGACAGAGAAATTGGCCGAGGGACAGTGCTGTGCGACATGCTGTGGTTATTTGGCCTCTAATGAGGAGTGATGGTCGACATATCGCTTTCTGCTTCCCTCGAGTGTGTGCTTAAAAAACACAGCTCTCAAGGTTGGTGACTCAGGGTGGCAAGTTGCAGATGACCTGTGTGATGCACGAAGTGTAACATCTAATCTTTTATATATCTGTCAGTTGAATTGCCAGGTATCGTCATCAATCTTTGTGCTAGCTGTGGGACCATCGTTATTATGGTATAAAGATAGATTTGTAAGCGATCACTAGGCCCAGACAGAAACAGAATCTGAGTTTTTAGGCATTTGGCTCAATGACAAATAAGGATAAAAGATAATGAAAATGAGAAATCCTTTTAAAAGTTTAGAGTTTTATAACCTTTGTTTTTTGTGTTGGTTTTATGCATTTTTTAAAGAGTACCATTTTCAACAGATTTTTTTAAAAGCATATAGGTGATATAACCATTAAGTAATATTTTTGATCATCTCAATCACTATTTTATAGTTTAATTCCCCCAGAAAATAAAAGAAAAATCAGAATGACTTTTAATTCAGAAATTGAAAAGTCATTGTCCTGTATGAAGCACGTTTTCATTGAGTTTTGAATTTAAAGCCTGTAAAGCCTGATATATGAAATAATAGCCAATAGTTTTAAAAAGTTATCATATTTGAAACACCAGGCTTTTATGACTGATTTGTGATATTGGAGAATATGGAGCTCATACTCGAAAGAGGAAAAAATAATTTGGTGCAGATGGTGATGTTTATATGGCCAAAAAGTAAGATGAAATTCTGATAGCATGTCATTTAATTTTTTTTTTAATGTTTATAACAATATTTTTATAACAGTACAGCAGACTAATTACATATATATTATATACATATCAGTTGTCACTCAAATGGTTTAGTAAGAATATATTTAATTTCTTTGTTTATGATCAAAGCTCTGTAGTTTTGATTGTGGAGGCAATGGAGTGCAAGATGATTGAGAGATGTAGAAATAAACATTCCTCAAAAGCCTTTTAAAACTTCATCTTGGAATACAATAACAATATAAAAGCTATTCTTACTTTTACTTTATAAAAACCTAAAAGACATACCACAACCTGAAGGTGGATATTTTAAGAATTAAAAACCCTTCTACTTACTGAAAAAGTATGATCTATCAATCAGGTGACAGAAGCCTTATAGAAGATTTTTCAGTGAAGTCTTGATCGCATTGAAAATGTAGAGGTTTTAGAAGTTTATTGTGACAAGCCGGGCGGGCGAGAGCCGTGAGAAAGCGTGAGGCCGGTGGCGTGATTGCAGATAAGCACCACCGGCCTCGCGCCACTCTCATGGCTCTCGCCCACCCTGCTTGTCACATTCATGTATCAAATATTATACAATATGCTTTAGGGTGAACTTAATAAATCTGAAAGTACTTTCAAATCGTTGACCCATCTTTTGTGCAGATTTTGTGGGGAAATATGTGGAATGGATTTAAACATGGTGAAATGTCTTAAATATATCTGAGAGCCGGTTATTAAACTACCATTGGTAAATACAAAGCTGTATTAATTAATTTAAAATACACAGATCAGGCATACCATTAAGACCTAATATTGTGTTGGTCCCCCTTTTGCTGCCAAAATAGCCCTGAGGCATGGACTCTAGACCCCTGAAGGTGTGCTGTGGTATCTGGCACCAAGATGTTAGCAGCAGATCCTTTAAGTCCTGTAAGTTGTGAGATGGGGCCTCCATGGATCGGACTTGTTTGTTCAGAATGCTTGATTGGATTGAGATCTGGGGAATTTGGAGGCCACGTCAACACCTCAAACTTGTGCTCCTCAAACCATTCCTGGACCATTTTTGCTTTGTGGCAGGGTGCATTATCCTGCTGAAAGAGGCCACAGCCACCAGGGAATACTGTTTCCATGAAAGGGTGTACATGGTCTGCAACAAAGTACGTGTCAAAGTAACATCCACATGGATGGCAGGACCCAAGGTTCCCCAGAAGAACATTGCCCAAAGCATCACACTGCCTCCGCCGGCTTGCCTTCTTCCCATAGTGCATCCTGGTGCCTTGTATTCCCCAGGTAAGCGACACACACGCACCCGGCCATCCATGTGATGTAAAAGAAAAAGTTATTCCTCAGACCAGGCCACCTTTTTCCATTGCTTCGTGGTCCAGTTCTGATGCTCACGTGCCCACTGTTGGCGCTTTCGGTGGTGGACAGGGGTCAGCATGGGCACCCTGACTGGTCAGTGGCTATGCAGCCCCATACGCAACAAACTGCGATGGACTGTGTATTCTGACACCTTTTTAATCAGAACCAGCATTAACTTCTTGAGAAATTTGAGCTACAGTAGCTCATCTGTTTGATTGGACCACAGGGGCCAGGGCTTTCGCTCCCCACATGCATCAATGAGCCTTGGCCGCCCATGACCCTGTCGCCGGTTCACCACTTTTCCTTCCCTGGACCACTTTTGATAGATACTGACCACTGCAGACCGGAAGAGCTCTGACCCAATCATCTAGCCATCGCAATTTGGCTCTTGTAAAACTTGCACAAATCCTTACACTTGCCCATTTTTCCTGCTTCTAACACATCAACTTTGAGGACAAAATGTTCACTTGCTGCCAAATATATCCCACAGGTGCCGCGATGAAGAGATAATCAGTGTTATTCACTTCACCGGTCATAATCTTATGCCTGATCGGTGTATGTAATAATCACATGGGAAGCACTGAATGTGTAGAATTTTATAATTGACAGGCACTCAAATTCTGCATACTGTAAATCTGTGAGTTCTGTGGGGGCAGATATGTG